>RJWM01000194.1:0-264210 GCA_004363535.1 Dasyprocta punctata | reverse complement strand
CAAGTTTATTTTATCACAGGCAAATAAATATTAAGTCTAGATTACAAACTGTTTTGTATATTTCTGTATAACTTGCATATCTTAAAAAACATATTCAAGTATTTCTTCTTTGTATGTAGCTGTATTTTCTGAAACTTGGTAGGAATATTTTCATGAGATACGTTATACAATGTAACAACTTATGAAGAAATAATGATGACTGTGCACTGTGAAATGTATTAGAACACTAATTAGACTATGGCAGAAATGCTTACCAAAGTCTTTTAAACACCTGCTTGATAATTTCTAAGCTTCAATGTTACTACATTTAACAATATATGCTTAATTAAGACACAGTGTTAAGATTAAATAATAAACCCAGAACAATCCAGAATGTGCTATGCTTTTAACTTTCTACCTCAGCCACAAAATTTAAGGAATGATGATTTCATTTACAGAGGAAGCAGTAGAATTGATTTATCTGTTCCCTCAGGCATATTTTAATCATTAACATGAACTCATTTTATAGAATGGCAGAGCAGATTTAAGGATGAAGGTATGGATAGGGATACTGGAAGTGTATTAGATGGGCCTCAAGGAGAAGTATGATTATTTCCAGGTATGATTTCTCCAGAAGCTTAGTAGTTGTTTCAATTCAAAATTTCTTTAGAGCTCCATTTTGTTGCCCTGCCACAGAGACTTGGTGTTTTATGTGCTTGCCGCCTCACTTGCATGCTTTTTCCCCCTCACTTTTTGACGCATAATAAGTGAGAGCACCAATAGCAACAATCTTGACAGACTGCAGCTGGTCTTAGCTGATGAGTAGTCTCTCATTAGGCAAAGGGTATTCTATGGATAAACAACACTCGCTTCATCTTGGAGGTCATGAGAAGTGTATAATTCCTAGCTGCACTCCATATCTACTGAATCAGAATCTAATTTTTAAGAAAAATTTTCAATGATCTTTATTCATATTAATTTGTGATGTAGGAGCCTAAAGCCCTCTTGTTAATGACCTACTCAGTTGAAACTTTATGATTCCCTGAAACACTCTAGGATCATTGCAAAAACACTCTCAGTGGATTTCTGCTGCCTGCAATCAGAAGACTCCAGACAGATTCACTTTCTCTATTCAGTCACTTTTGTTTACTAATATATGATAAACTTTTAAATTTAATTTTGAATCAACTTTTCCCCAGAAACAGCTAGCATTGAAATAAAGATTGAGAATATTCACAGCAGAGAACCTGAAATTAAGGGTTATTTATTGAGTTCTAAAGGGTAATTTATGCATCTTTGAAACCAAAATTACTACCCATTTTCAACAGGTGAATTTATTTACTGGTAAAGCCTATCGTTATCTATAAAGGATAATTTTAATAATAATATTATGCTGATATATTTACAGAAAAAAGGATGGAGAGAGAACCTCTATATTAAAAGATCTTTAAAATATGTCATATAAAACAGAAAGGCAAGACTAAAGTGTCTAGGGATTCATTTGGGTGCTAAAGCTCATCAAAATGGTTACTATATACGTAGAGTAATGATTACTTACAGGAGAAGGAAGCAATTATGATTCAGAAGAGCACACTGAAGAGATTTTGGGGCAGTTGGCAAATTTTTTTTAGACTGGCACTTAAAATATTGTTGGTATGAAATAATTTTTAAAGCTTACATTTTTAAACTGTGTTTTAATATGTATCAGCTAAAGTCTTAGAGTACAGTGCTAGCGAGAGGAGCACTATAGTATTTTCTGTATATCTGGCTTGCTGCAAATTTGTCTGGTGCATTTGTTTTATGGGCCAATATTAAAATCAAGTTAAAAAGAAAATAACTTCTTAAAAAAACACAAAACAAATCATGAGCATGTTTTCAGGATTCATCCTTCTGCACAGACACTTTTTTGTTCATTCTTAAGTGGTTTCAGTTTCTCATTTTACCATAGCAAGAAATGGTGTAATCTAGTGCTGCACATTGGAAGGTTTGGACCCCAGATGCCAGAGCCTGCCTCGGCCTCCACGTGTCAGTGGTGAGCTATTTACTCCTCCTTATCCGGGCAGCAGGAGTAACCATGGTATCTGTCTTAGTTACTTTTTACTCGTTGCCGAGACAAAATACCTGATGCCCAAAATTAGGGAAGGAAAGGTTTATTCTTACGGTTTCTTGGGAGTTTCGGTCCATTAGTTGGCTCCAAGTCAGTATGGGGTGGCGGGGCTATGTTCATGGTGGCTGCATGCTGCAAGGCACGCTGGCCAGAGAGAGACAGGAAGGAAGCGAACAAGAGGAAGACCCACCTTCCCTTACATTGTGTGTCGGCTCCACCCCTGGGCGGGCACAGCACTCACATTGCCAGACAACAAACCAATAACAAACCAATAACTCAGCCCCATCAAAATTATATGAGGACTTGGGGGTACATAGCATATTACCCGATACAGTATCAAATCTCAAGTCTTGTTAAGATGAGAATATAAGTTTGAGGTATGTGCTTGGTCCTACTATGGATATAGTACCTGTTGGTTACTAGGAAAAATTATAGCAGCAGGGATTTTAGTTTCTAATGACTTGAACTTAGTCCCACTGAGCTATTTTTTTAAACAGAGTATTTTTTCTTAACTTCATGAATAATACAAATGTTCATTAGAAAAAAGTAAACTCATAAGCCATTTTCCATCATAGTTACTAGTATTTGCAACATAAGTCACTACTTAAGCCTTAGACTGTGACCTTGTAATAATTCCTAATGGTTGAAGTACACGTGCTGCATACTTACATCATATCCAAGATTATGTTATAAAATTTTTAAAAGTTTTTGATTTTTTTTTTGTCTGATAGTATTGAAAAGTCTTGAACCTGGGTTATGGGCTTACTTACTACTGTATTTTCTTGAGGGTGTTGGAAATTTTCACTAAAAAGCGATAAAATGGTCCCTAAAATTCCTTCATGTAGGAACCAGATTGAAGGAAGTCTCACACACCATTTTCTAGCAGTCCAATATGGTTTTTATAGTGGGCTGAATTTTTTTCTTTATTTAAGAATCTAGTGAAGGAAATTATTTGCCAATTTTATAGGTAAAAAATTTGCAACTTCCTCTTTTTAATATGTGTTTCTCTGAATACTAGTGAAGATGACCTTGCTACTTTTATCCATATTAGTTCTATGAATGTCTTCTTTTGGTATTTTATGCTCATTTTTCTATGGGTTATTCATCCTTTTATCACTTTAAGAATTCACTATACATTGTAGATATTAACTCTGTTGTGTAATATGTATGACAATGTTTTCCTGTTTCATATAGTTATTTCTTCTATAGAATATGTTGACTTTCACTCAAATATATACATAAATATATTTACTTTTCAGTTTCTTTGCTTTTTTACTTAAGAAAGCTCTCCCTTTAAATACATATTATTTTCTCCTTATTCTTTTAAAATTCAATTATTTTATGTGATATTTAAATATTTTATGATCTAATATTATCATTCATTAGGCATTTATTTAGATGCAGCTCCTGAAATAAGGATCTAATTTCCACTTACGTAATCAAATATTATTTATTCTAAAAAGAAATACATCTGTCCTGATGTACTTGAACTTTGTCCTTCTACATAGACTCACAAAACAGGATGACCTGTATACATGGGATCTCTGTTATAGTGGACATTTAAATATTTCCCATCAGGAAGCTTTAAGCCTTTGGAGTCAGAAATATTAATCATATTTCAGAAGTAGGTGTTGTTTGTGAAAATCAGGGAAGAATCCTTTAAGTCCCCGCACACACCTCTTTTCACAATGAAGGGAAGATCTAAACTGCCTTGTAGGTGATTCTGTTCCCTTTCTTTTGTACCCAAAAAGTAAGTGAATGACATAAGCCTACAGTGAAAATTGTGATGCTTCTGATCCTAAGATACTTTGGAAATTCCTATATGAAGTGCAGAACTTTCCATTTTATTTTGAAAGTAACCCTGAACAATATAAGTATCCTTAGAAGAGTATACTTCTCAACTTCAGTGAACCCTGAAGAAAGATGTTAATGAATGACTGGGGATTGGTACCTGAAAGAGCATTCTGGAGATGAACAGAATGTAAAAAAGAATTGAAAACTAGAAGCTTTCTAGTACTGGCCTTGGAACACCTCACTTTCTAGAAAGGTGATCTTACACTAATACGATAGAGCAATCTTTCTGTAGAAAATGAGTGAGTTCACCCAGAGGAAGCAAGCAAATTCTCTGTCGTATACTTAACTAACTCTTGTGATGAAAGCCTCAAATCACAAATTTGGGAGAAACAGGAGATGAAGCAAAAGATTTATGAACCCAAGTTGTTGAGTGCCACAGAGCAATACACACAGAAACACATAAACTATACCTATGCTGTATGGGGTCCATCTAAATCCCAAGAAACAAGAACAAAACAACTTGCATTTCTCCTAGACCTAGAGTAACAAAGTTAGCAGCTTCAGGGAGGAAAGGAATAACTCTTATATGATATAGGTGATAAATTTTCCCAACTTCAAGGGCTACAATAGTTCAGCAAGAAGAGGACATCTTAATCTTGATGTGTATCTAGGGGCAAAGGATAATGCTTCCCAGAACACAATGACCTGGATTGATATAAAACAAATATCACCAGTTTAACATTAAGGTATGGGGTTATAATGCCTTTGATGTAAAAAAAAAAAAACCCTCATATTTTACTGAAATAAGTGCATAGCAGTGCGTTTATTTTCATGTAATAGAATGACCAACCTGAGACTCTTTTTTACAGAGAAAGAAAAAGTGCATTTCTTTTCCATCCAAATTTTGTCCTTTAAATAGACAATCCCCAAGCATTCTCCAATGCAAAATACTCTCTTCTTTACAGAAAAAATAAAACACAATCATCCCCAAATATAAATTCTTGCCCACATAACATCTCCACCTGTCTTAGTTACTTTTCTTTCTGTGAAACAAAATACCCAACACCAAAATTAAGTTATTTGAGCTCACAGTTTATAGAGGTTTCAGTCCATAGTCAGCTGGCTCTAAGGCAGGGTGTCATGGCAGAGAGGCATCAGAGAGGAGAAGTGACAGTTCACAGCATGGAAGGCAGCCAGAAGACAGCAGCATCAAGTCTGCTTTCTGTCCCTTACATTCTATCCACGCTACCCTTCCTTTGGGTGGGCAGCACTCACTCAGGGTTGAGAACCCTTAATTCCAGCCTCACACACCCTACATCCAGCCACTTCCAAAAATCCCTGCCCATGACCACACTAGACTTCAGGGGACTTCTGGATACAAACCATAACCACTTGATTGTTATTACTTAAGATACTATGTTTTCTAACTTAAAAGTTTCTTTATTGAGTGAGGGAAAAAATATGAATGCCGCTACGAGGCACCATTAAGTGGAAAGGAAGGCTTGCGAAAACATTATAGTGTGTCCTCAGTCACCTTATTCACCTGGTGCCGTGCAAACTCTAGCTTTTGCCCAAAATCAAAAAGATCATGAAAGACAAATATTTTGAATATATCCAAAACATCAAGGCAGCCACAAAGCACAACTGAAGATACGAAAGAGAACTTTGAAAACTGTAGGAAATCAACTTACCCCAGCCATGTCCCTGTTCTGGTACCACTGCAGGAGTCCCACATACTAGTTTGTCACTTTATTGGGGGTGAATGAGGATGAAAGAAAAGAAGACAGAGTGAGCCCAGAAAGCAGGGTAAGTCAGATGATCAGGGCTCTTACATAGTGGACAGAAAGCCTGAGCATCTGACTTACCTTGATTTTATTCACTAGATATGGGTACAAGTAATCAGAGTAGCAGAAGATTCATCTGCCTCCTGTTATCTAACATATATGCCTAGGTAAACAACAAGATCTCAGGTGTGTTGACTTTTCCCTAGAATTTGTAATATGCCATATCATTGTGTGTTAGCAAAGGGCACTTTGCTGTTTTTCTCCTTGGTGTTCACAGAGGAGGTCAGTTAGGCCTCAGGTCTCACTATCTGGTCTCCTACATAAAACTGCTTCCAAAAGTGACAAGAAGCATGGAATAAAGTGTGTTCAAAGCAAATGCGAGTATTATGAAGGGGATAAATGGCAATGCATCCTTTACTGTAACTTTTTTAAAAAGTTAATATTATTGCCCTCTAAAAGTTGACTGCTTTTTAGGGTGTATTTTCAAGTCAAATATTTACAAACTCAAAAACCAAAACAAAAGCATGTTTATATTTTTAATCTAAGTGTACTAGTTTGTAAAATAAATATTTTATTAGAATTCTTATGAAATTACATGTTTATGACATTTGTATTATAAAATGACACATTTTTGATTTTCAGTATACATTTTAGATCAAGCTAAAGTTTTTGTATTTCCTCCTAAGTGATTTTATCTGTCTTTGTGATGGTGATTCTTTCATTATGTGTGTATATGTTTGCCAATTTAATAAGAATTATTAATTATTATTATCATTGAAATCAACATCCCTAGATGTTTATAAAATCATCAGAACATTGCCTTGTGGACATTTTCATTACAGCACACTTTTATTTAAAATTTAGTATGCTCACAAACTATTCTAAAACTTAGCCAGTATTACGAATTTTTCATTTCCATTTGACAAATTCTTTCATTTGCTAGTTTCCTTTCTTGATCTCTTTTTGCAATTATTGACAACAGATTTAAAATCAATATTGGTTGAATCAAGGTCTTCTGGTTAAATACAAGACTTGGAACATGCCTGTTCTAGTTCATTTAAGCTTCTATAGCAAAATGTCATAGACTGAACAGCTTATAAACACTAGGAATTTATTTTTCATGGTTCTTTAACTGGTGATTCTAAAATTAAGGCAGATTCATTGAACTTTCTGGCTCATACCAACTTCTTGAGTATCCTCCTATGGTGGAAGAGCAAGGGCTTTCACTCAGGCTTCTTTTAGGAAGATAATAATCCAAATTATGAGAACTGCATCTTTATGCTCTAATCACCATCCCCTCCTCACATATACATATATACACCCAGGTCTCACCTCCTAATACCATCACTTTGGGGGTTAGCAGTTTGACATACAAATTTGAAAGTTATACAGACTTGTAGAATATAGAAATCTTATCATCTTGCCCACCCCCATGTCCAACTACCTACTTGTGTTTCTTTCTGTAACTTCACTCTCCAAGTACAGCGGGAAGAAGGAAAATGAACAGTGGTGGAGATCATATCTTTGTCTACCACTCATGGTTGTCAATGGTCCTTCATCTTTACCAAATTCTTAGGAGAAGTTATTGCTTGTTTTCTGAACTCCTAACTTAAAGCTTTCTTATTGACAAATTTCTTTATAGCTGGGTACATTATATAGTTCACTTTTCCATTTTTCTGAAATTTCAGTTTTTCTTTAAGGACGAGATCTTTCTTTAAATCAACAATTATTTTTGGAGCACATTACCCATGGCCACACTATAATAGAAAGAATAGATTGGTTCTGAAAAAAAAAAAGCAGAAAGTAAGTTTCCTGTCTGGATCCTACAATATTGTAGTTTTCTGCATGGTTTATTCTTACAAAATATCAGTGTTAGAGTCTGGAAATATAATGTAGAGTAGAAACCAACAAGATCAACAAAGAGGTGATGCTTCAGTGACACTGATGAAAAGGCCATTCTTCCTCGCAGAAATGGTAAGATTTCCTAATGGGCAAATAGAATGAGGTAAAAAATTAATTAAGAAGAAAACTAATTAAGAAGCTATATATTAATTAGAGTGCAATCTGGAGTACACTTTACTGAACAGTCAAGGAGAGAAGCAGTGAGAAGCAGTCAGGCTTCTCTTCATAAACCTCAGCGTGGCTTTTCAATTCTGACCCCAAGCAACCTCAGGGACCCACCCTCGCAAGCCACACAGGGAAAGCTGCCCTCACCCCCACCACCTCATGCACGGTTACAGGCAATTCACAGCAGTCCCTAGAGGACTTACTGTCAATGACTTCCATAGAGTGATCATGATTTGTCAGTATACACACACTGATTTATTTGTTAGTATGAGGCCTCACTCCTTACTCTTAATTATCTTAGGCCTTGTCAGGCATTTTCATCAGGTGTTTCAACTCAGGTCTCTGTACTAAATGGACAGGGACCCTTGAAGACACTTGCTTCCCCTAAGACTCAGTACCAAATACATTTGCACTCCTGGCCCACTCCTGTCCCTGGAGCTCACGGTCCGTAATGCTGCTGGAGCCGCTCACTCAGGGTTTCCTCAGCAGTGATACCATGCCCATGTCTATGCCAATCCATCTAATTTTTAGCAAACATCATTCCGTGGAACAAAAATGGCACAGGCAACAAAAGTGGCACTTCCTCTTGTTTTACACACTTGTTTAGACCATGGAAAGTGGTGATTGCTGGCTTAAATTTTTCCTCTGGGCTTGAACTTTAATCATCTACTCCCCAAACTGGTAGTTTAGGTCTTTCTTCTAGCTCAGGTAAGCTCTCAAAAGAACCACATTTGGGAAGAGCCTCCAAGATACCTCACAGCATCTATTCTATTTCATATGAACACTGATTTATTTGTTTGGTTGGTTGGTTTGGACTTTTTGAGACATGGTCTTGCTATGCAGTTCAGGCTGGCCCCATGCTCACTATGTAGTCCTGACTGGCCTGGAATTCTACCTCATTCTCCCAAGTACTGGGCCTTTACACATAGTTTAAAACTAATTTTTAAGTGGACACACTTCTGCCTCCCCGTTGAAAGGTTGCATTGTCCATCTTGTATTACACATAGATGTAGTCATTGGACTAACTTCTAGCAGAAGAGAAGTCTCTCTAAAAGTGAGAACAGGTGCCCCCTATCCTGTTCTCCTTCCTGCAACTCTGGAGGAAGATAAAATGGATAGGGCTCCAAGAAACCATCATGAATCATGAGTTGATCTGTTGAGTTGAAGATGTGCCTCATTCAGCAGTGTGATTAGATGGACATAAGTTCTGTAAATCTTCTAGAACTACCAGACCATATGGGACCTCTTAATCCTGAATTATTTATGTGATGGAAAAAGACAATTTTTGTGTTAACTAAGTCACTTTTATTTTTGCTTTTGGGATATGAATCCTAACATGTGTACACACTCCAATGTTATTGAATAGTAGATAAATCTAATAGTAGATAATCATAAATCTGTATGTGAGCCACATTTTAGGACAAAGGCACAATTTCCAAACCATCAGAATTACAAAAACACCAATTAGAGAACCATAAATCTCAAATTTCGCGTGCTTTATCTCAAGTATCTTGGGTTAAATATTTGAACTCCTTAAAATTTCAGCTACTGTTTCTAAAAAATGAGTATGATGATAGGAAAAAGGTTTTAAAGTATCAAGTACAGTGACTAACAAGCTGAAAGTGTTCAATAACTATTTTCTGCTCACATTTGGAATCACACAAAGGACTCTGATTTATTCTGCTTCAAACATGAGATAACCTTTTTGACCAGGGACAAGGAGCCTAAACTACTCTGGGAACAAAGCTTTTCCAATTTCTTTGTGCAGTGAACAAAAAGTCACTCTCATGGGACAGATAATTATAAGGAGGCCCCTTCTCTGGGCAGATATGTTTGAAAAGTTCCTTATTCCAAGTCACTACTGTGTACCTCTAGGGGAACCCAGTCGTATTTCCATACAACAGAAGGGTGAGCAGTCCTTATTATGATGGTGTTAGCAAAACACATTGAAGGAAGAAGTTGCAATTTCCAGGAGACAGTGAATCCCTGAAACATACCCAAAGGCTGAATGGAGCAATGGTCGCTGGCAGGATGAGAATCAAGCCTTTAAAGTAACAAGAAATAATAGCTGCTAAGCATAATTAGAAAATGAAACATACTCTGCTCCCTGTAAGAAGTCAAAGTGTGGATAAAAACATGAAGATAGAATTGACCCAAAGGTAACACAATAAGTGAACACATACATAATTAAAAAGAAAATTGCATAAAGGAACAAAGGCTCTTTAAACAAATACTCAAGAGTGCTCACACCCATTGTGTAATTGGAACTGTGACTAATACCTTTACCCTGAGATGAGAATCTTTGTCCAGTGCCCTGTCAGTGTTTGTTTTCCTTTGAACCATTGAAGGCTTTGATCTCTAGCATTGAAATTTCTATCCATTGCTAAACTATAATCTCTATCCATAAACTAACGAGCAGTTGAAATATAATTAGGGATACATCTTGCAAGAAGAAAAATGAATATGTAATGAGAGCATTTCAAAACAAAATTTGACCTTGGTTTAGAATCCATGCCAAACACTTGGAATATTTCTTTATTGCATGTGATGATGTTTGAACTGGGGCTCCTGTAGATCAATGATTTCTCACTAAAGTCAAAAGTGACCTAGAAAATTATATGTACTTTTTTTTCCTTTGAAAAGGAGTTTGAATTTAATTTTTATTTTTTATGGATAACTTTTCAGAGGACGATATAATGACCATAAATTTTAAAAAAGTTTTATTTGTTTGTTTATTTATTTGTGACACAATGTCTTCCTATGCAGCACAGATGGCTTTGAACTAATAATTCTTTTGCCTCAGCCTCCTCCTGAGAGCTTTTACTGATGTGGGCCACCATGCCCACCTGAGCATTTTTTTAAATTGGTATTCCCTTCCCAGACAAAATAATGATGACTTCTAAAGAACCTTTAAATGCAGCAGTACTATTTTACATAATTTTAAAAATTTGATATGAATATAACTATAAATCTTGTTAAGTATTGACCCTTCAAAATCTATTTTTACCATCTTTAATAAAATACTTCACAATGAACACAGTGGGCCATTGACATTAACAGGTTTATACTTCAGGATTTTGACAATGAGCAATGACTATAAATGTCTGTGAAACATATTCACAAATTTTTGAGACTGACATTTGAACTATCTGCTGGCCAATTGTGACAGCAAGGAGTCACATACACATTTCTCAGTTCCTTAAGTACTGTGTTCAGGCTTGGTGGCAATAGGTCCGTGTGGCCGGAATGACCATTTCCAGGCTTGGCTACACTCTGGGAGCAATCAGTCCTTTGAGTGTTAACAGTTATCTCTTTGCACTCCTTTTCCAGGAGGCAGCTGACCTCCCTGAAGAAATGAACACAGCCAACGTCACTTCAGCAGACATGCACACTCCAGGTGACTCTCACCACCTCAACCCTCTCTCTGACGGAGGTGAAAGGGCTAGTAATTGGGTCCTCTGGTCTTTAAGCAGTTTTGTAACTCACAAGCACTTATCTGAACTAACACAGGTCCTATGCAAACTGCTGCAGAATTGTCAAAGTGACTGTATTCTGACACACATGTAGGGTAAAGTGCTGACTCTCAAACCTGCGGGTCACTGAGATCACTGGGAGGGCCATGTAAAACATAGGTCAGTGGCTGATTTCACCCCAACACCTCTCAGGTAGACACTGGAAGTTTGCATTTCTAGAAGATTCTAAGGTGATGTTGATGCAGTTCATCAGAGGATCACATCTTGATAACCAGTGATATAAAGAATAATACCCATTTTAGCATCACCAAATGACAGAATTTAAATAAACTTTCAAACTAAAATTCAAACTAAGTTATTCAAAGTAGAACTGCATGAGCAAGTAACAGCAGTAGTTGTGCCAACAAAACTTGTTATACGTCGAACAATTACAAGTTGTAGTGTGGGTTAGAACCGGTATTTTACTGATTATATTATCTATGCTGGCTATCAAAATATAATAACATTTCTGTATGTGTTGTTGCTCATCCTGTGGTTTTAGATTTTGAGCATAAGAGGAATGAAAAGTTCTTCTTTACCTAGCACTAGTCAGACCTCAACACATCAGCACTCAGGTGGAAAGATAAAGTACCTATTCCTCCTATTAAAGAAAAGAGTGGGCAAGCTTTTTATGGTCTTTCTCTCCAGATATAGATATAGATATAGATATAGATATAGATATAGATATAGATATAGATATAGATATTCATCTGTTCCTCTAATGAACACTAACTGATGCACCATCAACTCAAAGTCTCAATTAAATGAAAATGTCACTGATACTTTGTAAGTTGTCTTATCTGTAAACATATGACAACAATGATATAGTAATGCATGCACAATAATTTATCATCACCATATGTTTTTATATAATCATTAGCTTCCCAGATGTTCAAAGGCAGCACTAATACAGATATCCAGGGGAATAGCATAGTCAACTCTTTGACAGATTCTCCTCATGTCCCTGTTGGCTAAGTACTTCCTGTAAAAATTACTCTAGATTTCTTCACCTACCTTCTTGTCATCCTCAGTGAAACGACTGGTACGCCTCAGAGGAAGCCCCTTGTATTCGAAGGTAATTATCTAAAAATCCCTGTCACTTTATTTTTCCTTTGTCTCTCATTTGTTAAACTCATTAAATCCCCATGCCAGCCACAGGGCTATGTACCAGGACTACAGGTGACTAGAATGTCATTCTGGTCTTCAGGACACAGACAATGTCAGGGGAAAGACAGGTTTTCAGCAGAGATGCGGAGACAGGATCACAACAATACTGAAGAATGGCTCAGAGAGCGGGAAAGCCGGAGAGGAGGCCTTGAGTTGGGAAGCCTTCCTGTGTGTTAGGATAAGAGGCTGTATGGACTATGGAGAGGGAAGGGACCAGAGGCTACAGGATCCATGGCCTTGGTGAAGGTTGAGAAAAGAAGAGATTTGATGGGTTACAAGTTTGGTGTGGTGTGGAAAAATCTCATTTTTTTTTTTTCTGTGCTGGAGATTGACCCAGCCCTTCACAACGAGTTATGAGTTATATCACCAGACTCTGTCTCTCTCTCTCTTTGTCTCTCTCTCTCTCTCTCTCTCTCTCTCTCTCTCTCTCTCTCTCTCATTCTCTCTCTCCTCCTCCCCTTCATTCTTTCTTCCTTTTTTTTTTCCTTTGAGACAGGGCCTCCCTATGTTACTACTAAATTGCCAAGGCTTGCCTCAGACTTGTTCTACTTTTTCAGCCTCCTAGAGCACTGGAAACATAGGCATGTACCATTGTGCTCAATTTATAAATTTAATTTTTAAAGAGAAAGTTTTGACTATAGAATGAAGAAATAATTAGATAGGACTAATGTGCCAAATAGCAAAGTTCTGCAGCATTTCAGGTCAGACAGTTGGCTGCTCTCATTAAAATAATGATATTGAACATGGAACAATGGGGTCAGAAAGCATAACAAGATAATTTGGTGGTGAAGTGAATGAGAAATAGTGAGACAGGGAAGTATAAAGGGTATGGCTGGTGGTGTCAAGTCCTCCAGGTGCAGGGAAAGAAAAGATCAAGTGTTTGTTTTTAGTCTGAGGTGCCCATGAGCTGTGCAAAAAGAGAAATTAGAAGTACTCAGGTCTTTCTCTGAAATTCAGAAAAACAGACTAAATTTTTGTACACATTTCTCCTACGGAAGAAATATTTTAGACTGGGTTTTCAAGTAAAAGGCCTAGGGTTAGGGTCTGGTAGATAAGAAAGACTTTGAGCTATCCTGGGACTACTTCTTTATTTTTTAAGATGATTTTCTGGTTCTAATCCATGAGTATCAAAACAATAAAATCAGTCTTATGGTTGGCATGGGCTGTACCCTGAAACTAAAAGAAATAAATATAATGGATTCCCATTTAGTTTTGAGCAGATGACTGAGAAGAGGATAGACGAAAATGTTAAACTCTAGTAAATGATAATCAAAACAAATAGTTGCCCTGTCTTTCTCTGAAGATCTCCTTACATAGCTTGGGTTTTTTCTTTAATTATCTGATATGCTACTGAAAACTTTCTATAGCTTAAACCTGTAAAAGTTGTTCTGACTGTAGCAACAGTCAGCACTGTAACAGTGTCATACCCTAATCCGTTTGCTCACAAAGGGTCCCGTGCAGAGCTGTGAGTCCTCTCTATGAAACTGACATTCTCATGGCAGTTTGAAGCTATAAGAAAAATTCTCAGAATTCTTACCAAGTCCTCAGAGGAACCCATTTCATGCTAAGAAAATCATTACACTCTTCCCATTAGTACATAAACCTTGCTATTCTGTGACATATACTACTTGGTAGATTTCTTCTTCAGCTAGAGGAAAGTACAGCATCTTAGCAAAGACACACTTGGACATGAGCGTTTTAATGTAAATTGCAAAACTGACCATGATCAAATAAAACATGTTTCTCTATCATGGAAGTTAATTTTCCTTGTACTTTAAGTCTCAATTGGAAGAACTCATTGTGCCTTGTCACTCATAAGATATACACTATGAGGAACTTACTGTACCCTTACTGCTCACAATGGTAAATTCTTTCCAATGCATCGAAACTTAATTCTCAATGACTTTAAGAGACAGTTATTACACATATATTCACAAACCTGTATATTATAAATAAGTAACTGCAGTTGTGATTTGATATTAAAACTGCAATCACATCATGCATGTATAATTTATATATTTAAACTGTCAGAGTCGAAGATTAATTAATGCAAATGTGAAGCAGCCAAGGAACATAGCCAATAAGTTGCCTTTTAGAGTTTAGAACACTAGAAGGAAAGAACTTCAGCCTGAGCTCTTCACCATGAAAAAGTGAATACTCAAAACTGTTCTTATCTGTATAAGATTTCACAAAATACGTGGTAATTCTTTAACCTCAGAGAGACTGGCAATTTGAACTAAAAAACAAAACCTTAAAGGTCACTTTCAAAAGGCTTTAGTGTATGATCTTCAATATTTGGGACACATGTAGCTTGGTCTCCAAACAGTGTTATTTTCTCAGACTGAACACAACTCTAGAGAAATACAGCATCTTATTTAGCAGCAGCATCTACTTGCAGTGAAATATTTTGTCTATAAAAATGATCACTTCTCTCAGACATTCAGTTCCTTTTCCAACTCTAAATTTTTTAGAAAAAGCATCACCTATGCAGTTTTAATAAATCCTATGGACTATTTTGTTTCATATTTATATGAAAATGTAAAATCTTCATCTTCTCCCTCTTTGGAGCCAAAATATAATATAGCAAAGTTGCTGAAAACTTATATTAAAGACATGGAGTAATGAGGAAATATTCAGATAGAGTATCTGCATACGAGAGTAAAGCTGGTAAATAGCCTAACTTATAAATGCAAGCCAATAGGAATGTCTACAAAATGCAGAAAATGTTACAAAGTAGGAGTCTACTTGTTTTAAAGGGAAAGCCATCCTACTTATTGTGTGTATATTGTTTTAATACACATCCCTTCCTTAATGAGTTCTAAATAATAAAAAGAAAATTATATCACAAGTTTCATATGAAATTATGTAACGTAATGAAGTAGGCTTGGGTAAGATTTCTCGTCTATCCAGGAGATGAAGTATATAATTCATTGAAAACCAGGATATTAACCGCTCCTATACTGAGACTGAACAGCCTCAGCTATAAATGAAAATTTCATAGAAATATAGTGTAGTATAAAATGCTGTTCTCAAAAGAAGTTGGTAGAAGGAGAGGATCATTTTTTTACTCAGAGTGGTGCCTTACCATAGGAGGACATGTTAAGGATGGTTAGAAAAAATTTTTTTAACAAAACACCAGAAATACTGTATGAATAAAAGGCATTGCTCACTTTACCTGACACCTTTAAGCCTGTTAGAGTACCTCTCTACATGTTAATCATGATGCTTATATACCAAAGTTAGTATGTCCCAATGCCTTCAAAGTTCTTTTATAATAGTACCCAAGAAATATTTGTCAGCTAAGTGTTTAAAAGTCTGAAGGTGCTAGCCTTTCTAGGGGATTATTATAGTGAAACTTTATTATTTACATGTATTTATATTTTAGGGAGACTGAAAAGTGAAACTTTTTTATTTTAAAGGGAAAAAACAATAAAAACACTGGTACAAAATTTCAAAACAAGATTCTGGGCGAGTAACAATTGTTAGTACATTGTGTATTGTTATTTTCAAAGTAGTTGTTCACATTACAAGATACAGGCATGAAAAATTAATTACACAATATAGGCACAAACCTTTCCTTTCCATGAACTAATAACAATTGGTAGTATGACTATCTTAACTATTTTGTATGTGTATATATATATATATATATATATATATATATATATATATTTTCCCTTTTCCCTTCCTTCTTTTCTCCTTTTCACCACCCCAATTTCTCTTTCCTTTTGAACAGTCTCTTCCCATTCATGATACCTATTGCACATTTTGGATCTTATTGAGTCTTTCAGTTTCTTACACTTGGGAGACAATATGACGTTTATGCTTGAGTCTGATTTATTTCACTGATGTGTATGGTCTCAAGTTGCATCCATTTCCCTATAAATGTCTCAAGTTTATCCTTCTTTATATCTGAGTAGTACTCCATTGTATAAAAATACTGTATCTTTTTAGTTCATTTCTCAGTTGATGAGGTGAAACATTTTTAGAAATAAACCACTTTTCAAATAAATTAGTTATCATATCTCAAATATCAGTTCCTGTAAATAGACTGAACATATCATTGAAATGAATGCTTCAAAATTGTGGCATTCTCTGACAGTTATGTGTGCATTTTTTGTAGAAATTAACTCTCTGTGTTAATCTATTATATTCATTTTCTTAAATCCTGTCCTATACTGACATTCTCAAATATAAAAGGGGAGTTTAATATTTGGATAGTACTTGGGAGACTTAAAGAAGTGCAAAAGGCTATATTCTAGAATTTAAAATACAAAGGTTGTTGAAGTTGGCATCAGGATTAACTGACCGGTTTCATTTTACTCATGATTTAAATTTATCGTGATGCAGCTCTTCCTCTTCTCTTCTGAAATAATTTGCAAATAGTCCAGGCCCAGAGTGAGCAGATGGAAATGACCACAGTAGATGCCCAGGTAGCGGTCAGGGGTTTGAGAGGCATTGTGTTGACTGGAGAAGGATACAGAAGTTATCTCCATGAGTGGGTCTGAGAAGTGATACAGAAGGTATCCTGGTATGAGTTGTCATTGCTCACCAGGTCATGAGACGCTACCTTCTGTGGCCTGAGAGCCCAAGTGTGATATGGAAGGCATTCAGTGGGAGAGGGTCTGTGTCAGGGTATCTGCACTCTAGCTGTTTGACTGTATGATTGTCTCACCATAAATATACACATGACAAATGATTCCATCAATTTTCCTGAAATATGGTACACAATTATTGTTCAGAGACAGAAGTGAATAAAATAAAGTTTTCCCACCTGGAGACTGAGGCATCATAAACCTGTGAAGGATAAGCACACAGTGATCAGATCAGACTAATTACTATATCATGAGCTATGATAAGTGTTTTTTGTATGCTTTGTCTCAAGTCTCACAGAAACTCATTCTGGGTGTTGATAATGGAGATATTATTCTAGACCACTTTGCAAATGAACAACATAAAGCTTAGAATTTAAATATTTAACTTGTTGGTATCTTGGGTAAATATATTGCAAGACTGAAGTTCTTTGCTAATGTCAATTTCATACTATCAGCTTTTCTACTACTTTCTTTAAAAAAAATAAAGTCTCCTATGTAGCATATCCCCTCTGATACTGCACTACTGTCAAATGTCAATAAATATAAATATATTAAAATAAATACTGTCTTATAAGTTAGCATGATATAGTCTAAAAAGTGGCAATGAAATATTTATGGCTAAAGAATAAAATGTTTTCTAAAGTAAGGAGTTATTAATTTAATCCTAATGCTGACAATCCAGGTATTTTTACATGTGGGATGAATTTGGTTACTTTTTTCTGCTGTTTTTGCTATCTTTGCTGGTGCCTTGATTCCTCACATGTTGAGGTTTAACTATCTGGTGCCCATTTTGCTGGTAATGTTACAAAAGGAGCTTCTGTGAGGCCCCGGATGAAGGAGGAATCCTGGGAGGATTTGCCAATTGGTTCTGGCAGAGGTCTTAAATGTAGTTCTCTATTAGAAATATATAAGATAAAATTCCTGGGCTTAGGTATTTTTAGACTGAGAATATCGTCTGAACATAACTGGGCACTTTGTAAATGTCAACTTGTGGCTGTATATTTTTAGGAAAGACATTTTCTTTCTTCAAAAAGTACCAAATTTAGAGATAGACAATTTCCCTGATTTAGTTAGGTTATAGTTTTTTTCTAATTTACCTTTGCATGGATAATACAGAATTTTGGGGTCCCAGCAATAAAAAAGAGTATCTCTGCTCTCACCTTCTCAATTTGGCTCAGCCTTAGAATTTTTTTCTTCTGTCCCAGGATTCACCTCAGTACTGTGAAATGTCACATAAGTGTATGCAGTGAAAGTGATTTGCATGTGCCCTCCAGGTAAAAGCTGGATTCAGTGTTTCAGACATTCTCAAATTTTCACCTTCAATCAACTATTGACTTCAGTTCAGTACTTTCTTACTAGGTTATAATCCATTTCTTTACTTTTATTTACTTCTTCTTTTGAGCAAAGTCATTTGGTCCTCGCTACTCATCTGTCACATTGTTAGGAATTCAACCCAGTGGGTAAGTTTTACATTATTTATTGAATTATTTAAACTTTAGAATTCACTAATTCTAGAATTAATTCAAGGAAAAAGCCTATTACAAATGACATGATTTATCCTACAATTTTAAACTTAAAAATAAATTGATACATTATACGCTTCCTCATTTTTAACACTTTTTTTATTGAATGAAGATCAATGTTTTTGTTTTAATTTATTGCCAAGCTCACATGGAGACCAATTTTGATATTAAAAATGTATAAACTTGGAAAGCCACAATCTTTCTGGACTATAGTTGCAAGAATTTACTGACATCAAGAAACAAAATTTTGTGTTTCATGTAATTACCTAATTATGAACAAGAGCAATACATGAATGTAAAGATTAAGTTGCAAAGAAGCAGTTCCAGGACAAAAATCTCATTAGTAACCATAAGATCTCTGAGTGTGTTGATTCAAAATCACTGCCTCACTTCACGGCAGATATTCTCCTATTTGTAATTCTGATGTCATTTAGCCTCACAAGACCTGAACTAAAGTTGGAGATGCTTATTACATTAAAACTTATCAATGCCACTTGAAAAAATTAAACTGTTAGTTAATTAAAATGTGCACTTTTTAATATGGTGCTCCAAATTATCACAGATACTTGACAGGTATGCAGGGGATTCAATGATTCTTCTTTTGAAAATCAGAGTAGAGAACTGCTTCTCTTTTAGTTAGTTCTAAGTACAGCCTTGGAATTCACAAAGGGAATACATTGAAACATATGAATAACCCCCAATTGTGTCCGTGTGTATGATGCTGGGGCTGGAACTCAGGACTCAAAACATGTAACATTTAGCTACATTGCCAATACCCCATAGTTTATTTTTACTTTTACTTGTTTTACATTACATATAGGTATGCATGTAGACACACATGTATAGGTATGCATGTTTTATTTTTAATTAAAAACATTGTATATATTTATGGAAGAAAGCATGTAGATTTGGGGATGACTAACTCAAAATATATTGTTTCACATACCTTTCAATATTTTGTAGATAATACATTTCAAATCTACTTTGTTAGAAATTTTCAAGTGAATAATACATTATCATTAGCTATAGTCATCATACAGTAAGACTGGAACTTAAGCCTGTGTAACTGAAACAATACTTTTTATTCTACATAGTTTCTATG
Source organism: Dasyprocta punctata (assembly GCA_004363535.1). Lineage (NCBI taxonomy): Eukaryota > Metazoa > Chordata > Mammalia > Rodentia > Dasyproctidae > Dasyprocta > Dasyprocta punctata. Next base: position 244,580 of record RJWM01000194.1, on the reverse strand, counting down.
ATTTTTATTTTGAATAATTTATGATTACTTAAATATTTTCATCATTTATTACATTTCAATACTTAAGAAAATGTTTAATTGGAGGGACACACTAGTGTCTAGTTGCCATATTGGTTAGTCCATAGACTATATGGATTTTACAAGTAGCATAAATACTGTACATATAGTGTGATTATGTTCATTCACTATGAGATTTAAAGTAAAAGCAAAAGCAATCATAACTTCAACTGTCTATTGGCCTAATATACTAATGTTATAAATAATAATTTTAAATGGTAAAGTTCCATGTAGTATAACATTTCATATAATTTCTTAAAATTAATGTATTGTGACTTATTTTATTTATGTTTGCAGTACATAATGCATGCATTCCTCATGTAGAATTGGTGCATGTTCATAGTACGTTTTAATTCCATTTTCTTCCCCTTTCTCTCTGCTCCTCCACTGATCTTTTGATTCCTTTCCCATTTGAGAAAGCGCTATGTCTCTATTTTTTATTATCTATTTTTATTTTGTTCTTAATTTATAATTTAGGTCCTTATATAAAAGAAATCATGTGATATTTAAGTGTGTGTTTCACTTAACATTGTGGTCTCAAGGTACATTCATTTTTCTACAAACTACTCAAATTTATCCTGTTTCTGCCCTGACAGAAAACCAAATTCCCCTTGCTAAATGCTAATAAAAACTAGAAAGGGCTGATTCTTGGCAAATGCACATACGTATGACTATAAATTTTGCATAAATATTGAACTTAGTCCAATTGATTAAAGGGTATTATGATGAAATTCACATAATACGTAATCACATAAAATTTGTTTTGAGAATAATGGTGTTACCTGTCAACTTCTGACCTATAAAAGCATTAATATTCTATCAAATATATAGTGACAATATCAATCAATCAGTAAACTATAGTGAATTTACAGTTTTAAGCTACCTCAATAAATAATAGCATGTTATCCTTAAACTTCAAACTCCTTGTTCATGTTAGAGCTTTTATCCTTGTGAATAGAAATGAATAGGTCCCCGTGCCCTTGGAATTTGTGTGCAAAATTATCTGTTTTTAAGGAAGGAAGATGAGAAACTGCTCCCATAAGATCCTTAAAAAGTCTGAAATGAAGAAAAGTTAAGCCTTGCTCCTGGCCTTAAGCAAAAGGGGATTTATTTTTTCAAATAAAGATATTTTTCTAAACATCAGGATAATGGGGTGGGGATACTGCAACAGAAATATTTCTCAGGGTCTGAAAGAGACAAAAATACTATTATACTTAACCATCGTTTTCTCTGTCACATCAGAACTTCCCAAAACCCAACAAGGACAGGACATTGTTCCACTTTGCTCACTTGCCGTCTCTCCCAGCGCTCCATGTGGCACCGCCAATTCAGAAAGTGGTCATATTTTGTTCAGTAAATCAGCTAAAATTCAAGTGAACACTACTATTTTTAAAAATTAAGAGAAAATAAAAATTAAATATTTAGGAGTAGACTATTATAGTACAATAACTCAGTCATCTATCATAAATACTTAATAACTTCAAAATAGAGAATAGAAATTCAGTATCTTCAACAATGTGTAGCTATATACATTGTATAATAAAGTTATTTTGCATGCTTATATTTGGATATGCTCTTAATGATTAAGTTCAGAAATATTTTAAGCTACTATTTAGATGCACTATAATTATTGAAAAAGTATGAGGAAATTTGGCCAAACAACTCTATACTGAGTAATATTTGTAACGCTACATTCAGGTTTGAAATCAAAACTTGAATAATATTCTTGTTCACTCAATTGAATGTTTCCACACAAAGTAAAGTTGAGGGACACACTATTGTATTTATCCATCAGGAACTTGGTGTGTGCTCTGATCACCGAGTGTCTGTAAATAAGACAAACAGCAATGAAGTTTTTCTTCTAGATTTTGTGTTTTCTTCTAAAAGGATTAAATCAAAATTATTAGAAAATTTTTAAATACTTAAAATCAAGAATTAACATTGTATAAGACATTTGTTTTATACTTACTGATTATGTTAACTCAAGTTTAAAAATAGGTAGATGGTCTGATTGAATTCAACATTCTTTAGAATGGGATGTATAATACCAAAGCAGAAAACTGGTTTGTCCAAAGTGAAACAAGAAGGCAAGAAGGCAAAAGTCAGAAGAGACAGCCATGTTTTCTGAAAGTTATCACAGCAAATACTTCCTTATAGAATGAGAAAGAGTTTGTTCCCCATTATGATTACTGAGTGTTAACTGTATTTATCAATTAGCTACATTTTAGCTTTCATATAAAGAAAAGGACTTTATAATGGGCTAACACCTAAAAGCAGAAAGAACTAAGCTGTACACCTTGAGTGTACTAATGTTGAGTGAATATAAATGACCAAGGATACTAGTGTTTTTACTAAAAACACCCTGTTAATAATTTTAAAAAATTGGAGAAACAGTCATCCTGGTAAAATGCTCATGAAAATATTTTTATAAAATCATTTTGGTTTGTCATTTGGCAATACCCAGCAGTATTAACTATGCTTACCTTCTGACCTTGCAATCTCATTTTTATAGAACATAAAAACACATAAAAGTGATCCTTATCATAGGAAGAAGAAAAGAGGAAGTGTATAGCATTACAAAGCTTTTAGGATTACAGAGACCTGACTAATTTTACATTTTCTGTGCATTTTAGAAATTTATCGTGCATTTAGGATGAGTCTGACATTAAAGGGGCATACCATGAGATTATTTTACTTCTTCTAAAGTACCAAAATGAGTACAGTGCCTTCTACACAGAACTTCAATAAAGGCACTTGATTAATCTTGTCTGGCCCAAACATATGCTGTCAGTCTACTGGGAGGCAGCACACTGTAACACTTGCTTCTGCGCATGCACTCTAAAACACTAGAGTTTATATTTTAAAAGTCATATATTGTAAGCATTATTTTTGTGGTCCAGAATAAATAATTGACTCTGTTTTCATGGATTGTAATGCAGCACAAGAAAAACATTGACTATGATAGTCTATGTGCTTCATATTATTGCAAGATAGTATTATTTTATTACTATATTTTAACAAAAATCCTGAAAATTCTTAATTGATGTGTAGAACTAAATACTAATCATCTTCAGTGGTTTTTATTAGGGTATTGAAAAATACAGTCTTTGTTCATTACAAGTCAGTTTAAATGAAAATATACCATCTGCCTACTGCAATATATTATATGCCTACTGTAGAGCAATTCCAAAGTTATAATAGGTTATTGAATAAACAGTCAAAATTCCTTTCTTTCCCCCTCCAGTATAAACAATTATTACATTGGGTGTATTTTTGAATCAAATACAACCACTGATGAATATTATAGTTTATATTTTAAAAGGAACACTTAATTATGTTTCACTTTGCATGTTGAACCTCCTGTAGTCTTTCAAATTTTGTAACATCTCAGTCCAGGCAGGATATGTAAGTCAGTGAATGTATAGCTTTGTGATAATATTGTTTCAAAAGAAAATCAGGCCTGGTTTTACTGTGGTCAGGAAACATTCATTTTATTTTTCTTTGAAGGACAAAAAACATACTCATTCTCAACTTTAAAGCCCATATGGTTTCTGTTGTAATTGTTCAGTTCTGATACATTCTCTTGAAAGTAGTGATTGAAAAGAAATAAACAAATAGACATCTATGTGTTCCAATAAAACTTTATTTGCAAAAATAAACTACGGGCCACATTTTATAAGTGGGTCACAGTTTTTTGAACTTTGCTTTAGATCAGTTTTTGTTATCTAATATGACTGTCATAGTTTCTTAAGCCAGATAGCAATTACATGAATTTTATAAGTTGTGCAAACACATGAAACTAGGACATTTTAGGAACAATCTGTAAGTTTCAAAGGCACACAACTGTCAAATGGTGAGTTAACCATTGTTGTAAGGCAAATAAAAGGCATCTTGAGAATCACTGGTCCCTGTTGGCAGCAGTATATTAAAGAGACTGTTACTTTATAAAGGGAAAATAGAGCATTAGTTACTCTTCATTAAATGAGAAAACAAAAGCTGCTCAGGAAATATTAAAAGCATGTGGAGATTGCGTGAAAAGGGAAATACATGAGCTATGGAAACAAAAAGAACTATTTCAGTGCATTTTATTGATCATTAACCTTTTGCTTCGGAGGCATTTGAAAACAACAGAGAAGAATGTTATTGGGCTGGCATGAAGTCTCTAATGATGCATGAGAATATATGCTCCAAAATGTCAAAGGTCACAAGAGAAATCACATATTGGCAGATAAAATGTTTTTGATTTTGTGTTATACAGAAGTAAAAGGGCAACAAGCTGAGCTTTATTTGAAATGTCGGTTTATGGAATTTTTCTGATATTTAGTAAAATTAAAACTGAATATGGATTCCTACAATATTGTCCTTTCTAGACAGCATCATACAAAACAATCTGATAAAATGTTACTGTTACGGATCTATTTCTTACCAAGTATGGATTTTAAAATATTAAGGAATAATGTAAATATAGCAATGGTAATTCAATAATTACTGGTATACATCAGTATTGATTAATGCTTGTCAAAACTCCAGGACCTACTCACTTATACAGAATCTCAGACATACAACGTATTTCCCTCAGTTTTTTCTTTCTGTGCCTAAAAATGTTTAAAACATGTCTATGAGATTTATTTTAGCTATCAGAAATACCAGGATAAATTAAATTGTGACTATTTTTTTCTAGGACAAGAGTCCATATATTAGAAAGATTTGAAAATTCTACCCAATTACACACTTTTATACGTCACCATAAAAACACTGGTGTGCTAAGAAATCCTTACTGCTCGTCGAAATACTGCACAGTTATGATCTCGTCTGTATTTCTTAAGCTGCTTTATTTGGAAAATAATTCAACATTACCTTTTGAAATAAACTCAGGTCGAACAATTAAATGCTGCTGGCATAGTAATATAATTAAGATGAAAATGAAGTGTAAACTAAAAGTACTAACATAAGAGCGCAGTGGATTTCTAGATTTTCATTAACAATGGTATACAACCTGTCTGAAGATATTGCAATGTTTATCACTCATGGTATGAATAAAAGGACCAAGAATATATCAAAAGAAAATTCTGGGTTATTCTGTAAAGGTTTTTAAAGATTTAAAATGAGTTTTAAGCTACAACAAAACAGAAACAGTATAAGCAGCCACTCTTCCCATGTTAAGCTCTCAACACAATCTTAATTTTAATCTAAAAATTTTCTGAGTGTTTTTATTCCTCTCCTTTATTGGAGCGCAGTTCAATAGCGATTCCTACTGGGATGATCTCACTAACCACCTAACAGGTGTCTCCAGCTCAATTCATTTGACACAGTGGCCAATATTTTTTTAAAGCCAATAAAATCATTTCACACTTCTGTTCAGCTCAAAATATTATATTGTTTTCTATTTTACTGATCTGAAAAACCAAATTGCTTATCATGTCCTCTAAGTACCCAAATGCTCTCAGGGTCTTATTTCATGTGAAGCCATTTCCCCCACCAAGCCTCTCTTCTTGCTTAAAAGTCTTGGGGTCAGAGGAGTAGGACAGTGGCACAATGCCTGGCTGGCAAGAGCAAGGTTCTGAGTTTGATACTCAGCACTAAATAAATAAATAAATAAATGGAAAGGAAAAAAAAGCCTTTGATTTACTGATTCCTCTGTTTAAATCACTATGCAGTTTTAACTCCTCTTATGGTTAGAAATGCTTATTTTTTACTGTTTCTTGAAATTTCCTACCTTGACTTCTCATTCTGAAGCCCTCCTTTTTTCCCATTGCCATTATTTATCAACTTGTTCTTTCATGAATGTAGCTATTCGATTATTCTTTTTTGTGTCATTGTTTCATGGCTATCTCTTCTTGCAGAATGGATGTTCCATGAGGGTAGGCATGTTATTTTTCTTGCTGACTGCTGTATTCTAGTATGAAGCATGAAGAGCCACCCTCAGTAGATAATAGATCATTAACAAATGAGGTATGCATGAAAAATAAGAATTCTGCAGATTTGAGAATAATATGGCAACATAATCCCATATAATCTGAAGGGGAAATTAAAATTTTAAGTAAAAGCCCACCAAGAGTGCCCACTCAAACCAAGCAGGTATGTCCCAACAGCCTGATTAATAGAACACTCCTTCCTTTGTGAAACTCATGGTTGATGACCTTGCAATGTAACTTGAGATGTTTAAACTCCTTTGACAACTCATGATGTCACCCAACCCTTCAATCATAATGCACAAAGCCTGCTTTTGTACCTCCAGTTTGCTTCTCCCATAAAATCCTTGAAACCCCATCAGATGGGGTCTGACTCTTTGGGAGAGATCCCTGTCAGACCCACAACTATAATAAACTTCCTCCTAAACCTCCTCAGTGTCGTTTCTTTCCATGCTTGGTCTGTTTTACTGTAACACTTATGCACACAAACATTGCAAGTTTTATTATTTCCCACATTCTTATTATATATTTTTTGAAAAAAATCCCATTTCTAATGGAAGATTAAATATATAAAGATGGTAAGGAAAATATTGCAATAGTGAAAGAGAAAAGAAAAGGAAAAAGCTTCTGTTTATAGTTAAAATGCTTAGAAGAGTTTAAGAACAGAACAATTGTACTGATTTCTTGTTTCCAAATTCAAAAGAAGCCTGATCTGAAGAATCCTCTAACAAAATGTCAAGTCACAGTTAATCACAACTACTTGTTGAACTCTAATAGATGCTAGACACTGTGTTTTGTGGTTTATATGAATTTTGTGTTGACTCAGTGTATTGTTGAGTGGCTATGATGTTTAGCTCCATCTTTGCAGATTAGGGAATCTTTTATTCTAATAGGTCACAGAAAGAAGAATATTTGAACAAATCACGTGCCTACAAAAAAACTCAGTGCAAATGTTGCCACTACTATGACTAACTATTTATGGCTCTTAATTTTTGTCTCTTATTGGAGAACAGAGAAACTGTGCTTGCTTAATTCACGCAGAAATGTTAGAAAGATACCAGAATGAGGTATTCCCTATTGAAAAATAGAATGATCCTCAACTCAGCTTTGCTAATTCATTTGATTAGTTCTCTTATTGATTATTTGCTTACCAATTACCAAGCAGTACATTGTACATCAGGAATGTAAAGACAAAACACATTTTTTCCCAAGAGATACTTCTTGTCATTTGAATGGAGATATATTCAGTAATAATAAACTTTTATTACTCTTACAATAGGAGTTATGGAAGTTATGGAACATTTTTCAAAAGTTAAACATATGCCTAGTTTCTAAGTAAATAAATTAGTACTAAATAAACCAGAATGAGATGATTTCATGAGTCTAAAGCAAAAGTTAAAGAGACACTTAATTGAATATATAAAGACTACAAATGTTAGTATACAGACAATAACAGAAAAGAACCTTTCATTTTGAAATTCAAAAACCCTTTTTACTGTTAAACAAGAAAACATATTCTGTAAAGAATTTGCACTGTGATAATGTGTGACCATAATTCCAGCAATCTGGGAAGCTGAGGTAGGAGGACTGTAAGTTTGAGTTCAGCATATGTAATTTACATACCTGACAAGATCCTATCTCAAAATAATGGCTAAGGATGTAGCTCAGTGCAGAGGCCCTGGGTTTGACCCCATGCAACACCAGAAAAAAGAAAAAAAGAAGAAAAGAATTTTCTATTTACAAATCTACCCTATTTCCCCAATGCCTATAATATTGTTACTTTTTTTAGGCATTAAATTATCAGACAGTGCTAGCTCTGGAAAACTTCACCCTTAATTGTTGAGAGTTAACTCTTTAGTGCTACTACCAGACAGATGGTTTTGACTTTTACATTCCCACAAAAAAGAAACAAGCTTACCCCTTTGCATAAAACTGTCTAAATTTGATTTCCAATAATCCTTAAGGATAAAATCTGCTTCTTGACTAGACAGCTATGAAATGTCCAGCATATGGATGCAATATATTTAACAATCAATTGCCTTGCAAGCTAAGTGATATTTTTACACAGACAAGTCAAACTTAAAAAATCTTTCCAAGCTAACATCATTAGACATATAAACATATAGGTGTGTAACACACACAGGAAAGACTTTCCATATTCATTAAATAGAAAATATAAGATGTAGACCATGTGAGACAAATGTGTTTTCCTAATCTTATTCTGAAAAGCACCCCAAAGAATCAACTAAGATCAGGAAAAAAAACATGGGGGCAAAGATTTAAAATATATACTAATGAAGAGTAAGGGACCACAAAGCTCTTTGGGCAAGGTATTTAATATAGTTCTCTAGGAGAATGTTAAGTGGGAAGAATGTCTCCCTATGAACCCCTGAAATCAAGTTTTCAAAGTGGCCTATGAAAATAATTCTCCAGGGATTTTTGACCTTGGGATTCTCCCAGCACATTGGCTTTCAAGATAGTCAGGGTTCTTAGATGACGGTATAGTGGCCCAAGAAATCAACATGGAAGTTACAAGTTTTCTGAAAGTATGGGCTCAGAACTTACCTGAGCATCACATCCCTCATGTTAATTGGCCAAGGAGTTACTGGCCAATTCTGCTAGAAGAGAAAGGAAACAGACCTTGTAACCTCATGGATATATGCCCAAAATTTGTAGTCATCTGTAATCTGCCATGATCAGAAACTGAAGAAACTAATGGCCAGTGGATAGTGATATAATAAATCCTGTTCAGCCTCCTTACCTTTTTCTGATGAGAAACTATTGTAAGCAACACAGTGGATAAAATGACATCCCAGATGAAGGAAAGAAAAAAGCTGTCCATCCTTATCATGGAGATTAACACACTACCTCCAACCTGAGGCAAGAGGTGGGGCAATTTTATATGGTCTTCTTAGGATTAACTTGAGCTGGAAAGGATAATTGTGGATGGAAAATATTTTTTAAAAATCACATGAAAGTGACTAGACATGTCATTGGACTTGCCAGAAATTATATTGACAGGTACAGAAATCAATGGCATTACAAAAGATATTTAAAGGGATAGTGTTTAGGTTACTTTTCTCTCGTTGCTGAGACAAAAAAACTGATGCCCCCAAATGAAGGAAGGAAAGGTTTATTTAGCATATAGTTTGTGGAGGTTTCAGTCCATACTCAACTGGCTCCAAGCTGGTGTGGCTGAGGGGCAACTGTTCATGCGGCTGAGGTATATACCAAAAGCAACAAGAACAAAAAGGCAAAAAAGGAGAGCAAGCCAGCTTCCTCCCCTTGTATTGTATGCAAGCTGCCCACTCCAGGGCCATTGTAGCACTCACATCACCAATCCCGTCTCTAGACAGTGAGCCAGTCACAAACTCTAGATGCAGCCATATTTGAAAGTCCTGTCCCCCATGACTGCATGAGGCTTTGGGGGATGGACATCCAGACACAAAGCATAACAGGTAGTGAGACAAATAAGATGCTTTATGGTATATCCAAGAGTTTTGCATATTTATAGCGATTTTACAATAGTACTGAATCATTTTTTCTTCATATATGCCTAAACAAATTAAATATGTAATGTGTGTTTAAATTGAGGTGAGTGTTTTAATTGAGGGGAGTGTTTAACAATATAGATAAAGCTAATGATGATTTATTCTACAGCTCCTATCCCCAGTACTGTCATCCCTTCCCAAAGTGTTTACATATTACTACTTTACCAGATTTCCTTCTAGATTTTCCTAATAAATGTATGCCTATGAAAATATCATTTAAAGTTTTCATACAAATGAAATCATGATGTTTTCATGTTATATTAGCCTTTAGTAAACTGTGATGAATATGTTTCACTGATAAATTTATTTTAATTACAGTACTGTACACTAAAGTATAGCATAAATATACCATGTCTTAATAAATCTTTTCTCTTCTGAAGGACTTTGAGATTGTTCTCAATATTTTCCCTCTCACAGAAGGGAATTCAGTGAATATCTATCTCATAGGCCTTAGCACATATTTTGATGAACATAATGTTTTTCAACTCTAAAATATAAAAGGCAATGTTTTAATTGTATTCATGATATCCACGGACTTTAGTCATATTTATGTCCTATCATAGTTCCCTTTCATTCACTTGTATGTTGTAAGAATGAATATTGTGTCTGATTTGCCAACTCAAAATCTTTATGTGTCTTGGTATATCTGAGAAACTATGATTCAGAATGACTGAGGAGGGCCTCAGTCTTCTTTCTTAGGTCCGAAACCCTCTCACTGTTCTCTTTCACCTTTCTAAAAGGTAATTCTCAGTAGAAGGCATTATCACATACATTCAGTCTCCAGTATGACTGTAAAATCTACACCATAACCTCCGATGTTCTAATAGAGGAAGTTGTGGAACAGGCCAGTATTTCTAAACCTCTGTGACATTAACACCAGGTGCACATTGCAATCATGTGTGCAAAGGGACTTTCTGGGCTCTGAAGACACTGGACTCTCAAAAAATACCAGGAAACAGGGAGAGATCAGTCAAAGGGCACACTGTTCTGGGAGACAAGAGGGATAATTTGATGATCTTTTTTACCCTATGCAACTCTAGCTGGTAATAAGGTACGGCATGTAGTATTTCAAAATTGCTTGAAGAATAGCTTTTAAATGTTCTTACCACAAAATAATAAGTAGGTGAGTGATAGATATGTTAATTTTCCTACTTTCAAAACTGTATACATATATCGTAAAACCACACTGCATTCCTAAGTACATACAATTATTCTTTGTCAAAAATGAAATTAAAAAAAGAAAAAAATTCAGTATAAGTTGGTGCTAAAAAAAAAAAACTTCAAACACTTTCTATCCCCAGACAGCTAGTTTAAGGGTTGTAAAGCTTTCTCAGATTTTTCTGCTGTAGGAAAATGACTAATTGTTTTGAAAGTGAGAAATGATCTGAAGTTTTTCCATGAAAAAAAAAAAAAACAATATCCAGATTGATCTGTTTAATTCGGGGCTTTTCTTCTTAAAATCACAATGTCAAGATCAAACTCCATTTTTGCATTAGAATCTGGCTAACTTTCTCAGAACACCTCACAAATGAGCCTGATATTGTAAAACAAAATCATACACATTTTACTCATGAAGTAGCTGAGGGTCATGTTGACTCTTCGTCTGCACACAAAGGGTCAACCATAGGATCTGAGTATATTATTAGATGAAGAAGAAAACTGTTTAATATTTTCTTGAGATTTTTTTCTTTTTAAAATATCATTTAATTTCAAGGAACAATAATTGGAGTAGACCACATAGAGATTCATGGTCCTAAAATTATGTACATTATGACCATTTAGGGGAACCTTTCATGAACAATAATGGAAGATGACAATTTTTCCTTTTTGATTTCCTTTCTGAACTTCAGAAAAAGCTGTGAGCTTCCAATAGGGTATTTGTCATGCTAGTTTTCAACTTGAGCATCAAACAAGTTCATACATGTGATAAATGAAAGTAAATTAAATCTACATGCAGAAGAATGAAATTAGATCCCAGTCTCTCACAGTTATGGAAATCCACTAAAAAGTAAATGGAATATCTGAAACTATAAAACTACTAGGAGAAAACACAGGTGTAACATTTAATTTCACCACATTGGAATAGGCAGTGACTTCATTGGTCAAGATCCCAAAAGCACAAAAAACAAAATCAAAAACAGACAACTAGGAATATATCAAATTAAGAAGCTTCAGCACAACAAAGGAAATAAAGAATGTAGTGAGTGCAAAATGGGACAAGATATTTGCAAAATATATATCTGACTAGGAATAAGCAACAAGAATATATAATAAACTTCAAAAACTAAATAGCAAAAAATACAGATAATTTGACATAAAAAGAGGCAATAGACAAAAATAAATCTTTCTCAAAATAAGACAAATAAATGCCCAAAAGATATATGGTTAGTATAGTACCCAACATTACTAACCATCAGGGAAGTTAAAGTCAAAACCACAATGAGATATTATCAAAAGGACAAAAGAAAAGAAAACCCAGCAGGATATGGAGAGTAGGAAGTACGTGTGCACTGTTTGTGGTAGTGTAAATTACTAAGTTGTGATGGAAAACAGTATCATGGCTCCTAAAAACTAAAAATAGAAATATATAATAATTAAAGGAAATAAAATCGGTACATCAAAGATGCAGGTACACCACCATGTTTATCACAGTACTACTCAAAATAGCTGATAAAAGAACAATGTAAGTGTCCATCTACTGATGAATGGATAAAGAAAACATGGTATATCTTCACAACAGAATATTATTCAGCAAGAAAAAAAGAATGAAATTCTGTGATTCTTGATAACATGGATAAACTTGGAGAACATAATGTTAAGTGAAATAATCCAGGTATATAAAGACATTGCTGCATGATCTCACTAAGTTGCATAATCTAGAAACATTGATTTTATAGCAGTTAAGAGCACAGCATCTACATAACTTGATTTTACAGAAGTTCAGAACACAACATTTTTTCCTAGAGGATGGGGGTTGGGCGAGGTAGAGAAGAAGAGAGACAAAATGCTGACCCCTGGGTACTAAGTTACTGTTAGGAGAAAGGGATTTGTGTTCTATTGCACAGTACTGTGAGTAGATATAAATTTCAAAAAGCTAGAGGAAAAAATCTTTTCATTAGAGAAGTGAGAAATGTTTGAAGAAATAACTGTGTATAAACAGATCTCCATATATGATGTATGTCTATGGAAACATTCCACAGTACTTCATTAATATGTGTAAATTTTATGTGTCAGTTTAAATCAATCAATCAATAAATGAACAACCCAAGGTTTTAAAACTATCCTCACCTGTTTCTAGACAGCATCTGTTTCTCTTTGATTTCAAAAAACAAATCATTTCATCTGTGCATTGATGTCTAAAACATTCTAAGTAAAAGACATTTCTATTACAAAAAGAAAGAAAGAAATTTAGAGAGGTTAACTTACTCTAAAAGCACTAAGTAATTGAGTGACAGATCCAGGACTTGCTGGCTGGCTGATTCCAAAGCAAAGAAACTTAATCATTTTCCACTCTCTTCTATCATCACATTCAAAATACAATTTATGTGTAACTGCCACTAGTGGATTGCTGAGCTCACAACTCTTTATGATTTCTTTCCTACTGATCTGTTGCTCAGATCTAGAAAGATCTTCCCTCAGGAAAGTTCCCGTCTGTGGAAAGTCCTTTTGGGTGTCTTGGGAAAGTTCTAAGTTCCAGTGTTTCTGTAGACCAGCTGGGGTGGAGCCACTATCCCCAGCACCGATACCTGCTGGCTGCCCTTAAAACAGCACAGGAGATGAAAATGAGATTCCCTCTGCACTACTTCTCAAATCTGTTGTGGAAGCACAGGGATGCATTACTTTAACGAGAACTGTCTTCAAATGATTTCTGTGAAAGGTGAATGTCAATTAAAATGAATGAAATATAAATCATGTTGGAAAATACTTAGAACTTAGTCTCTGCTTTTTATTTTTTTGTAAGTCACATATATCGATCACATCCATTATTCTCTTCCTTGCTCAGTTTCATTGCATTACAATAAAATTCTTCTCAGGTGTGCAATGATACAATTTTCTCCCTCCCCCAGATTTGTTCACCATTTTTAGTATTTTCTCTTATGGAAGAAGAAAATTAGAAGGCAAAACTGGCTTCTCTTTTCCAGGAGGGCTGTGTAGAGGCAACTACATTTAATTTCTGAGGGTAAATGACTGTTCTTCATTTGGTAGCAGTAGCCAAAGAGATCTGTTTTGGAGATGCCAGTCCCCTTAGGACCTACTCTGTCACTGGTGGGTACTGGTTCTGGCAGTCTGAAGGAGACTGCCTCAAGTAAAACACAAAAGTAGGACCTTGTTCTCAGATCAGGCCTCTGTTCGATGTTTCTCATGATTTCAGGAGAGATAATCATTTTCCTCAGCTTAATTCCCCTGTGCCAAGACTTTAAAATTTCTCATCCCCTCTGGCTTTTCAGACTAATGCCCAGAACTACTCTGAGGCCTCATCTAGCCCTGTCAGATCAAGGGGTGCTTGTTTCAGCCCAATTACTAACATTCACGGAGAAGATCTCAAATTATATGTAGGCTTTTGTTTATTGAAAAGCAGAAGCACTCTCAAATCTCCCAGCCTCTGATTTAACATCTTTCTGAGCAGCATCCTTCTGAATAATGCTGCCATCCTTTGTCCTGGAGACGGGATGAGCTGCTGGCCATCCGGAGGCTATTTTGAGAGGAGAGGCCGCAGCCAGTAGAAGCCAAGCTTTTTGCATGTGCTCTGAATTGTGGTGAAAGCTCTACAAACATGGTCTAAGACCTCCTAATCATTTAAGCATATATTCTGAGATAGTTTTTCTTCTTGTATTTTTTTCCAGCCTTTTTCTTTGCTTTGTCACAAGGAGATAAGGTCCCTGAGAGGAGTCATCTTGTCTTACATCTCCCATACTACAGTGCTACTTCTGAAACCCTGGATGAATGAATGAACCATCCTTTGAGCTAGAAACTGTTCTGATGGGTATTTAATGATTTACTCCTAAAGAATGATCCAGAATTTAAAGCCTAATAATATTGTCGACTTACTAGATAATGCTGTCAAGTACTCATGAGCCAAACTAGGCTAAAGTCTCCTGTATTTAGCTCAGGCAATGTCTGACAATCCTATCAGATATAGTCTTATACTGGTGCCATTTCAGAGGTAAAGATTCTTTGTTTTGAAAGGAATAATCTGCTTCCCTACAGTTATTTGGGGACATAGAATTCCTACCCAATCTATGTGTGGAAACAAATATTCTTACCCACCTAGCAGTATTGTCTTCTTTGCAAATTTATTAAATTTCTCAATACAAATAGTCTACCATTTATAACTATTTTAAATTCATTTGATAATATCTCTTATTCTCCTAATGAACATAATTTATAAACTCCACAGGCAGTACAGAAGAGAAAAATCAAACAAACTAGACAGAAGAGAGTAAAAGCAAATGATAAAAAATTTATTGGTTTAATCCAACAAGTAGGTATAGAGTGCATTTAGAGGAGCCCTGCAAGATGAGAACCAGGTCAGACACTAAGAGACAAATAACAGAAGCCTT
Organism: Dasyprocta punctata; assembly: GCA_004363535.1. Classification (NCBI taxonomy): domain Eukaryota; kingdom Metazoa; phylum Chordata; class Mammalia; order Rodentia; family Dasyproctidae; genus Dasyprocta; species Dasyprocta punctata. The sequence goes on along the minus strand of RJWM01000194.1, from coordinate 229,499 downwards.
CTTTCTGTGCTAATTTATGTCTTTTATCCGAGATGAATTCTCCATGAAAGTTCAAGGGTTAATTACTGCCTACATACTAAGGAAGATATGTTAATTTAGGGCGTGCACTTTAAATAAAAACACTAGAAAAATCTAACAATTTAAATGAACTATATTCCAAAGGGTTTATATGTTTTCTCTCAAAAGAATGGAACAATTTACTAACTGCTAATTTCATAATTGCGATAGTGGGTTACTTTTATCTGCAATATTTACTAAAATAAATCTAAATTGCAATGACTATCAGTGCAATTTTCACTGCTAAATAGTAAATTACCTTCGAAAAAGCAAATTAAGGTTAATTTTCAATAAATACGGTGGCATTATAAGAGTAATGGGAGGGGGACTAGTTATTTTGAATTGTCTCTTTTTTATTTTAAAGAGAAAAAAACAATAAAAAAATGATACAGAACTTCCAAAAGACAATAGGAAGGTAACAATGGTTAATATACTCTGTATTGTTATCTTCAAAGTAGTTACTCAGATACAGACATGTATAATTTATCCAACAATATAAGTGCAAACTGTTTTTTAATGAACTAGAAGAAATCAGTAGTATAAGTATCTTAACTATCTTTTGTATATATATATATATTTTTTTTCTTTCTTTCCCTTTTTTTGTTCTTTCACCCAACCTGTTGTTCTTTCCTTCTGAGCAGCTTCTTTCCCTTTCACAATATCTATTGTAGATTTTGGATCTTATTTACTTGTTCAGTTTCTTACACTAGGGAGACAATGTGATGTTTACACATAGGAGTTTGATTTATTTCACTTATGAGTATGGTCTCTAGTTGCATCCATTTACCTATAAAAGCCTTGAGTTTACCCTTTTTATAGCTGAGTGGTACTCCATTATATAAAAATACCACATCCTTTTTATCCATTCCTCAGTTGATGGCCATTTGGGTGTTCCCAAGATTTAGGTATTACAAATTGTCCTGCTATAAACATGTGTGCACCTATGTTGTGGTGGTATAGTCTTTTTAATTCTTCTGGAAAATATCCAGAAGCGGAATAGCTGGGTCAAATAGGACCACTAATCCCAGTTTTTTGAGGAATCTCTACACAGATTTACACAATCATTTTATCAGTCTACACTCCCATCAAGAGTGCAGAAGGGTTCCTTTTTCTTTCTTTTTTTTTTATCATAGCTCTGCTAGCATTTGTTACTGATTGGTTTCTTCATGATAACCATTCTTTCTGTGGTGAGATGGAATCTCAGCATTGTTTTAATTTGCATTTCTTGAGTGACCAATAATGTTGAACATTTTTTTTCATATATTTATTTGCCATTTTTATTTCTTCATCTGAGAACTGTGTATTCATCTCAAACACCCATTTCTGGATTGAGTCTTTGAATTTGGGGACCTGGTTTTTTAAAAAATTCTTTATATGTTCTAGATAGAAGTCATTTGTCTGAGGGACAATTGGCTAAAAGATTTTTCTCACCCAGTGGATTTTCTTTTCACACTGTTGATAATCTTTTTTTTTTTTTTTTTGATGTGCAAAAGTTTTTTAATAAGATGAGATCTCAGTTGTTGATTCTTTGAGTATCATGTCATCCTGGGCATATGACATGATACTCTACATAGAAGACCCCAAGCTCTACCAAAAGATCTTTAGAATTAATAACCGAATTTAGTAGTGTGGAGAGATACAAAGTCAACACTCAAAAATCAATAGCATTTCTGTACACAAACAACAAACTCACTGAGAGACAAATTAGGGAAACCACACCATTCACAATAGCATCAAAAAAAAAAAACTTAGGAATCAATCTAACAAAGGAAATAAAAGATCTATACATTGAAAATTACAGGATTCTGAAAAAAGAAATCAAGGAGGATATCAGAAAATGGAAAAGTATCCCTGGCTTATGGGCAGGAAGAACCAACACTGAGAAAATGACCATACTCCCAAAACTGTTCTACAGATTTAATGTGAATCCCAAACAAAATACCATTAGCAAACCTCATAGACTGGAAAAAATATTTCTAAAATTCATTGGAAACAGAAGAGACCTAGAATAGCACAGGCAATCATGGGCAACAAAGGCAAAGCAGGAGGCTTCACAATCCCTGAATTGGAATTATATTACAAAGCTACTGTGATAAAATCAGCAAGGTACTGGCAAAATAAATAAATAAATACATAAAACAAAAACCAACAACAACAACAACAAAAAACAGACTTTAGGATGAATGGAACAGTTGAGAAGATGTAAACATAAATACAGACACATGCAGTCACCTTATCTTTGACAAAGGGGGCCAAACATGTTCCCTGGAAAAAAGCCTCTTTAATACATGGTGCTGGGAAAGCTGACTTTCCGCATGCTGAAGACTAAAACTAGACACATGCCTATCATCATGCACTAAATGAAAGTCAAAATGGATCAAAATCTAAATATTAAAACAGAAACACTGAATCTACAGGAAGAGAAAGTAGGCAGAAATCTCTAAGACATAGGAGTAGGCAGAGAGTTCATGAACAAAAAGCATTTTCTTTATCTCATTGAATTACACTGCTTGGTCTTCATTGAAAATGGTGAAATTAATAAAAATAAACACCAATCATCATCAATTAGTTTTTGTACTACCTCATCACAATGAATGGAATCATTACGTGCTGCAAATATACACTAATAAAAACAAAAATTTAAAATAATTATAAATTTTTAGTGAAAATTAATTAAAGATTTCCAGGTTCCCCAACTTGAATTATGATCAATAACAGATGCAAAAGGAACTGTACTACAAATTCATACTGGAGATACTTATTCAGAATCTCTAAATCTGATGGCTCTAATTTCAAGGACTTCAAAAACCTAATCATGCTTAGCATTTAGGCTTTCTGCCAGACTGCCTTCGATCTCATTTTATTATACCTTTTATAGAATGACCTTGTGCAATTCATTTAATCTCCCTCTGCCTGTTTCCTTATCTTTAAAATGGGCCTAATAGAACCTAACAAATGAATTGGAGGAGCTAATTTAGCAAAAGTCAAACTTTAAATCTGAGTTTGGCACAGAGTATAAATATGTTATTTAATATTACCAGTCCTATCTTTCCATGAAAAAGTAATCTGATCCTGGAATTGCTCTACCTCAGCTTCTAGGAATTCTTGGAGACACAGTATTACAGACAGCTAAATTAGTCACGAAGTAATAGGCAGTCAGACAGGGTTAGGCCCTCAAGGGAAGCAACTCAAAGGATCAGAACACATCAAAACTGTGCCTGGAAGCCCAGCTGAAGAAGGGAAGTCCTCACGATTAAAATTATGATGGTCAGACTTGCTTACTCCCTTCAGGGATGAATGGAAATTTTGTCCCACCCAGACCATTAAATTCAGGCAGACATCAGTCACCCAGTTGAGTGACCAGAGCATCTGGACCCATCCCTTTCTCTAACTGCCTTTGTTCTTTCCATGTACCCTTACTATGGACCTTCTTCCCCTAATGGATCAATATTAGCTAAGCAGCTATACTTGTAACCTTATTGGTTGGTTTGTTTTACCCACTTTGTACTTACCTCGTGATTTTGTACCCTTATGTGAGTTTGCTCTACAAAACATTCTTAGAAAAATTATCTCGGTCACAATCTACTTTTGAGTCTTCTATTTCTCAGCAGCTTTCACTCAATAAATTTTTCCTACTCTGAACTTCTGATTCTTAAGAGTTCATTCTTCAATTCAGGGGACACAAACATGGAGCATCTGACATATAGCACATGGGCAGTTATATTTTCTCTTATATCAATAGCTTTCTTAGTAAAATGAAACTGAAGGAAAGCTCTATGAATATTAAAACAAAACCACTTTAACAAGTATATTTTCCATTTTCCAGTGTTATTTCCTGTTGACTAGAAGAGCGATGTGAAGAGCATGGTTCCAAGACTCACAAACTTTACTTCATTTACAAACGCCTGGCCCTTAAGAGGACAGCACTGATAACTTCCGTTCACATGTAGACACGCCAGCACAGAGTTCTGTATTTACTAAAGATCTCACAAACCTATGAGAACAATACTTCCCTGTTCCCTATTTTACCTGCACAAAGGGGGAGTTAGGCTTAGAGGAGTGATGGGACTTGAGCAAGATCACCTGGCCAAACTGGTAAAGGTGTTAGGATGGAGAGTGACTCAGAGCTGACCCATTTCTGCTATTTCCATCAGCCTTGATCGTTGGGGCTGTCTGGTGGTTTAATCTGTTTTGGGATCTCCTACAGGTCTTTCCCCTTCATTAGGGTTTACTAATGCATCCATCACAATTGACCTTCAATCGAAAACAACGCACTCCCATACCCACAACAATTCCTACATGTAGTTTTCCCACTTAATTCTCCTTCTTCTACACAAATCTAATTCCAAAGTAGAACAATGGTTAAATATTTAGCTCTCATTTTCCTTACATCAACAATAACATTTAAAATTCTTTACTACTTAAAAATGAATTTTTTCTAGTATAATTTTCAAATATCTAGAATGTATTATATCACAAAAATCATTAAAAGTAGATCTCTAAACTGATAGCAAGGAGAAAGTTTATGAAGAATGTGATAAAATGGATATTAACTTGGGGAGAAAAGATGTTAAATGTGAATCGACTTGAAACCAAATAAAATCAGAATAAATTGGACACCATAATTCTCTAAGGTGAATTCCTCTTCTCCTCACAGCCAGAATATCTTTTACATAGAGGTCACCCTCTCAAATTGCTGATTTTATTGAGCCAGTGGGGTCTAAAAATAATTTTAAAATAACTTCTTAGAAGGCCAAAAAATATATATATATAAGCAATGATAGCATCAGTGTAACTATTATATGTCTCCTATTTTCTCTGTAGATGTTTTCCTTTAACAACACTAAATTAATAATGCAAGAGCCTTTGATTGTTATAAATTTTATTAGAATAGAAAATAATACATACAGATAACCATAGGATACACACACAGAAATTTAAAGATAAATTTTATGCTTTTCAATATGAAAAAGTTTTCTTATCTCATGGAGATATACTTCTAGAAACAACATGAAACAAGAGAGTAATCACCTTGAAAATGAAATGTAGGAACATATTATAGGAATTACTAGTTATTAAAAAGGTAGAGATTCATTACATGTAGCATGAAATACAAGTATTGGAGAAAGTGTTTCCCCACTTTTTAACTGGAAATAACAATGGTCATATGAAATCTACTGGTCAGATTTTTTTCTATTTATATACAGTATATACAGACCTTACACAGACAGTTATATTTTTTCTCCCATGAATATGACTTCATCTTGAACAAAATCTCTAAATGTGAAAGTGGTACTTTATGGAGATATCAAAATTTTACTAATTTTAATCTTTTCTTAGACTTGAACTTTTGTTTCCAAGTTCTTTTATCTTTAAAAATACAAACCAGTTCCAGGGAAATGTGAAATTGGTAGGAAAGAGGTAAAAAATTGATTTTGAATGTCTAACACTCTACCTGCCGATTTTCATATACTCTTTACATATTGCTATTAAATCATGTCTTCAGCAGTCCTTTGAAAACCACATATTGAAAGACTGAATCATACATATCAAAGTCAGCAGTAGCATCATGGTTCTATTACAAGTTTAACTCAGGAACTAAAAAGCCTGCCTGACTCACTGAGATAGACAGTGGGATTTCTTTAAAAAAAAAATCTGCACCATCCAAAAGTGCAAAGGTCCCTTAATGGAATCAGAAATCATAAATAAAGAATTGTGTGGATTTTGTTTAATATTTGGGTTGACATTTAAGTCAGTCTTTATTTTCTCAACTGGGTTTTATTAAAGCCTAAAAGCTTATTCTTAGGTGTGAAGAAAATAATTCTTTTTAAAATTATGTTTTAAAATATGAAAAAGGACAAAACATGTTCTTTTCAGTTCTCCATTAATGAACAAAACAGAGTACTATTTAGAGTACGGAATACAAGCTTAAGAAATGCAGCTGATCTTCATGGATTTTATATGCTTAAGGAAATCCATGCAACGGTTTGCACAGAAACATGGTATTTGGAGTCAGAAAGCATTTTCACATTTCCTTCTTTAATTTTTAACAACTAATTCATGGGGCAGAGGAAGATCAGATGGATATTATTTGCACTGCATTTTATTGATGAATGATTAAGAGGTACAGAGAGCAAAGTGATATCTAAATTCTCACAATAATTTAGTAGTACACTAAAGAAAGCATACTCTCCTAAGCTCCCAAAAAGTGTTTCCCAGCAATACGGGTCATTCCCTTCTAATAAGATAATTGTTTAATATGTTTTTCACCCTTGGAGATTTAAATCACCATTTTAAAATGATATTAATTAAGTCTTACAAATAACATTGTGATATTGTGAGAAAGCATTTGGATTAAATGAAGAACATTTCAATATTAAAAAATGTGTGTCTGTGTGTGTGTGGTTATGTGGGAGTGTGTGAGTCTTTGTCATAAACTCATAGTTTAAGAATCATTGATATCAAAAATTTGCAGTATGTAATATGTAAATTCCTTTGGCTTATCAAGTATATATTAAGGCATTACAGATTCCTCTAAAAGGATTAACTGTTTTTTATTTTATTCATATTTTACCTATAATGAAGTAGAAAGTTAGAAACAGAGTTAAAAAAAAAAAACATGCACCATCACTGTTTCATGAGAGCACTTTTTTTTGGGTAACCAATTCCAGTAAATAATAAAAAAGAATAAACATCACCACAGGGCATTTACAATAAAGAACAGTGCGATAGGTATATAACTTGACATAGGGTGGACATTTGAGATGGTTGAAGTGGATCCTCTTGCATCCATATCTGTCAAAGATGATAAACAGCTCATTAATAAAGATTACATCACTATGCAATCAGGATGTTAGAGACTGTGTTCCCACCAAAATTCTATGTTAAAAATCCAGTCCCTCAGTGTGATGGTGTTAGGAGGTGGGGCCCTTGAGAATTGACACTGAATTAGCTGGCACCTTGATTTTGAATTTCTCAGACTCCAAAGTTGTGAGAAATAAATTTCTGAAGTTACAGGACACCCGTCCATGATTTTGTTAGAGCAGTCTAAACAGACTGAGACATAAGATAAAAGCAATGATTCTCCTACAAATTAAAAAAAATCAAATTGTGACATAAATCTAAGCTGGGCTCGATCATGCTAGTCCTTATTTTATACATCAACATAGCATGTATTTGCTGTCGAGTAAAAAAACACTGATGTGTTTTAAGTATTCTCAGACATTACAAGCTTCGTTCATCTAGTATTATTTAAGTTTAATTGAAATTGGAAAAACAACTTAATTATTTAAAAAATAATTACACTTGATCACAAGCAACTGTGGGGTAATTCAATGGTTTAATTAAAGAAAGCTTCACTGGACAAGGGGTTGGAAAATGCTTGTTTCTATTTTATGCAGACAAAATATTACACAGAATATAAAATATCATTTTTTAAAAAAGCAATCAATAAGATAAAACCATTTTCAGAGACAGCCCTCTGCAGCCCCCTGTCTGTGCAAACTCAGCAAGACCCAGACGTCAGACGAAGAGGCCTCTCTTGACTCAGCAGCCCCAGCTGCTAATGGCGCCTGCTCCTGCAGAGGCAGAGAAGCTCCTTCTGAACAGGACGGCTTTGTCTATATTGCCATGAGAGTTCTATACCCTGCATTATTCAGGGAACGATAAGTATGCACTAATTATTTTAAAACCTAAATTAATAATCAACATAATTTTATCCCTACTTTGGTCTCCTGAGTACAGAAGTTTTACGAATGTCTACAGCCAGAAATTTATAGACTTGAAGCTTGCAGAACTGAGCTCCAAGATAAGTAGCTTCAATTTTCTTAGTAGAATTTTTGTTTTGTCAAAGGATGGCAGACTATGATTTCAGAGAAAGACAAAATTTCTCCAAGTTTTCTATCTCTCCTTCTCTTCAGTTATTACCGTCAGCCATTTTCTTTTCCATGATTAAAGTCAATCATTTCTACCTTTTCCTACACCATAGAGGAAGCCCAAGCCATTAAATGCAAACGAGAAATGAAGTCATTCATGTCACTATAGAATAAAGGCTGAAGACCAGAAGAGCTCCATAGCACTAAAAACTTCAGACATGGGGTTTAAAAGGGAAAAGAAAAATTTTTGTACCATTGACACTGATAAAATAGATATAGTGAAGGCTGTTTCCCTTCACTTTACCAGTGCAACTCTGATAGTAAAATATATTTTGCTTCAATTTTGAGGAAACAAACAAACAAAAACTTTTGTGAACTTCTTTGGAAATTAGAAGTAGATTTTTCTAAAACAAGTAACTGTTGGGTGGACATATAATTGTCAATTTTTCTATTGAAAGAATTGGTACCATTTATTTATTAATTCGTAAGAGGCAAACTACTGGAATATTAAAGATCTTAAAAAAAACTGTGTGGGTTCAATATTGCTCTTGAGAAAAGCTTGGGAATTCTGTTTGCACAGCCTATCCTGAAGCTAATTTAGGCATAGCTCAGAATGAGGAAAACAATTCAAATCAATAAAAGTTTGCTAAGTATTTTACAATGTCTTTTCTTCTAGTCCTCATCTTTGTCCCTGCTTTGCGCCACTCTTGAGGGTTTTCTTCTGCTCTAATCACTGATATAAAAGCGTCTCAGCCTTGGCGTGAAAGGCATGTGTGCTGAGAGCAAATGGGCAGAAAGGTACTGACGGACTCACCACCAGGGTCCAGCAACCCTGAGGGAAGCAAAGGGAAAGCTGAACTCCACCAACTTACTGGTAATTCTTGGAATCCTGATCTGTTCACTACTGGTGCCATCCCCTCCATCTGTTGTGGCCTTGACTTCAATAATGTAGTCTTCCTTCAGGGGCAGCAAAAGCTCAGCTGAAGTTTTATTTGTATTCAACACTCGCACACTGTTTTGACTGCTAGTCCTATAGAAAACCTAAAATGTACAAACAAAGACAGTTCTTATGTTGCCTGCTTTTATTTTTTCACAATGTCTTCTTGTCACAGTAAAGTTACTTTGTTTTTCTGCACCCACTAGAATATAAACTGCATTCTGAGATCAACCCGTAGGTCTTAGATTATAAGCAAGCACATAGTAGAAGCATCAGTTTCTGCAAACCAAGGAGGTGGGGAAAGAATGATCTTCCATGGAGGAGCTCGGCTGGGTTGGGTATTGAGGTGGAGAAACAGGACAGGGCCCTGCCGTGTGGGCTTTGAGTGCCCCATCAAGGAATCACAGCCAGTACTTTCAATTGTTTTTAAAATAATCTTCAATGACTATTAGAAGTAGAAAACTCACTAACACAATGTACAGAAATTGTGTCCAAAATTCCCACATCAGCAGAATTATTTCGTGGAAGTTTCTATTTAACAAGTGATATATCTAGGAAAAATATCCTTTTTTCATGAAATCTTGATACCTCTATCATAATTAGAGTATAGAAATCATATTAACAACATTTTACAAACATTGTTTCAACCTAACCTCCCTGAGGAAGACTTTCCAGAAGTGGGAAAACAAAATGCTGCAACTTAGGTGACTTACTTTATATCCTGTGACTTCAGATTCATTCTCCATTGCTTTCACTTGTTCCCAGGTAAGGAACACGTTAGTATCAGTTGCATTCCACACAATGTTTCCTGGAGGCTGACTGGGAGCTTGAGGTACAAAGTGAGAAATTAAAACTGATTTGAGCACAGAGCAATATTTTCAGTGGAGCAGACAAATGACTATCAAAGGAGGCTAGGGCAAGTAGATCACTCTCTTGGTAATGCATGGTTTACACATGCAATTAGGAAAAACACAGAGTAGCCAAATTTATTTTTTATAGGGCATTTCAATTAAATGGTGAGAAAGCTCATTTTATTACATTCATCATCTATTTTAGGACACTTCACACAATGCATTTGCTGTCTTTTGGAATACATGTTGGCACTGGAGAGAAGTAAATTCCTGTAACCACCCCTAGAGCAACACGTGCTGATAAGCCCAGGGAGGCAGGCCATGTAACTTGTTTTGACACAGAAGGCTGAGAGAAATTGCCAAGCGAGCAGATTAAAGTCGCACTAAATGAAGTGTGGATGATTTTTAAGCTAGCCTTGTATGATGAGATGGGGAAAATGGGAAGCAATCAAAAATAAAGATTACTTAGATTTATTCTCATGAAGTAATAGCTACAAACATGAAAAATTGCAACCAAGCTTCTATATTTCAAAGTCTCCCTTTTCCAAGTGTAAATCAATTTTTAAGAAAAATAAGGCAAAGCACTAAAAAGTTAATGAGAATTCCATTAGAGAACTAATGAAACTCTTTGAGGTTTGTAAAGTTGGCTTCATAGTTTAATTCCCTCTCATGAACTCCAGACAGGAAACTCATGGGCTTGGGGGAAGGGTCAATAGCCTTTGTCCACAGCTGTGCAGATAGAACATTGATGACTCAGTTTATTGTCAATCACAAGACAACAACTACTGGTCTCCTTTGTCAACAGCATCTCAGTTGCGCCCCAACAGTGCTCAAATATGTTGTCCTTGTGGATTTAACCATGGACTATGACTTGCTTAACAGAATTTGTAATGGGAAAATGATGTAAAAGCTTTCCTCTGTAGAGAAATTCCTAAACATCATTGACTCATGCCATGAGAGAAGTACAGCTGGACTCACAGATGGGACGAACTCTCAGATACATTCTCGTGACTAATAACACCATACAAGATTATATTCTCCATGGGTGCTTTTGTTTATTGTCTCTTCTTTAGCACCATTCTTTGTTGCTTTCATTTTTTATTGTTTGATCTGATACTGTGAATTTAGCTTAGCTAAAATTCTCCACACTGCAATACTGCAATAACAACAAAAATATGGTATAATGGCAATAGCTTAGTGTCAAAATCCTAATAAGCATGTTCTGGTTGTTTAATCCTAAAAATAGGAAGGCACACTTTAGAACACTGCCCCACAGTCTACAATTCCCAGTGACAAGTATAAAAGGACAGGTTTGATTTGATGTGGCTGATATAAGATACCCAACCATGGTCCATCCTACCAAAGGTTGTGTGCTAGGAGATTACACAAAGTTTGAGTCATCTGGGTTGAATCACCTATCCCAACAGTAGCCTGGCAGAAGAAATGACTGCAAGTTGGGGTTTATCTCATGTGAGACCCAAAATGGATGAGTTGGATGGGTTCAGTATGAAATGAGTAGTTGTTGAAATGACAAAAAGCAAATAAAAGTAGGAAAAAGAAACGAAAGCCAAAAAAAAAAAGCTTTTGAGTATGACTTTTTAGTGAATCATATCAGTGTTTTTGAGCACTAGATAATCATGTACAATGTCGATCATTTTTGCTATTTTAAAAAAGTTGGCAGGTTTAAAAAAATGTAAACTTCTATTTAACCTCACCCCCCAAAAATACTATTCAAACCCTAATAAGATTGATATATTAGTTACATTTTTGCCGCTGTTTAAAATAAATGAAAGAAATGCTCCATTTATAGTTTTTAAACTTTCAAAAATATTTGTGGTTCACTTTAAAAATAATCTCTAGTATCTCTGATAAGAATAACATCATGTGGGAAATTCTGATCAGATAAACTTTCCTCCATACTTAAAATTCTATTATTGTTAGTAATTGCTTAGTATACATCTATAATATATTAGGCATTATAATATGGTTTTATATAATTTATTTAATGCTAGTACATTGTGTTGTAATAATGCTCATTTCTGTAATGGGTCATCTAAATCCAGAGAGTTAAAAATATTGCATACTTATGTTCAGAGAAGCATTATTCACAGCAGTCAAAAGTTGGGTGCAAACTGGACATAGTGGTGCACACCTGCAATGTCAGCTACTGGGGAGGCTGAGGCAGAAAGATCACAGTTTGAGGCCAGCTGGGCAACTTAGCAAGATCTTGTCTCAAAATTAAAATAAAAGGGGCTAGGGATGTAGTTTAGTGGTAGAATACCTGAGGGCTCAATCCCCAGTACTAAATAAAGAAAGGGAAGAAAATCAATTTTAATTAAACAGTTACATGTAATGGGACATATTTACCCTTAAAAGGCAGTGAAATTCTGATTCACATTCTAACACAGATGAACCTTGAGGACGTTATGCTAAGTGAAATAAACAAATCATAAAAATACAAATATTGTATGATTCCCCTTATATATTTACAGCAGTGAATTCATAGAGATAAAATGCCCAGCAGGGGTTTGCCACAGGCAGACAGAGAGGAAATGCGGAATTGTTAAATGGTTAGAGCTTCAGTTCTGCAGGCTGATCAGAGCTCTGACCACTGAAGTGTTGCTTAGCACAGAGAATATACTCAGTACTTTTAAACTATATATTTAAAAATGGTTAAGATGGTTTTTACATTAGATGTACTTTACTATAGTTGACAAATGCTAAGATGCACTTCTAGCACCACTAAAGGGTGCTAAGGCATCCACCAAGTGAGAGATGTGAGGAGGAGTCAAACTGGCCCTGATCAACTCCCCGAGGCTTCTCTGTCTAGCTCGCTGGCATTAGGCATGGCCGTGGCACTTGTGTTCCCTGTCTGCAGGAAGATATTACTATCCCTTCTTAACAGCATCTCATGGACACTAGGCCTCCTCATCAGATTGGCTTCAATCGTGCAGAAAAAAAATAAAATAAACACTGAGGATCTTGCTTTGCTTTTCTCTTTCTTCTCTGCTATGAGACCAGGATGCTCCGCAGTGTGACTGCCTCTTCGTTCCGTATCCTGGAGTGAAAATGGAATCCCACTCACAACTTGGGTAAGAGCAACATTTGTGGTTTGGTAAAGCTGAGGTCTGGGATTTGCAGCATGGATCGACCTAATGTGACTCATGGACTCAACACTCTAAACAGCTTTAAAGCTACACAGCAAACTACTTTTTTTTTTTTTTTGAAGTGAAAATTCAAACAACACTGAGATTTCACCTTACTCCAAAAGAATGCTTATTAGAAAGAAATCAAATAAAAAATTCTGGTGAGGCTGTAGGGAGAAAGGAATGCTTCTGCACTGTTGGTGGGAATGCAAAGTAGTACAACCACTAAGAAATGCATTTGACTCAGTAACTTTTTTTACATGCATGAAGGATAAGTAATGAAGTGGGAACATGCAGGATATAGTCGGCAGCATATCTTTTGGAACTTCTAATTTCACTTTCTGTGTTTTATCCTATGTGGAAGCACAATTCAGCAGGCTGAGTTCCTAATTTTACTGGACTTAACCTGATACATGGTCTGCGTTTTAAAATTTTTCAGAAATTATTTGTCACTGTTCTTATTCTACAGATTTTTTTCTCTTGTTAGGCCATGTCTACTGTCAGTATGCTAAAAAAGAAAAGGTGGTAAAAACTAACTTATTTAGTAGAAAGGAAGAATATCACTAGATTTGTAGCACATCACTAATTGATAGGTTTTAGAATTACTTAGATAATTTTAAATGTTATAAAACAAAAGTAGTATTATCCCCCAAAGTGTTTTATTGTTAGTGTTTTATAAACACCCCTCATACTCCACTGTGTATTTGATTTATGGATTTTGTTTTATACATTTTGCAAGGTCTGCAGACACTTGCCTAACAAGTGATCCCTTTGAAAATATTATGATTGGATTCAGCTGGCAATATAAGACACATCTACCGACTAGAAAATGACTAACTTGATTGTGGTGCATTATCACAATGGAAGCACACACACACATGCACACAAACATACACGCTCAGTTATGAGACACAGGTAACTAAATATAAAGCATAATCTCCACTGAATGGGAAACTTTCTATAGAACATACAGTTGAAAAGACAAATGATATTCATATGGTATTTCTGAGTGAAAGGATTGAGGATGATTTTTATTTTCTTCTTTACAATTTCATTCCCCCCTGCCAATTTTATACAATAAATTTGTTTTCCTTTGTAGAATAAAAAATAGAGGCTGTTAACCTCAAGGGCACTATTGTCTAGAGTTTTCATGGGTGATTTTTCCATGGTGGTGATGGTGAAGCTGGTATTTACTTTGAAAATACGAAATTTTACAAACATATGCATGCTGTGATTAATTATACAAAACGCAGTATGTTTCTTAACTCTTTTTCTTGGCCACCTGATGGTAGTAAAATGACTTTCATGTTAAGTGGATATTATCACCAGAAGCTGGAAAGTACACTTTGCACTTGGACTTCACTTGAGTTGATCATCATTTGTAATTAAGCTGCTTAAACATACGGCATTATACAAAATCAAATAACCAAAAGCCGCTTTTTCTCCAATAATGAGATATTCATTTTGGAACTACTGAAAGTATTATAAATAAACTAAATGCTTCAGATCATAGGAAATTGACTTGGTGTTTTAAAACACACAGAAAAAAGATTAACTTTTCAATTACCCCAAACTCAGAGAAGATTGGCCTTGTAGTCCAACCTATAACATAAGAGAATGTCTTTGTTTTAAATGACTGGGAATTTCCTTGAGCAAAATTTTTGTTGAGATAATGAAAATATCTCAGCTTGTCAATTAAAGTATAAGCAGAACATTTATAGTATCTAGAGGACTTAGAGGAAAGTGGGGGCAGATTTTTTTAAAAAAAAGTCAAAGCACCTATAAAATAAAGCTCAGATGATTTACATATTTGGCCTGAGGATTTGCTTCATTCTTTATTAGTTGAAACTCACTGAATTCTGGTAAAGTTCAGTACTATACTATTACCTTTCTTCAGGCTTTATTCATGCCCATAGATAAGAAAAAAAAAACAAACACTCCTAAATCTGAAGAATGCATATTAGTAAGTCAAATATTCCATAATGTGTGATTTTTTTGGCACGTCATAAGCAAGTCACAGAGATATGGGATGTGAAACACAGAAAAGTCAATAAATGCCATTCAGTATCCTAAGGAGAAATTTTCTTATAATTTTCTCATTAGTTTGAGAATAAAGTTGGATTTAGGGGGAGAGGACACCATACCTTTAATATTCCCTCAACAGGAACATCATAAGCAAAAACCACAGCAGGGTGAGAGGTCTGTAAAGGCAAGTGTTGCACTGCAAATAGTTAAAATGAAGGGTGGTCTACTTTTTCATTTTATTCATTGCTACTTAACATAATTTTGTCAACATCTATTTTAGGCAATGACTCTACTTCCCATTACTCAGAAAAGTAGATTTCATTTTTTAAATGTAAGAGGTTAACTCAATTTTTTTTTTTTTTTTTTTTTTTTTGCGGCACTGGGGATTGAACTCACAACCTCGTGCCTGCCAGACAGGCACTTAAGTCACTGAGCCAAACTCCTGGCCCTGGTTTTGTGAGGCAGGGTCGCACTATGTAGCTCAGGCCCATTTTGCACTCACGCTGTAGCCCAAGCCGGGCCTCGATCTCACAATGCTCCACCTACCTCAGCCTCCTGAGTGCTGGGTTAACTCAATTTTAAGAGAAAATGTTAAGGACATATTAGTAGAAGAGGAACAAATACATGGCAAAAATTGAGAAGGTAGATTATAAATAAAATTTGGCACATCTTGCATTATTATATAGATTGAGCTATAACTTAGAGCGGATGATTATGCAATTAAAACTTGTCTATGAAAACTTCACAGCTTCCAGATGTTGCTTGAGGTAGGAATATTCATTTTATCAAACACCTCTAAAATATTCAGACTCATTCTTATATTGTCCATCACTCACACTTCCTTTTAATTCCCCAAGGACACATTTCTTTGGTTTCCTTAACTCCAGGCAACTGATTTTGCCTCAGTTTATTTAGAGAAACATTCTGTTTGGGAAAGCAAAACCTCAAGTGCAGAACCAACTGTACCATTTAATGTTGCAGTATGTTCCCAAGTGGATGCAGATGCACTATAATTAATGAAGGCATTAAAATGACAGGACTCCTTTATTTTTGGGGTGTCTTGGCATGTGACCCAGGTCAGGCCAATCAGGGTTTTCTAACAAGTGGCAACAATATTTATTTCATATATGGACATTATTTGAGAGGAGCCAATGAAGACCCTAGTTTGTTCTAAGCAAAATAAACAGAAAGACCCTAGTTTGTTGTTCTAAACAAAATAAACAGAAATAAACAAAATAACCCTCTTTCCTTAGAATGCCTGGATGCAGAGAAGAGTCTTCAGATACTGGTAACAGTATTGTTGTCCTAAAAGGGAACCGTGTTAAAATGGTGCCATTACTGAACATGCAAGAGATGGAGAGTCATTGTCTGTACAACAAATACCTACTGGTTTGGGAACCAACTATCACTGCTTAGAAACTGGAGAGTCAGTTCTGCAGACAGAGTAATGCTCAAACCAGGCAAAATCTCTGTCCTGAAGGAGGTGACTTTCCAGGCAGGCAGACAGTGAAATAAATTATATAAGAAGGGGTTTGTGTGGTGCCTCTAAGTTTCATGCACAAGGAACAAAGAAGAGAAGGAGGCAGAAAATAGTAGGAGATAAAAGGCTACAATTTAAAATATGGCAGCATCTGGCTCAAATGCAGATGCCAGAGATATGGGGAGAATGTCTTGAGGGTATATCAAGAAAGAGTTTTCTAGTAGAAGGGACAGCAGATGTTGAGGTCCTGAAGTGAAAGTGGGATGAGGAAGGTGGAAAATGATAGGAAATGAGTTGAAGTAGGCACTGTGTTGACTGTGTTATGTATCTGAAGGATTCACTATTCATATGGAGTGGACAGAAAGTGATGGGAAAGTTCTCAGTAGTGATGTGACATCAACAGAATTATTCTAGGCTAAAGCAGCCAACAGTAGGAACAGGTGGGGCAGTGAGGAACCACTACCTGCTCCATGGGCGAGAAGGAGGCCACTTGGTGTAGGAAACCAGCACTAAATACAGTAAGAAATTGCAAATTCTTGATAACGTTAGAAGGTTCTGGGTCAGCAATGGAGTATGAGAGAAAGATCAGACTCCTGTGACTGTGAGATTTCTGTCCTGAGAAACTGAAATAACAAAGTTGAATTTGCTGAAATGGAGGATACTGTAGGAAAGGCAGGCTTAAAATGTGTTGGGAGGCATGATCAGGAACTATGTACAGGAAATACTCAATTTGAGTTTTTACTATGTATTTCTTGAAGATATCATTTGAGAGCCTGGATCCATTCATACTGAAAACCAGAATTACCACTTGAACTTTTAGCTACACAAAGCAGAATTTTTGCCCTATAGAGTCTTTCTTAAACACTCTGGACTTAAAACTCTCAAGTATGTTTTATTTTAGAAATCAACACATTTCATCATTTTTAAGCCATCTGCAAATTTTACTCATCAGTTTCATTAGAAGCATGATGGTGTTAAGAGTTACCTCTTTTTGAGCTGCATATGACGAAAATTCATCTTTGATTACTTAAAGAGGCCAATTAGTGTTAGTTTAAAAATGGCTTTAAAAACACAAGTATTTGGATATCAAAAATTAAGTGTTTAATGGAAGCTACAGTACTTAGCTTGAGAATCCTTGTGTTATTTTACATTAATCAGAAATATCTCTTACACTCTTTATTGATATAAAGCCTTGCATACAGAGTGCCATGATTATGAGTACATGGAATATTATAAGCAAGACCGTAGAAGGCTGAAGTAAGTGTTTGGAATTCACAATGTGCAATCAAGAGGAAGTACATCTGATTAATAATAGTACTTCAGGCTGGCCTGCTTCTTTAGGTTTTATTCATCCATTCAATTATCTGTTCAGCATTTAATGAGTCGCTTCCATGGACTGGATCAGGACTGAGCACTGGACCACAGTGAATGAGGCAAAGAAAGATTCTCTCCCTATAAAGTTTACAAACCAAAGGGGAAGACAGATAGAAAAATGTTATCTTAGTTCTTTATGCCTAAGACATACAGGTAGTTCTCTTCAAATTGATATTCACCAGAGTCTTACAAAGGCCTTAAATAGAATTTGAAGCTAA
The DNA here is from genome assembly GCA_004363535.1 of Dasyprocta punctata. Taxonomy (NCBI): domain Eukaryota; kingdom Metazoa; phylum Chordata; class Mammalia; order Rodentia; family Dasyproctidae; genus Dasyprocta; species Dasyprocta punctata. The sequence continues at coordinate 211,537 of RJWM01000194.1, read as the reverse complement.
ATTACTGCACAAGTTAGCAAGACTATTAAAGCTACCTGTAATACTATCATAAATAGCTTTTGAAGCTTCCATCTTACTTGCATTTTGGTACATGTTTGAAAAATTATTAATATAAAGCTTAAAACTTAACACATTTCTTACATACAAGTTTAAGGTGACTAGGGATTTTAATTATTTGTATGAACTTCCCAAGCAGAAAAATGTTCCTTAATAACACCTGCAGTTCAACATGTACACATTAGGTGAACTGCAGCAATGGAAATATATTTTTTAAACATATTTTATTCAGTTTGTGCTGAAATTCCCATTCAACTAGCACCACTAGCACAGGAATTCTGTCTTCAGTCATCTCATTCAATTCTTAAGCAAAATTACAATAAATACTGCTGTTAAATGAATTATGAGTATTTTAATTACATGGTTGAGAGGAAGGATGATGCAGTGGTTCCCAATCTGTCTGAATCTGGATAACTGTCCTGTTATTTACTGTGCCATCTTTGTAAAGTTACACCACCTTTAGCTCTTTCACCTGTAAAGTGAGGATACTAATAGCTTCCAACTCATAGTGTTGCTTTGAAAATTAAGATTCAATTTATGAAAAGTGCTAAGAACCAGTTCTAGAAATTCTTAAGTGTTAGCCATCAATACTATATAACTTAGGGCTGGGAGTTTGGCTCAGTGGCTTAAGCGCCTGTCTGGCAGGCACGAAGTTGTGAGTTCAATCCCCGGGGCTGAAAAAACAAACAAACAAACAAAAAAACACTATATGACTTTTTTTTTTTTTGATACTGAGAATTGAATTCAGGATTTTACGCTTGCCAGGCAGACACTGAGCCACTGAGCTAAATCCTCAGCCCTGTATAATATTATTATTATGTGCAAAATTCTAATTTAGATTAGGTATTTATATGCAGCATCTAAATTATAACAGGGATTTTCTTTTAAAAAATTTTTATTTTGTCCCTTGTGTATGATCATAATATTCCTATTAACTTATAATCAGTTTCTTTGTTTTTCCAGTTAGGTAAGTTATTGTTTGCTCTCACCACGATATAGTATTGTGCTTTACAATTATATTTCCTAGTGAGTGATTACATCAATTTTCAAATCAGAAGAGCCAAATATATCTGTTTGCATGTAATTTTGGAATTGGAAGTTTCGATTAATGCTGTGTGTGACCTTAATTTTGACTGTTCACTTGACTTGATTAAAAGACATATAGGAGATGAGTAAAACAAACTTGTGGGTGTGTGTGGGTGGATGGGTCATGAGCTGTGAGGCTGGGGATTAGACCTGGCCCTGGACCCCGCTTCTCTGAGTTCTTCCTCTGCTCTCCCCTTCCTGGATGTCATGAGTTAAGCTATTTTCCTCCTACTGTACTTTATGACCTTGATGTTTCTACCTTAGGATCAGCAGAACATAGACACTGAAACCTTTGAAGCTGAGACTTAAGGATAAATATTTCTTTCTTTAAATTGCACATATCAGGTACTCTATCTCAGCAATGGAAATGATGACTGTTATGCTTTGTTTTGAGTAATAAATAATGATGTAGCAAAGCCGTATTAATTCAAAATTGTTACCGGGAGATCCAAACTTATTTAACGAAAAGTTGTAAATCCATAATATTTTCATTTGGTGTATTTTCAAATCCACATGCTCCTGGGTCACTCCATATGTCACACATAAGAGACTGGCTCAGACTTCTAATCACTAGGCCAGAATACTGTTAAATTTGCTGCTTACCAATGGACATTACTAAAAGGACTGAAATATTTTGCAGCTAAAGTGCTTCTCTGCAGTGCTCACTGTGCACGTAAGCTGTTAGCCATGTGTTTTCTCTACACATCATGCAAAAATAAGCATGCATACTTCCCTGACCAAATTAATACTGGCTTATTAAAATTTAAAGCAGCAGGATTATGTTTCACATGTATTTTAAACTATCAATAATTATTTTTGACCATTATATTGTATTTGATATTACTGGAGATTTAGCAATTTTAGTTAATAAATATATGTTTCTTATCAAATTTGGAAATGACATATGGAATCAAGAATGCATTCTTCAAATTTACAGCCAAGAAAAATCATCATTTCATGCCTATACAAAGCCAAAAAAGCAAATATATTACTGAAATACATTTTGAAAATAAAAATATTGAGAGAACTATCTGCAAGTAAAACTATCAATACTAAACTTAATTAATCCCTTCACAACCCCATTTTCATTGCCTTTGAAATGGGAGTAGGAAGCGCATGAGCAGGAAACCCTTGGGACCTGGAGCATTCTCCATCACTTTTAGCTATGAGGACAGCGATATGGTGACTCCAACAGGCACATTCTAAGAAAGCACCAGATGCAACACAATGATTAAATATACATTTGCTCTCCTTTTAATGAAAATATTTGTGGAACACTCCACAGTGAAAGTCAGTGGCTCTCTTTTACGTTCATTTAGTTATGACTCATCATTAGCACTCAGAAATTTGCCTACTTTAAAGGCAACTACTTCCTGGGTAAATTTTTAAAAGCACTGCACCAATATATTCATGGGGACTGGGATCTTCTGATGATAAACTTTTATATACGTATTGTCATCTTTTGGATGATGTGAGAAAGAATAAAAGGGAAAAAAAAACGTACCTAAATACTCGGTGTTTCTAACTTATTTATGCTTATCAGTAACCCCCAAGCTTTGTGGAATAAAAAATATATGAAAATAAAGCCAAATAAACTAATCACATTTTTTTTGAAGCTAGACAGATTTAACTAGCCACCTCACACTAAGGGTTTTCAAGAGGTGCATGTTCCTTTCCCACAGAGCCTCCACCTGGAGTTTTAGTGAGATCCTGAAGACAAGGACATGTGGGGCACGGGGGTTATGAGCGTTTGCAGCCAGTATTGTTTTTATCATTCAGGAGGATACATGACTGGATGTGCCCACTTAGAATGATAAAAGAGGTTATCACATTTAATGCAGACAATTTTCCTCAACATTAACAACATGGGAATTACACATACGTGTTTTCTTGGTGGTTGCATTAACGGTGGCACTGAAGGGACCAGCGCCGGCGCTGTTGTAAGCCCGGACAGCCATGTAGTATGCCAGGTTGCTCTTCAGGCCCCTGAGTCTGGCTGATGTCTTGTTTCCTGCCACTTTCACTTTGCTCGATGATTCCTCCTCCCCTCCATTGTTCCAGTACCGCACCTGGTGGACAGAAGTCACAAAACATGCAAAGGCTGGACAAAAGCATTTGTTTTTTCACTCTGTGATTTTCATGAAAATGAACAATGCAATTTATATTTTTTTAATTATTCAACAATTATTTCCAGAAGACTATGTGCCAGGAACTGCATTAGGCTCTATTTTGCAGCAGTGACACATACAACAGAGACTCTAAGAGGAAACATAATAAAAACATAAAGAAACAAGGTAGAGCAATTCCAAGACTGCTGAGTAGGACCAGACTACCAGGTTATAAGTGGGAGAATGAAGGGGAAACCTACATGCCCAACAGAGAGAGCTGCTCCCACTTCTCAACCCTTAACCAACTCAGCCCAAATTCAATGAAGAAGACCAAAAGCCCTGCGCATCCTCCACTGGATAGTGGTGGTGCCTTATGGGAAGAAAGTGAACTGTTAGACCAAGATCACTAGAAAGTCTGAACAGCTGCTTCTAAGATAACAATACACAATATACTAACTAGTGTTAATTTCCTACTTTTTTTTTAAATTCTGCATCATTTCTATCCTTTTTTTTTATTTTGTTTTTTAAAATAAAAATAATAAAAAAGAAAGAAAGAAAGAAAGAAAGAAAGAAAGAAAGAAAGAAATACACTCTCTCCTATCTTTCTTACAAGAATTGGCTTTTTGCCCTGGCTTTTACTTTACTGCTTATGATAATAAAATACAGAAACAGGAAATAACTTTTTTTGGGGAATAACTTTTACAAATTGTACAAGTACATGGCAATTGGAGCACAATGAAATCATCAAATGTTCTCGAATGCTAAGAGTCAATGAAGATTTGGATCTGCACAAAATGAAACAAAACAAAACAGTAAACAAACAATAAAGTTAAGGTCTGGGACTATAGCTCTGTGGCAGAGTGCTTGCCTAGCACTGGTGAGATCTTGGGCTCATCCTCAATACAAGGGAAATAAGGAGACCTAAGGACCGAGGCAAACTGAACAGCAAAAACTTTTCTTAATAATGGAAATCTTACTTAGTTCTGCTTGATTGAAGGAAGGCAGACTTTATACTTACAGATATTATTTTTCATATAAGGAAAGTAGAACTCTAACATTCATGTGAAATGTGCCAAATTTAAGATTTGTTCAAATTTGGGGTTAGTTGTACAGACATTGCATAGATAAACAAAATGTGGTTATGGATTACATAGGAGATACCCAGTTTCAGTTGCTGAGCCAAAAACAGTAGGGGTTACTATTTATTTAATGAACAACTATGAAATTCTGTGTTTTCCATTACAATATAAATCTCTCTTTCAAAACTGCAAAACAGCAAACTATCGTACTACATCAAGCATATATATTATGTCATATATACATATGTATGTGCATGTGTGTTTGTAGAAATTTAAGTCCCTCTAAATTCATACAAAATGCCACTGTATACAAGTATTTGTGGGTATTTCTCTTGGACAAGAGTTGTTTGTTTTATAAGAATCTGAAAGGGAGGCTGAGAATCCAAAGAACTGGGACTAAAGGGAACACATGTTTTCTTTTATAAAGCCGCAGTCAGTCAAACTGCTAATGGATACCAACAGCTTGTTCACATTCTAAATTTACCAGTATTAAACTGTGTATGAATTCTTAGGTTTAGAGGGCTCCAAAATGATAAGATGCTTTCCCTCTCCACACAGGATCATCCAGTTATTAAGAATGACACATAATCGATAATTATAATAAAATCTCATAGACATCCTGAGCACTTGTGGCCTGGGATGTAGCACAGGTTGGGGGGAATCACATAAATAAGTGCTATAATAATCCTTACTTAATAGAAAAGGCAGTAAAGGAATAGAGGAGTTAGATAATTCAATCAAGATCATTCTGTCTAAGCTTTGATATCTTGCTAGTTTCTAATCCATGGACCATTCTTTTTCTGATTTATCAAATTACTTTGATATCAGTTGCCTAAAAATGTTTCTTAAGAGGCTGATTTAAAGAACAAACAAAACTATTCTATAATTGGCATGTAGAATCTCTTTTTATAAATCCATTTATAGAATGTACTTGAAAGTTCTTGATAAGAGTATGTTTTAAAGTACTTTAACAAATCCCCATGTATCAGAAGCAGAGGTTTATTTTTAGTTCTTAGTTGCTGAGAAGTACTAGAAATATTTAGACACCAAATTTGAATATGATACTGTTAGTGAAAATTCATTATATCGTCTCAAATAACTTCACCTAAAGAGTTCAATAAATTTACATATAACAAAAACATAAAAGAACAAAGGAGGATCATTAATATTGCCAGTATTTTGTACGTTTTTCACCTGTACCATTTTTGAACAAAAATATATAAGTTTAGGTCATTTTTAGTAAGATAAAAGAATCAAAAAATATTATACAGACAAACGCCCTAGTTTTCCTCTCAGTTATATTCTAGTTTTAAACAGTAAATGTATTCCAACTGAGAGAATAGAATATCTCTATGCTAATTTGGATTTTGTAGGCACAATCACAATGCAGGGATGGACAAGACAAGGTGCCAGTGCTGAGGAAACAAGCTTTGGAAACAAACCTGTGCAGAAAAGAGTTAACACTAGGTTAACAGAACATGAAGGTGTCATTTACAAAGATGAGCAGAGGCAAAAAAACTTATAAAGCACACGAGAAAGCCTGCCAACAAGAAAATCAGTAATACCAACCAGTGAGAGACCAGCTACAATACACTGACATGAAACAGATTTTTGAATTATTATGTTTAAAATATCCATGTTTATTAAAAAGAGATTGAATCCATTATGCAAGAATGGGATATAGAGGCTGAGGATATAGCTCAGCAGCACAGCACCTGCCTGGCAAGCACAGGTTTTGAGTTCGATTCCCAGTAATAAGAGAGACAGACAGAGAGCGAGAGAGAGAGGGAGAGAGAGGGAGAGAGAGGGGGAGATACAGAAAAAAGATCAGCCAGATTTGCAAAATAACAAGCAGAACTCATAAATCTGAAAAAATACAACTATTAAAAATATAGAATAAAATCAGCAGTAAGAATTAAACTGAAGACCAATGGTGGAAGGGCAATTTTTCTTTCTTTTCTTTTCTTTTTTTTTTGGTACCAGAGATCGAACTCAAGACCTTTGTGCCACTGAGCTAAAGCTCCAGCCCCAAACAGGCAAATTAATTAGCCCAGAATACAGCCTGGAGCGAGAAATGACAATTATTACAGGGAGGAGAAATTGAGGACATAGTGCAAAGTTCCAAACATCATTCCTGAAGCAGACATTATAAAAAAGCCATGTTCACAGGGAAAGTGGCCAAGCATTTTGCAGAACTGAAGAGAAACACACATGTCATAGTGTAAATCCGCCTTGAGTTCAGTATAGGAAAAACAAGAGGCAATTCCAGGCCAGAGGAGAGGGCAAGTGAGACCAAACTGTGGTTCTCACTTTTGTTCATCACTAGACAGCCGGGGTCCCATTTGCCCCTTGAACACCGGTGACCACCGCACCTTGTTTACTAGTGAGCGTCTGACCTGGGGAGGCAGTTAGTTAACTGCGATTCTCGGCACAGCAGAGAGCAGGAGGAAGGATGGTAAGTAGGAGCCACACACTGGGGACCGGGGCCTGTCCTGGCCATTACCAGGGCTCCACTATTGCAACACAGCCTGCGCAGACGCAAACAGTAGCCACCACTTAGCCACAGTTTAACCCCCTGCAATGTCACTGACCCTGGGTCAACCCTGGGTATGGATAGGAAGGACAGTTGCTAGAGTAGGACAAAATGTTTTGAGAGGGCTGGAGTGGGAAGGAGGGACAGAGGGAGGGCAGGACAGAGAGAGACTGAGACAGACAGAGAGGACATTCACATAACTTTTATTATGGTATATTTTCATTCCTTGTTCTCTTGCATTATTAGTTGTTATTGCTAATATCTTACTTATAAATTAGATTGATCTATAAGTTTAATTTATAAATTAAACTTTACTCTCCATGGTTTCTAGCGTGAGGAGGGCTACTATACTACTCACTTAATATGGGTCAATCATCGAATGCCTTGAGTAAAACAATTTATCGATGTTTCATTTCTCCCACCACAGAGAGTCACCAAGCCAGGCATTCAAGTTCAAATAATTTATGCATCTATGAAACAGTGGTATTTCAATTTCCTTATGAGATAATTTGATGTTCTTTAGGATCATAAAACCATTTTGCAAGTCAACATACTTTTATATTGGTAAGTAAATGGATACAAATTTGAAGAATATGAGGATTTAAAATGTTACCTCCATTTCTGTGAGTTACTTGGCTATTGCGAAAGCTAATGTTTCTGCTGTGAGGAGTTATTAATATCACTGAATCACTGGTTTCACTTAATTTAAAAATAAAATGAAACACAGTTTATAGAAATAATGCATTGGATAATGACATGTTTTCTTGGCCATTAAAGAACAGGTATAAAGAGAGAAGTACTCTTTTAAGAGACTAAAATAATTATGGGTATACGTAAAGATTTTTAGAAAGATGAATATTTTCATATCACTGCTAGATTGTACACAGTTAAGTAAACAGAAAGAAGGCAAAAATACACTCAAAGGTCTTTTAGGAAGGAAAGTCCAGATCTATCTTTTGTGCTCTTCCTTCTGCTCGGTCCTAGGAGTATCCATTCCACATGTCAGTTGGCTCTTTGCCCTTTCTGACTTCCCACTGGATTTAGCCAATAGAAGGCAAAGGAAGAAGAGGAGAAAAGAGAGGCTGAGATGTTTATTTCCATGCATCCATCAGGAAGGGCCTGGCTGGTACAGGAGTATTTAACCAAGAGCACAGCAGCATGCGGCAGCACTGGGCACTGAGGGTGCTCCTAGAGCCCGACTGCTGACAGCGAAGCGCACGAGTACTGTGGTCCCCATCACTCTGTTCATCAGGAGGGTCCCTGCAACCCCTCTCTCCAGGATAATCAGCCCTCCCATCACTCCAAAGTGTCCATTTTAGTCACCTGAATGCATTTTGCCTGCCTTACATTCATGTATGGAATATTTCAACTCATACTAGTATGCAGTGACTTCTTTATCCAAAACAGGGAATGAGATACAAGGCATGTACCTTTTCTTCTAGTGGAATTTTCATATTAAAAAAAAGGGCACTCAAATATTTAACTTTTTTTCTATTCTAATTAAAATAGTGGGAATTAAACACATTTTGTACAGGTGGTGAGAACAGGAGGCTGGATGAAGGCACCATAGAAATTACAGCTGGAATTTTGTTATACTGTATTAGATACATTACTTGCCAAACTGTTACAAAAGCCTATGAGGTTTCCCCAAATACATTACACCAGCATATAATTGTTTACAATACTCATCCAGGTTGTTCTCCCCAGGTTCATTCTTTCTTTTAATTTTTATTAATAAGTAATTATTGTACATATTTATGGGATATAGTGTGATATTTCAATAGTGTACATATGATGCATTAATCAATTCAGGGTAATTAACATTATTATTTCTTTCTGTTTGTTGCTTTCAAGCTTCTCTCTTCTAGTTATTCATAAAAGTATGTAACAGACTATGGTGATCTCCAATATGTTATTCTTTCAGAAGAGAAAACGACTTTAAGGAAACTGACAGTGTATACCAGGCATGAAATTTGGAGCTCTGTTCCTCAGGCAGCCACTCTCTCTGAACTTAAAGGTTCTGGCTCGCCTTTATCATATCTGGCTCTCTTGTTCAACCCAAAAGGGCATGAGACAAGATCTAAGCCTGGGCATAACGGCTTAGCAGATGAAATAAATTAGAGCCTAGGGAAAAGAGCTCTTCAACTACTGCTTGGTCAGATCAGAAAGAAAATTAGTCTAGATGCTAATGATGATGTGTGCTCAGCATGCCGCCTAGCACATGATCAGCCCTCACTGAGATGAGAGGAAGGCAGGAGTTATTAACAATTTTAAAGTCAAATTGGTGAAACCACAACCCAGAAAGTTAGCCACACGATTGATAATTAAATAACTCTCCTAAGTCATTTCGTTTTCTAGGTTAATATTAAAATCCTTACTGAAACTAAGGAAAGATATTTTTATCTTGGTAGAATTACATACATTATTTCTTAAGATTTTCCCAATTAGTACATCTTCCTTTTAACTTGTTTTTTTCTCTTCATATATATCAAGTACTTGGTGAAGGGGATTTCAATCATTGTTTTCTTTCAATATAATACTGACACTGCATTTGGAAAGTCTGTTTGCTGTTCTTTACAAAATAAATAAGATACATTTCAGTCCTCAATTAACATAAAAATGTAAATCCTATTTTCTTGCTGCTCCTACCTTGCACCTCCTGTCAAATGGCAATAGGAATAAGGGCCACTGGGGTCACACTGGGACTGTGCTGAGTATTCCTGCATTCCTTCACAGGTTCTCAATTTTTTTCTCGCAATGAAATCTCACCCTCAAGACCAATATTCAAAGCAAAGTAGAAGCTGCAAGTCTCTTTGGGCCATTTAGACAATGGCTGCTTTATATCATTTAATTCTCAAATGAAGTTGTGACTTATTGACTGTTATTATCTCTACTTAACTGAGCCTTGGAGAGCACTAGTAATCTGCTCAAGGACATGTAGGGGTGAGACAGCAAATCCAAAACTATGTCTATTCGACTGACACATTTTTGCATACCTCCAACAGATTTCTTTGCCCCACGACCCCAAGTGCAAGATCCTAACTACTCTGGGCCCTTGGGAAACATTACTGAACAAATCCTGTCCCTTGTGGAACTCATGCCCTAACCCAGTTGATTCGAATGCAGGCTTGTGTAATTCTAAACTGGTGTGTGTCTTAACCACACATCAGCATGGCTCCACTAGGATTCTCCTCTCTCTATAAATAAAACACTCTTTCCTGACATAATCAACAGTGTTGTGCTTCTGCTTTCATGCAGAATATACCCTTTAAAAGATTCCTTATAAGTTTAAATCTATATATTAATGGAAAAAAATCTATCTGCACCCTATGCTATCCAGCAATCACCAATAATTGCTAACAGTCCTACTATGCTTCAAGTCTGTATCTATATTTATTTCTCTTAATCATTTCACGAGGTACAACTAAGTCAGAATTGTGAACCTGGCATAAGGGGCAAAGTTCTTCAGGATGGATGTACATTGCCATTCCTCAAGTGGACAGTGTCAAATGTTTTCATTTATTTTCCTTAAGTAGTCAACTAATGAGGAATTCAGTCACATTCACTCCTGTGGCTCCTTTCTCAAAGCCTTTCCAAGGTAACAAACAAAACGGTTTGATGCCTTTACCGCTAACATTTCAGGGCCATTCTGAGTGAAGGGGATCTCACTGCTCAGTGTGGGAAAGTTTTATCTTCTCTGGTCTGGTCACTAACCTGGGCACTGCCTGCAGAAGATGTGGACCCAAGGAGGTTTTCCAAGCCCCCAACCTCATTTCTTCCAGTGTCACCCAAAATATTTCTTCTTTTTATCCCTAGTTGCATTTTTCTGTTCTCACCATTCAGGACACATGACACAATCTTTTAAGGACTTGAATTTTGGAAATAAAGCTACAGGCAAGGCAACTCCTCTTGGTAGTCTTCCATAAACTACCTCGAAGGAAGGGACCTGAGAGTTGAATGTGTGCATGAGAATATTTATTGGGGCAAAATAGATAAAAGGATATCTGAAAAATTCTTTTGAGATATGGCGTGAATCAACTGTGAGCTTACTATAAGCCAGAAATCATGAGAAGCGTATTACATATCTCACCTCATTCATGCCTCTCAAAATCCTTCTGAGGTTAGGTCTATTACTCTCCCCATTCTGCAGGTGAGGAAAATGAGGCACGTAGAGTTTATGGCTCTTTTCAACATAGGTGATAAGTGACAGATTTGGCATGTGACTGCTTTTGGGTCTGCTACTTCATAGCTGTGCTCCTTCTTTCAACCCACTTAGCTACCCGGTCAATGTCACCATCAGTTCTAAACACGGTGGAGCTGCTGTGGCCTCCTCTTCATGGCTCACTGCTTGTATCTGCTGCCATGGAAGTAGGTGATTCTTCCAGCCAGCTCTTCTTGGTTTGCTGAAGTGGTGGATCACATTGCCTTACTCTACCTGTGTGTGGATTACTTCTTCACTTTCCCTAAATTTGGAAAACTGTTTCTGATCAGGTTTCTCCATGGTTTTCTTATAATGAAGTGTGGGGAAAGATGTTTCCTTATTAATACACTTATTAACATGTATGTTACCAAGAGGCCATAGATGTGGGTTCAGTGAGGGTGATTTCCTCACTTTTAATGGCAAATTCAGAGGATTATGTGCAAAGGGGTCCATGAGCTCTACTTTGAGCATCACTACTTCAGTGTCTGTCCTTTCTCTACCGTATCCAAATCAATGCTTGTTTGGATAAAAGAACAAAAATGCTTCCAAAGATGTTCAACTATAAAGAGAATTTACAGGGGAGAAAGACAAAGTCATATGGAAAAGAATATAGTCATGGCACTAGAGAACTGGGCAATTGTCAAAGAGCTGTTCTACTATGGCCTCTTTGAGATTTCATCGCCTACCATTCCCTTTATTCTTTAGGTGACAGAGAGCACATCTGTCCCACCTCATCAGTACAGATCAGCTTTCTGATGCGTGCCCATGGCTGTTTCATAAGAAGGGTGAACTATGCCATAAATCTGACTGCATCACGCTGACTAACTATGATCTCCATATGGTTTACTTAAAGATCTCAAACAAGAATGTGACTGACTCAGCTCCTAGTCCAAAGACTACCTCCCTTTGATCAAGTGGCTACTGTAGTACAAGCATTGATGGCTGTGTTGGCATAGAGAGAACATGTGGCCATGTGACGTGAACATGCCTGTGTAAGGGTGACCCTGAGTCAGGAGTCATACATGTGAGGGACACTTCCTAGGAAGACATGATGGAGATGGAAACCCAACTACTATGACCCTTATAAAATCACTGCTGGATAAATCTTCTTAAAACTTTATTTTATGTTGTCACTTCTTAGCTTCACTGTTTCATACTAAATATGGGTCCAGTCCAAATAATTATACATAGGATTCAAAGCTATCTTTGACCTGACCATTCTGCACTTTCTTTGATCACTCGCTCTAAAGGAACTTTATTCCACAGATGGCCTCTACTCCTCTGCTTCCCACAATACACCTCGCTCAATCTGGAATGTTCTTACTCCCTCCATGCCTGCTTTCACCCTATGAATCCTGTCAAGATGGCATGCCTGACTGAATGACCTGTTCTGACTTTCAATATATTTGGCATTATGTTATCCCTTTTCAGATATCTCATCTTATTTCACTACACAAAAAGGCCTTTGGAAGCAAGAATTACATTACAGGTAGTTGATTTCTTTAGTACCTAGAGGAGAATCTCACAACCTAAAAAGATCACCATGAAAGTAAGCCAAAGAGCCGGAGAAAAGTGATTTCTCACTGACGTGACCAAATGTGAAATTTAATAGTGGAGTTTGTGCTTATCCTTATTTTAAATCAACTCATCTGTAACGGTTAACCTTGACTGTCAACTGGATTGAATTAAGAGGTATCCAGGAGATTGAAAATGCACATTTCTAGGTGTGTCTGGATGTTTCCAGAGATAAGTAACATGTGGGATAGCCAACCGAGGAAGGCAATCTGTTCTGAATGTGAACAGCACTGTCCAGTATGGTAAGGGCTCAGGCAGAACAAAAGTAGGACAAAGCCAACTAGACCAGCCTCTGTCCATACTGCCCTGTCTGTGTTTGTCTCTGTCTCTGTCTCTCCTTTCTTACTCTCCTTCCTGACTGATGACTGCCATAAGGTAACCAGCCTTTCCCTGCCACAGCCTACTACCATATCTGTCTTTGCTTTATCATAGCCCTAAAAGCAATGGATTCAGTTGGCCATGGACTGAAACCTCCGAAATCATGAGCCAAAATAAACCTTTTCTCCTTTAGGTTGACTTTCCCAGGTATTTTGTTTAGCAATTAAAATGTGACTGACATACCTGGTAACAGATTTCACCCTCATGATAAGTGATTTCCTTTCATTTTTTCATTTTAGTTGTCAGTTCCTTTTCTACTCAAACTATAAGTTATGCAATTCAACAGGTTAAATTAAACATAGTATCCACTGATGATTAGATGAGACAATGTGCTGGTAGGAAAATTTCAACTAAAGACAGAACAAACCAAGACTTACTGTTACGAAGAATTTACAATGAATGAACACAAAGTAATACGGTAACATGCAAACGGGAATTCATTTTAAAAGAAATTACCTCATAGCCAAGTAAATGTCCATTGCTCAACTTCCATGGAATGGTGTTCCACACAACTTCAATTTCTGAGGAAGACAGGCTATGGGCAGATACCTGAGATGGGGCGACTGTAGGCTCTGTTTAGGAACAGACGTAGAAATATAATAATAATTTTGGCACTTAAACTTTAAATAAATGGAAATATTTTTAAAAGCATTTTAGCATATGTGCAACTTTTATATGTATTCTGTAAAAATATTTGACAACATACCCAAGTTTTGAAAATACAGAAACATATCTGTAGCTTAGGAAGAGTTGGCATCATGGCCACAGGATTTTCCTTGCTTCATGGTCATAGCAGCCTGTGCTTTTCTCCTTCTCACCTTTTCCTTGGTCTTCCTTTTTTTCCTTTATTTTTCTTTGTTCTCTGCACCTTGCCTTTATTATCTTCCCCTTCATCTCAGGCCAGCTGCCCGAGAACTCCTATATCTACAAATGCTACATTAGCTTTGCATTTATTAAATTAAGGTCAAAGTCAAACGAAGTTCATTTACTCAATAAGCATGGAGTGCCTTCTCCACTTTGGGCACACAGATTGGACACATTTAAATTAGATGGATGGCAGACTCTTCAAGGAGATAAGACATACACAAGTGATACACTGTAAGTACTTTCCCTCTCTGATAAATCCTCTCGGGGTTTGGGGAATCCACAGTGGTTCTTCATTCCCAAGACTTATTTTTCAGTAGGAATCCCCAATCCCTTCATATCCATTCTTATGCTAAATGATGCCTCTCCTTGGCTACGGTTGCTTGATGCTGAGACACAGTCTTGGTTTCAGAATGGGCTTATTCAGTTTTCTCTCCTGAGAATCTGAACTTTAGTTTGAGGAGATGAGGAGTGCTCGGGGTCAATCAGTTTGGCACTGGCACACCAGAGGAGCATATCATTTCTTGAGCCCCAGGGCTTCGCTGATTAAAGTTCTTCAGGAGGTTGGCTTTCTAACTCTTTACTTGATTCCCAGAGGATGTCCTAGCAGATTTCCAATAAGTCCCTCCATTTTTTCTTAGGCAAGCTGAATTTATTTCTGATGTTTGAACAGAAAGCCTTTACTAACTCATCATTGAGGGTAAGAATGGTGACAACAGAAAGGAAGTGAGGGAGGCGATAACAGGTAAAAGGCTGTGGCTGCCCCTCCCTTTCCTTGTAGGAATCAAGTGCTAATGGTACAGGCCAAGCAGTGCCCAAAACTCCCTGGTTAATCACCATCACTGCCCCGACCCCTAAACTGCCTCCCCAGTTTCTAGTAGTTTTTGGAAATGGAGTCTGGCTGATAATACAATATGAAGATAAGACAATTTTCCAGTGACTTTTGTACTACTTGAACTCAATAGAAAATGAAGAACAAAACAAAACAAAACAGCAGGATGGGACTCCTAAGAGAAACTGAGTCTACTTACTATATTTTGCAATTTGCTACAAGGTTTGTAATGTACAGAGGGACACCGTGGCAGGAGATTAGGCTGGTGAAGGTCAAAGGCCCTGGATTAAACTCTTGGCTTGGCCATTTATTAAACAAATTTTGGCAAGCTTAGCTATCTCTTTTATTGAGCTTACGGTGTCTCATTTTTAAAAGAGGAACAGTAATAATGCATATAACTCATCCTTTACTCAGAAAATCAAAGTAGGTAATGCCTGGCAGATGGCAAGTTTTCAATACATGTCACATCCTTCCTTCTTCGTTAGGTAGAAGTACATGTTACAACCAATATTTAGTTGTTATAGATCAATAAAATGGCAATTTTGTACAATCCCTCTAACTTTGTTATTATTTTCTAAAGGGCTGTTGAGAGAAAATGTAGATGTCTCAATATCTGGAGCAGTTTAAAAGAAAGGCAGGCTAACAGACGGGGTTCAGAGTGAAACCGCATGCATCTGTGCCAGTTGGAATACACATCCTTTAAAAGTACACATTCTTAATCCTTGAATGCCATACTTTTGTTCCTCAGTACGATGTTAATATCCATCTTGGGGGGCCATAGGAACCTCTATAAACTTTGGACTAAGGCAGTTCCCAAGGACTGCCTCATTTTATACCAAGAAGAAAAATGAGCTGTGGATGGTATTTTGCACCCCACAAGCTGGAATTCAGGATGGATTCCTCTTTAACTCATTTTGAACAAACTGATACGTCTGCTTATGATCCACTGAGTCTTATACTTCAGGTCATTTATGGTCAATCTTTATGACCTGAAGTAAGAATCTAACTATAATTTTGATTATTGATCTTTTGAAGAAAATATATCTGAAGTCACAAAGAACTTCTAAGTCAGTCTTTGAGCACAATTGTTTATTATTTTTAGACTGATGTTTTCCATACCTTCTTCTGCAGAGAACACTGTTGTCACTGGGCTAAAGGGTCCTTCACCTTTGTTATTATAAACACCCACTTTAACTTCGTATGGTGAAAATGGCACGATGCTTTCATTTCTAAAGACATATCTTGGGGTATCAGGAGATGTCACCACTGTCTGGATCCAGGTGGTAACCCCAAGAGGGCGGAAGGCAACAACATACCCAAAACCTTCACCATTCTGTAGTTCTTCAGGAACTGGCTACAAAGAAAGGACATACAAAACCACTCTTACACATAGGGCAAGGTAAAAGTAAATGTGGCTATTATTCTTAGCATTTTGTAAAGGCCATCATATAATAATCTACACTGGATTAAGGAGTCAGATTAAGAAAAGAGAAAAACACTAATGAGAATATCAAGGCAGCTGCTTTTAAGCATATACCGCTCATTCATAAACATCCAGAAAATTAATTAAAATTTTCTGTAATTATAAAGGTTTCAAAACATCTTTTGTCCCAAGTCTGAGCTTCTAAGAAGGCATTATTTCAATCAGATATACCTGAGATCTTAAATCAAATAAAGATGAGTTATTTCTTAATGCTGACTTTATAGAAAGAAATTACATCTGGGTACAATGATTAAGAATAAGGAAGTTAAAAAAAAGTATGACTTACTCTTACTAAATCAAAGATGTATTTGGGTCATTCAAAAATTCTACTAACAATCTGTCATGAGATCATGCCATTTTATTTTTCACCAACATTTTCAAATACAGATAATTTTAGTACTAATACCTCATGACTTTAAACACACCAGTTACATTTTCCCCCATTATGATATAAATCAAAGAATGAGAGGATGGCAAAAAAAGAGAAAGAGACTCAGGCATCTGCTGGAATGTGTGACATCAACAGTGGGAAACACAGGGCTACAGGGAAAGCTTTGAGGGCATAGCAAGGGTCAACAGCTAAGGTCTGACTCTTATCCCTGTGTTAAAGTGCCAGGTGACCTTGAGAAAATTGTTCACTATCTCTATGCGCTAGTGTTTACATCTATAAAATGTTGCAAAATGGGATGAGAAAAATACATGCACAATGATAGACACAGTGGGGGCACAGATTGAGCATTGAAATATCTTAACTACCACCACCACCAGCATCAGAATCATGAGAAACACCATTACTACTATGTAGCATCATCAACACCACTACCACCATTGACACCACTAATACCAGGGTTGAAATCACCAGCATCAGTGACACGTGAGCACCAGCACCTATCCCATGAGCTGCATCATCAACACCAGCTGCATAAACATCACACAAATGATCATCAATGCCATGAGCGGCACCAGCACCATTAAAACTAGCACCAGCACCACCGCCATCAGCACCACCAGTACTGGTGCCACAAACATGATCCCCAGCACCTGAACAGACACCCCATTACCTGCCAGTACCAATGCTTCCACCACCTGAACCACCAATGCAACCAGAGTCAGAGCCACTACCAGCAATAACACCATCGGTACCACCACCAGCATTGCATCAAGAATACCACCAGTGTCAATAAAATTAGCACAAAGACCACCACTGCCAGCACCATCACTAGTACAATCAGCCTCAATACCAGCAGTCTCAAGAGTACTACTACTGGCACCACTTGAGCTACCAGCACCAGTACTAGCAATACCACCAATGTCAGTACTAGAAATCCCACTGAGTACCCCCAGTACCAGTTCCAAAAGAACCAGCACCATCAGTGAAATCAGCAGTCATGACACCATATCTGCAGTAGCAAGAGAACCAGTACCAGCACCAGTAGCACCACCAACACCATCACTATCACTATCACCACGAGTACCACTAGAACCTGCACCAGTACCACTGCAATCAGTACCATGAGGACCAATCCAGCACCAGCACAACCACACAACCTCCATCAGCACCAGCACCACTGCTATCAATATCACCAACAGCACTCCCAGCAACACCACTGCCAACAGCACCACTGATGTCAGCAGCAGCACCACTGCTACCACTACTGACACCACCAGCACCAGCATCAGTGTCAGCAGAACCATCAGCGCTTCTGGCTCCATCCTTCAGCACTAGCATTTTGAGTACCACCAGCACCAGCATCTTTACCACTGGCATCAACACGGTGAGTCCCAGCATCCTTACCACCAGCTCTAGTACCAGTACCACAACACCCTCATCACCAGAACTCCCATCCCCAGCACCAGCACCATTATCTTCAGGTACTAGCACCACCATAAGCACCAGTATCAACACCATCAGCATTATCACCAGCACTACCAGCACCAGCATCCACACCAAGAGCACCAGTGCCAACGTCAACAGCTCGGCATCACAGAGGAGTCTATGACTGTGGGAAGAGCAACATCCCGATGAGGAAGATGCTGCCCAGACACTTACATCCCAGGTTATCACCAGTTCAGACCGGCTTCCGCCTCCTCCACTGACTTCAGAAGGAGGCACTTCTGGAACTGTGTGGGTCAGAGAGACAGAGATGACACCCTATTTGCATACAGTAATATTTATCTGAAAGAGGACTCAATGTTACTTATTTTTAGTATTTGAAACAATTTAATCATTGACACATAATACATATATGCACGCATATGAGTACATATACATATCTTTCACATGTATATGATATATATGGTGAGAGCGTCAAAATAGTTTATTTATTTATGTGCCATGCTGGGAATGGAACCCAGGTTTGGTACATGCTAGGCAAATGACCACCCACTGAGCTATATCCTCAGCCTTCAAAATTATTTATATTTGCATGAAATTATAAAAGATTCTGGTTAGGTCATCACATAATTGTTATTTGCATGAAATTATGAAATATTCAAAACCTCTCACAGAGTAAGAAAAAATACCTAATTGAAAGAGACTTTGCAACTAGGGTGAAGGTTAATAAAACAGGGAAAAGTGGCTCCCTAAGAATGACAGGGAACTGATCCAGCATGGTCATCTAACTTGTGATTACTCCAAGTAAAACACAAGTCTCAGAATGGCACTGGCTTTATGTAAGAAGGACAAAGACTGAAATCCTCAAATCCTGTTAGGAGATACTCTTTATAAGCTTCATGCAGACATCAGATTCCTCCACTAACAGAAAGAACTCTATGTTTAGTAAACTCTATGACACAATTACAATGCAACCAGTATGAAGGTAGATCTCCATCATATTCATAACAGTATTCAAAATATCACCAAGTACTGAGCACTTAGTAGACACAGGCCAAATATGTGTTATGTGAACAAAGGAACACTGAGGCAGGCCCAGTGCCCCTATTGCTCATAAAACCGTACTCTCCTGGGTAAAATAGCATCATTAAAATTATGGAAAACATATTCCACGACTGACAGCATAGCCCAGTTCCTAACATATTATGCTAGTTCTATTCCAAACACCATTTTAGTTAATATTAATTAATCTTACAGATTGTGCAGAGGAAAGCATTTAGGTCCCCTTAGCTGTCTCTATGTGATGCTATGCATACTCTAATTTTGAGGTTTAGTATTAAGACATTTTAGAATTATAGAAGCAGTTTTATGGTTTATATTAATAGATGACTCACACGATAACTCAAATGCCAATTCATTCTTAATTTAACAGTTGAGAGGCCAAAATACACTATTCATCAATTGCTGAAACCTGTTTTCCAAGTTTGGTAGGAGAAAGAGATTTCCTAGCACTGAAACTCCCAAACGTCATTATCTTACCAATTTGTCAATGCTTGTTATATATGAAAACAGCACTTCCCCTGCTAACAGAGTAACTATGTCAGACAATAATTATAACCTTAAGTGACAAAAACATATTCACTCAACATGCACTAATGATCATTTATAATGGAATGAACTCTTGGAAATGTCCCACTACATCAGAATAATTTACATGTGTTTCTTTTGACAAACGCCATATGGCAAATTCTGTCATTAGAAAGGTTAGATAATTGTGACAATGGATTATTGAGACAAATCCCCTCCTCGCCTTGAGTATAGGGACCAAGGAAATTGAAATATGCACCCAAAGAAATCTATTAAGCCATTACTCAGAAAACAAAAACACTAACCTGCCTCTTCAGTTCTTACTTTTTCTGAGGGAAAACTGGGTTCTCCACCTCCGATTTTGTTACTGGCTACAACCCGAAATTCATATTCCACCCAAGGATTTAACTCGACCACAGTAGCTGTGTGTGTTTTCCCATCGATGACCTCAGGCACTACAAAGGAACATTTCAGGGAGGTAAGAGTCTGCATGCCCTAGCACTGATCTGAAATCCATCTACATTAGTCCCTGGCATCTGCCCTTCACCTTTTACCTGTTGTGACAGTTTGCCAGCCCACGGAGAAAGGTGTTCTAGCCTGGATAGCATATGATGTAACTGGGCTGTGGTTGTCTATTCCTTCTCTCCAAGACAGCTGGGCTGTTGTATCTGTAATTTCATCAACTTTCACATTTCCTGGTGGTCCAGGTGAACCTAAGGAAGGCAAGAATGCAGACAATGGGTAGCAATTCCATAAATGTCATCTTCTACCATAGTGAACAGAATGTCATATGACCACTTTAATACCTCCAACTGATTTCAATTTCAAAAGCACTTAAGAAAAAAAGTCATTTATCTGACACTAATACTGTCACATTTTTTTTCTACTTCTCCGTTATTAGATTTTAAAATAGCAATTCCAAAATCCTAAAACAACATGATTGCAAGTGATACCTACTTTTTGAGGCCTCCATTGAGCAGGATTCTCATACCTTTCTAAATTAAGTGCCCTTTACTTTGCTGGGATGCATTTTTCTAAACCCCCTGGCATGATTCTGCACTTTGCACTGCTGTTTTCTAAAGTGTTTTACTCTCTGATGCACTCTAGTCACTTCTCAGACCAATGGTAAATCAGCACCATGGATAGCAGCACAGGTTGGCAAATTGTCTCTGGCATTCTGAATAATTTTGATTCCTTTGGAAGGAGACATACACACAATATTCTCTCATATAAAATATATTCACTGAATTAATGGCATGCTCAAAACAGAGCTTGGAAGTAGGTAAGGAATAGCAATTACAATGGGAATTATTTGAAAGGCAGAGTTGAACTTTTTATTTCTTTCAATTAACACCCATTCTTCTTACCATAATCTCTCTTTGGAGAATCAAATCAATATTATAACTTTCATGCTCATTTGTTATCTCATTCTATTTCTTCCTTCAGTAAGAAATGCTCTGTTAACGTGAAGTTGAAAAAAAATAATAGACATTAACATTTACCTCTTACTACAAGTTCAGCAGCAGATGAAACACTGTCTACCCCAGTTTGGACCATACAGACATACTTTCCACTGTGTTTCAGTTGAATGTTTCTGATCATTAAATCACCAGATGAACTCTGTTGGAAAAATATATAATAAATTAATCATTATTTTTAAAACACAAAGAATCTTGAAGGCTATGGGCCAAAACAACACCGTGCTGAAATCCATATTTAGAGAGAAAAAAAAGGTTTACTAGAGAGAAGACTGCTATAACAGGAATTAGTGCTATACAGAACTAAAATAAGTTAAAAACCATACATGACTGCAGACAAATATTTATGTAGACACAAAAATGACTAGCTTTCTGTTGGGCATTTATGGTTTAAGAAATAATTGAAGGGAGAGATTACAGTCTCAGGGTCTGTTTATTTCTACCAAGGTGACACTTATTTATTTTCATGACCACAGTTCAGCACCAGTTCAATTCTTGTCTGGTTCCAACCTCACTGCAATTATCTACCTGAGAAGAAGGAAGCATTTAGGTATCTGATGGGAGATAAATGCAGCACAAAAGGATTACTATGGTTGAAACACTTTTCTAAACTCACTAGAGCTTGGAAAGACTACTGCCATTTAATTCCCGAGTTGTAAAATTTAGGAATAGTTAGTGTAAGTTTTTTCAATAAGAAAAAATTTAAACATTTTAAACCATCAAATAGGTTAGCCATAAAGATATTTGCTGGCATCCCCCAGCACCAGTTAATAAAATAAATGTATTTCCAACAGCTCAACTTGAAATTGTGTTCATTTAAATAGAATATCATGTTTATAAAATGACCAACTCCAAGTCAGTTTCACACATTAGTGAAAATAGATTGAAATAAAATAATTTAGAAAGGAGGTCCCTTTGAAAATTATCACTAGGCTATGTCTGACCTGGTATAGAGAAAAAAGTCATGTTCATCCTATTAACTAAAGACAGTTTTCCTCTTGGGTTTTTTTAGCATTGATTGAAAGATGAATTCTACTGTTGTTTTTGTAGGTAATTTCCTAAAATCTACAGAGTAATTTCTGAAATATTGCTCTCTATCCTTAAGATTCTTAATGACCTACATATTCTCTGTTGGTTGAATCATATGGTTTTATGTGAAGTTTCTTGAGTACTTGGAGAAAGCAGATGTGAGGTGATTGATAGCCATAATTAAATGATAATCCAGAAACTGTTAAGTTCGCACATTTTACTTTCATGAAGTTGAACTTTTTTCTTTCCCTCCCTCTCTCTTTTTCTCCTCTGGGTTATTTAGAAATTTATCCCCAGGATAGAACCTTCACCGCCTGCTGACCTTTACAAACTCTTCAGGTTTTATTAGTTCTATAGACTCATAGGAGGGTGATTATCATTTCCATAGAAATCTCTTATTTTCAGTGAAGAACTGTTACTATTAAATATGATCAAGGCATTTAGGTGAGAGTGTTATTCTTTCCTACCGTTATTTGCTTATTTTGAAAGCTACTGGGTAAAAAAGAATTCTCACAGGACTTTCTTTATGCCCTTAGATATCTAGATATAACTTTTAGGCATACAGGATAGTCTTGTCCCTTGAAGGAGTAAATGTGAGTTCAGTATTAAGACTGTGACTTCTGTTGGCTTTTGTTACTGATCAGTAATGAAACAGAAACAATTTAGCTCGATCATAATAAAACCCTCTTTCTAAAGAAATCTGGTCTGGCTCACTGTCCGAGGAAATACAATTTTAATTATTTTTTGGGGGTATAGAGTAGGAAATGAGGCAATTAACTAAGACATGTATATAATGGGATCCAATGATCTTTTCAGCATAAATACAGAGCTGAGTGGATGACTACATAATAGGAAAATAAAATTTAACAAATATTAAGAGGAATCTTCTCATCAACGTTTGCCTAATTTGATAAAATACATAAGCATTGTTTCTCTTCTGAGGCCATCCTCGTCACATCCTATCCACTATCTTTTAATAGGTAGAAGCAAGATTTACCCTAACAGAAGTATATCATATGCTTGTTACGTTAGATTCAAGGACTGATACTTGTCTGCACATGGTTCTTGCTCTGTAGGATGTAAGCTCAAGTCAAGGTAACATGGTCCACCCATGTGAAACAAGCTATGTTTACAAATTTAGAAAGTGTATTAAAGGTCAAACAAAAGCACTAGACATGTGCCCTGTGCAGACCACTGCAAAAGGAAAGGGACAGGTACACATTCCCAAGTCCTGCTGAAGACAAGGACTGGAACACTTACCATTGCTGAGGAAAGTGTAAATTGGTGTAACTGCTCCTTAAACACCCTTGGGACAATCAATTCAGGCAAAGTATTTGTATAACATGCTATCCATTCCTTAGTGTGCACCCATAGAAACACATGGAGAACATGCATAGCTAAAAAAATAGCAACCAAATGTTCACCACGGTGAAACACATAAAGCAGTGTAATATTTATTTAATGAAATACTATTAAGCCATGAAAATGAATGAACTACATCCACAGATCAACATGGCTGAATTTCAAAAACAGAATGGATATATATCAGACAACAAAGAGAATATAATGGAAATCTTATATGGGAGGTGTAGATTGTGGTTACCTTTGAAGTAATGGTTATTACTGGAATAAGTACCATGGGCAAATCTAGAATGAGGATCAGGTCCTGTTTCTTGATTTCATTGCTGATTATATGAATGCTTGTTTTGTGAAAATCTATTGAGCTATCTATGTCTAATTGATGTGTTTTCTAGCAAAACATAATGGCTATCAAAAGCTAAGTATGATTACGTACAGATACACTTCTAAATATTCAGCTCTGAATAGAGCAACTGGTTGAAACAGGCAAATTACATGACTATAATTATTATTTTTTAATTTTAACTTATTTTATTAAATCAAATAAATTATTAAGTCATTTTATTAGTACATGTTTGCAGTAAATATGATCATCTCCCGCATGCACAACTGGTACATGTATACAATCTTAACTCTTTTTTCATTGCCTCATCCCTCCGCTCTCCATTTCTCAGTCCCTTTCCCTTTAGCAAAAGAGCTACCTCTCCATTTCTGGTAATCTATCTCTTGTTTTGTGCTTTATTTAGATGAATGTAATTCTTAACTCCAATTTCTTTCACAAGAAAACTTCATTAAACAATTACAGTGCTATAGTTCCTCGGGATAAAATGTTAAAAGAAGAAAAACAGTCCTTGTATTGAGGTGACAGCTGAAAGACAGGCATTAATCAAATGACTACACAAATCAATGTAAAATTACAGTGTAGTGAAAGCTTAAATTACATAGAAGAATCTATGGTTTTCTGGGGTTTCAGTGAACTAAAAAAATCAAGCTAAGTAGAGGACTTTTGGGAAAAAGAGGGAGGGAAAAAGTTGGTCTTTGTAAGACACACGTAGTTTTGTGATGACCTATGGGAGGTGACACGCCAGTCTATTTGAACAGCTCAGGAAGGAGGGGAAGAGCTGAGTGAATAGGGCTGGGGTGATAGGAAAGCATCCAGAGGCAGAGTTAATACACAATTTGTTTACCAGTTCACAGAAAGCTGCATTAAAATTATATCTGTGTCATAATGATGTTCAGTGTTGTCTATTTTTGAAAGTTATACAATTTCTAAATTGTGCTAGAATTGTTTTCTTAACTCTCTTCCTTTTCTTCCCAGTACTGTAAATTTAATTTAGAGCATGCACACTGAGCTATAGTCCCCAGTCCTTTTTCATTATAATTTTTTTATTTTGAGATAAATTCTTTCTAAATTATTAAATTGCCCAGAGTAGGCTCAAACTTGGCATCCTCCTGCTTTAGACTCCCAGGGTGCTGGGGTTACAAGTGTGTACCACTTGCCCTGGCTTCTCTTTCTCGCTCTCAGTCTCTCTGTCTTTGTCTCTGTCTCTAATTATTTGTTCATGTAATCATATAGATTTCTTCAAGGGGGAAAAACATATTTCCATAACATGTTAGAAGTATAAATAGTAAATAGATTTATAAGACAACTTATTTCTGAAATAAATATTAGGGAAAAATTTAGTGGGTATCAATTTAAGTAAAAGAGGGTATTATTAACTTTTGCCCTATATTTTCTTAGGTGATAACACTAATGAAATCTTCAATATCACTAAATAATCACTCTACACTAAAAAATAATAGATAAATAAATAAATAGATAAATTACATGGTGCAGCAATCCATGTTAGAGAAACAAAAGAATACATAAGCGGACAAGTAATTTTACTAATTACAGGTAGACTGAAAACACATTGTGTTACCTACCACACGCTAAGAATCAAAGTATAAATTAAAATTAGGAATTAGGGGAAACTCTTGGACATAGCTAATGTAGCATGAACTTTGAGAACAACAAATTATCATCAAAAACTAATTCCTTAGTAAGCATTCTACATGTAAATGCTGCTACTAGAATGCCAATTTTCAGCTTAAGGGGGAACCACATTTTGATGGCTATTTGGAAGGCAAGGTTGAGAAAGAGGTCCTCCTTTTTATCACTTTGCATGGCCTGCTACTGCACAGCTTCCCATATTAATCATCATCCCTTCACTGGCTTCCATTCCAAACCCTGACACTGCATGTAAATCATACCCAGGAGCCTTCAAACAATCAGACCTTCAGGTTTCTTCTGGAACCTGGGTGATGCTTTTGTTTGTGAAGGTCTCTGAAGGAACTGGGAGCAAAACAACTCACCTCTGTGTTTATGAGAAAGCAAATTAAACCTTGCCACCATCAACCCTCAGTGGCTGAATCAGGGTCACCTGCATTACACATTCGTCACCCAAAGGACAGAGAGAATCACAGCCACTGAAAGGGGAGAATGGGTTCTAATGGGAACAGTTTTAATTTGTCTGACTGATTAAGAATTTCTGCTGTCACTTGGTTGCCTACACAGGTGACATTTAAGGCAAGTAAGATGCAATCATTTAATATTAACATTTGCTCGACTTTCTTTGGTACCAATAAACTGGAATAATTTTTCCATTACAGGATGTAGAGTCCCAGCATGGCCCTTGCTAAGCATTTCAAATGAGTGACACATTAAAGATCAAACAAACTAGGTTGAAGGTACTTCATGAATATTTTAGGTTGTATCACATGCCTGACTTGATTCATAGTGTCAGCTTTTACATTTCAACATCAAGTTTATCTTAAAAACTTGGGAATTTTTTTTCTCTTCTGTGCAGTCTGATGTGTTGATAGAGGAGCTCACTGAAAATTGGTAATCTCAGGATAAACCGCTGTTGCTCTTCCAGAAATGTCAATGCAGGGCTTTCTAAACTGCAGTCCTTGCAGTCACGTCTTTACAAATTTCTTTCCTGTATCATAGTACTACATTTTTCATTATTTACTTTTTTCTTAAGCTTTATGAAACTTAAATGAATATAGAAACTGACATGATAAATGATATGTTAAATGTGAATCTTCTCACCAAAAATAATCATTAACTGCTGAAATGAATACAGTGAGAAGAAAATAATATGAATGGACACTGTTCAAGGTAACATGAGTGGACATTAGCTGAATAATGTCAAAATCTTTGAGCCTGAGACCTTCAATTTGCTAATTAAAAAGGGAGATTTGAAAGTATTAGTAAAATCCTACACATACTTAACTATTCTCCTTGAATTAACTTAAATGATTGACACAAAATTGAGATAGCAGAGCTTTCTTCTTCTATACTCTACTATTAAGTGCTGCCTGTTCAGTATTTGGGTTGTGTTGTGAATAATACTTTGTTAAGTCCATTAGTTCTCAATACTGGCTATGCTATAAATTAAAAATTAATCTTTATTAAAATACCAGAAATGCCTAGGCCACGTCCCAGTACCATTAAATCAGAAGTAACTGTAAAGAGGAGACCTAGGATATTCTAATAAGCAGCTATGGTGACAAAAATCATTAAACCCCTTTGGATTTCCCAATTCTAATCTTCGCTCTTTTTGAAAATAAAAGAAGTGAAATAATTGCTTATATATCCTCCAGATATAAATTTCTGCAATTAACAAATGCATGAAATAACCATTAAATTATATTATACATTGCTGGGCTTGTAAGTAGAAGTAACCCTCCTATACATACTATCATCTTGGGGGGATGGCAAGAAAAATCATACTTGTGAAACAGTTTCATTTTCTTAACATTTTCTAGGTATGCTCATCATACATTTAAAAACAATAGTCATCAAAGTAATTCAACATTGTGATAAATTTCTATAAACAGTTGTTAATTAACTTGCATCACTCTAGAATTACTGTTGATTGATATAGAAATTTTTATATAGATTAAAAATATCTCAAATAAGAATTTATCCTGAAGAACAATTCAATGCATGAATCAAATCTCGTTAGTGTTTGTCTTTACTCTTCTATTACATGTATGAAGAACCCTGACAGAACATTTGTACCTGATGATGACTGATAATAAATAACCCACTGATACAAAGGACTACAGAGCCATTGTTTCATGAAAACCTGACCAAGTTTAACTATTTATGTTTAATACTAGCACTAATTACTATTGCGATGTAATAGGTTAACCTCCAAACTAAATGGCTTTTAAAAAAGATCTTTTACTCTGCTCAAGAAGAGTGGGGCTCAGTGAAGACAGCTCATTCCTACTGCATACTTCATTAGGCAGAATGCCTTGTTGGGGACTGGCAAGCTCATTCACATGCCTGGTAAAGAAACACTGGCTGTTGGCTGGGAGTTCAGCAGTATGTGTGGACTGGGGAACTTGGTCCTTCCTGAGGTCAATCTTTGCATAGTTGATTTCAGCTTCCTCAAGCTATAGTGGCTAAATTCAGAGGCACTGTGCCAATGGACCAATCAAGGTGAAAGCGCATGTATTTTTATAAGCTTGTGTCAGAAATCATACAGAGTCAACCTTACAGTTTTTCATTGATCAAGGCAGTCACAATGATCTAAAATGTTTCCAGGATATAGGGATGGATTTTACCACTCAGTGGAGAATAGTAGCGGGTTACACTGTAAAAGGAGAGATTGGATAAGGTATGTCACTGCCACCATCTTAGAGTAACACAACCTGTCGTTACCTTCTTGGTCCCTTGTGGGCTCGCCACACTGCCAGTGCCTTGTGCAGCTGACTTACAAGGACTGTAGAAAAGGGCCCCCACACGCTCTGTGATTTCTTTGTGTCCTCTCATGAGAAGGCCCAAGGGAGGCAGAATTGGAATTTGGGGGTATTCACTAAAGTTCATCCTTGTGCACTGGTCTGAGCTAACTATGCTCAGAAGCTAAAATATGTAAAACAAACAAACAAAACAAATGAACAAAACAAAACAAAAAAGACTAGACACCCTTACTTTTATATCAGTAGCCTGTGTGTAAGCCACAGAAAGAACTCCCAACAGCTCAAAGAGAATAAAATTTTACCTTGTCCCAGGAGAGTAACTCCCAAAGAGATCATATCATTTTTATTACAGTTGCAATCTATTATAATTCCAACAGTTTTCCTGATACTTCAAAGTATAGATTTTTCATCTCAAAGTCACATTGAAAAAGAAAGAAGGAAAGACTAGTTTTGACATCAAATGTGGCTATCAATAGACTGTTTTTTTCTGATAAAGAGCATGATCTAAAAATTTAAAATCATGGTAATAAAAAAGGTTTGCAAAATCAGAGTTACAATAATTATTTAAAAAACCAACTGCCTAAAATTTATGACAGCTTCAGAATCTAAATATTTAAGGCACTCTAAATAACTTATTTATTCTTCCCTTTTTACTTTATGGCATGATCAATTCAATAGTATAATTAAATATTATGTCATAAAATAGAATAATTTTCCTTTTGAAACTGGAGCACAAAATTTAAGGTAGGATGAATGACACAATTTAATGTTAAGAAGGAAAGTAATATGTAAATTAAAAATAATCCACTCATTTTGATTTCTGGATTCTGGAAACTTAGAGGTTTCCACTCTGTCTTAACAAGTAAATAGGCGAACAAACTAAAAAAATGAACAATTCTTTTTAGCTATGGCAGGAAAGTGAGGTCCAAAGGTAAACTGCTGCCTCTCAAAATGTGGGAGACAACAGGTGAGGCAGATGCATAATTTACCAGAGCAGAAATCTCCAAGTTCTAGGGTAGGAACATCTTAACTAGATTTGGCAAACTGCTGGATGGTCAAAGTACAGAACTCTCAGAGTCGAAAATTTCCAGGGACCCCGTCACAGAGGGGCTGTCTCCAGGAGGTTTACTGCTTTTGGCAGGAGCAGGCAGGAGGGATCTCTCAGAATCTCTTACCGAGGTCTGTTTCCAGAAGGAACTTTCAACCAGAGGCTAAACTGCTGAGGTTTTATCACAACCTAACCCAATGGGGGTGGGGGGAATACCCTACTCACTCCCCTTTCATCCACCCTGTCCTGTGTAATGGGAAGAAAAACTGAAAGGAATCTGTGAGTTCACAGTCCAGGAGTAAAGTCTCCCACTGAGGGGAAGGAACCTCTGAGCTTGAGAACACGATAACAGAATCTTAAAAATAAAAACCAAAACCAGACAGAAAAGAGAAAAGAATTTCCAAGAAATGTGGAAAACTACAAGTGCAACATACACATAGAAAGGATACAGAAACAGGCGGAAAAGTAAGTATGGGAAAGAAGGAACAGATATAAAATATTTGAAACAATAATGATTGCAAATTTCCTCAAACTAATTTCAGATGACAAAATATAGCTGCATGGAGCATGTAAAACACCAAATAGAATAAGGGCAAAGATGATAAACAAACTAAATCAAACCAAGTATAAAACACACTTAGGGGTGTCATATCCATGATTTGAAAACATATAAAGAAAACAAAACTTGAAAGACACCAAGAAGGGTAGTGTTCTGCTTCTGCTTAGATATCTACCCAAAGTCTCATGAATTCATAGGTTGGACTTTTCAGAGGTGGTTGGATCTTGAGTGCACGATGATGGGATTAAATGTGTGATGCTAGAATTAAGGGTATTAAGTGATACTAATTAAGGGTACTACATTAGTCCACTGATTGGTTTGGCACAGTTTTGGGTGTGAATAATGGAAAGCATGTGATTGCTACCTACTCTAAAGGTGTATACACTGGATAGAATATAAGGGACAGAAAAAGGGCAGCTCTTGTCACTTGAAGCTTCCTTACTTGCTACTTGCTGCTTTTTCTGCCTCCTGCCTTCTGCCTTCCATGCCATGAGCTGTTTCTCCTCAGTGATGCCCATCTGCCAGGCCACTTGCTGTGGAGCCAGCCAGTTATGAACTAAAACTGCTACAAACTGTGGACCAAAATAAACCTTTCCTCCTTTAAGTATTGGGTATTTTGCCTCAGCGATGAAAAAAGTAATTAAAATGGTAGCAACTCTCCCTGTAAAGAAACACTTAAGATTACATCCAACTTCTCAAAAACAAGGTATGAGAAAAGAAGTATTTAAATGTTAAAGGGGAAATAAAACAAAATCAAATTCATCAACCTAGAATTCTGGACCATATACAATTTTATAATTCAAAAATTAAGAAGAAATAAATTTTTTTTGGATAAAAATTCAAGAACTTGTTGCTAGTAGACCTGCTTTGTAAGAAAGGTTTAAAGTTTTTTAGAGAAAAGGAAAAATACATGGGTCAGAAACTTGAATCTACATAAAAATGCATGAGCATTAGAATGAGCAAATGAGGGTGTAATAACAACTTGGTATTCTTGCTCATAATTGATCTAAAAAATAATGCTTTGTTCATATCAACAGCAACAACATATTAGATTATGTGTACATGTATGTATGCATATTTATATATGTTTCAGTATGCTCAAACTCGACAAATGAATGATGACAGTATGAGGGATGGAAAGGGAAAATACGGAGTTTTTATTAAAAAATACACCTATGGGTGGTAAAAGGGACTTTTATTATAAGTATTACAAGGTATTTTTAAAATTATAAATACCTGATGTGGATATGAGAGAAGACTTGATACACTTTGAAAATGAACTTGGATTAATTACAAATATATATTGTAAACTCTAGGGGAACCACTTAGGAAAACAAAAAAAGAAGTATAATGGATATGAATATATTTGGGTTGTGATATTTGGGTTAGTATATTTGGACTGTGATAACAGAATACCATAAATTGAGTAGTTTGTAAACAATGAAAAGTTTTTTTTCATGGTCTTGAGGCTGGAAAATCCAAGAATATGTTGTGCAGTGAGGGCCTGATTTCTGGTTCATACATGGAGATTTTCTCTATATCCTTAGGTAGTGAAAGGGGTGTGGGGTCTGTTTTATAAGAGTACTAATTCCACTAATGAAAGCTTTGCTCCTAAAACCTAAGCACTTCTCAAGATCGTCCTCTTAATAGCATCACCTTAGGCATTAATGTACATCAATTCAACTTACATTTTTCAACATACAAATGTTGGCAGGGGTAGGGGGTTCCAGTTATTCAGACCACAGAAATCAGCTAAAAAATGAGGAAACTGTAGTCATAATAAATGCTTTGTAACAAACACAAAAGGCAGATAAAGTATGAACAACAAAATAAGAACAAATAACAGTTGTAATAAGTACAAAACAGTAAGAATTATGGTAGATATTAATTGTATATTAATAATTTCTTTACACATCAAAAGTAAAAATACATCAATTAGAAGACAGAGGCTAGCAGAGTGGCTGAAAAATAAGATTGGATTATGTATTATCTATAAGAAACATACTTTAAATATAGAGTTACAAATAGATTAAAAAGAAAGGGATAGTGAAAGGTACACTATGCTAACACTAATCAAAAGAGAGAAGTAGTAGTTATGTTGATTTTTAGCCGGGCGTGGTGGCGCACGCCTTTAATCCCAGCACTCGGGAGGCTGAGGTAGACGGAGCGTTGTGAGTTTGAGGCCGGCTTGGGCTACAACGCGAGTGCAAGGCCGTCCTGAGCTACACAGTGCAACCCTGCCTCAAAAAAACCAGGGCCGGGAGTTTGGCTCAGTGGCTTACGTGCCTGTCAGGCAGGCTCGAGGTTGTGAGCTCGATCCCCGGTGCCACAAAAAAAAAAAAAAAAAAAAAAAAAAAAAAAGTAGTTATATTGATTTTAGATAACAAAGACTTGAGGAAAATTATCAGAATAAAAAATCAAAGTTATTGGGGTCAAAGAGAGGCACTTCACAGTGATAAATGTTCAATATTGCACACAGACAATAATCCTCAATGTGTATGCTCATAGCAGAAAAGCATGCAAACATGTATGGAAAAAACTGGTAGAAGAGCCAGGTGAAATAGATAACTCTACTACACATTTGGAGACTCTAACATTTCTCTATCAAAAATAGATCCAACAGTCAGAAATTTAAAAAAAATAACAGATGAACTAAACAACAGCCTACGTCAAATGAATATAACACTATCTAGATACCATTTTCCCAACAACAGCAGATCATCCATTCTTCTCAAATTCAAGTGTAGGACTTGTGAAGACAAGTCACTTTCTGGGTCATAAAACACACTGCAAGTAATGTAAGAGTACAGAAACCATACAGTGTCTGTTCTGAGGTCACACTCTAATGACAAACTAGAAGTCAGTGATGGAGTGATGACTGAAAAGATCCTAAAAATTTCTGCTGACTTAATAATGTACTTCTGCATAATGAGTGAATGAAATAAGATATATCAAGAAAAATCATAAATAGTTTAAATTAATGCAAATGAAAACATAATTTTTATCATACTTTGTGGATGTGGTCAGAACAGTGCACAGAGGGAAATTTATAGTGTTGGATGCATATATTAGTAAAGAAGAAAAGTCTAAAGTCAGAAATCTAAGTTTCCGTCTTATAAACCTAGAGAAAGAAAAGCAAGTTAAAACCAAAACAAACACAATAAAACAAATAAATATTAAAGCAAAAACCAGTGAAACTGAAAACAGAAAATCAATAGAGAAAAATCAACAAAGCCAGAAGCTTGTTCTTTGAAAAGATCAATAAAATCAGTAAGCCTCTAAGCAGGCTAACTAAGGAAAATGAAGAGAAGAAAGAAATTACTATCAGAAATGGAAGAGAGGACATTATAAATATTCCACGGCCATTAAAAAAACAATTTTCATAACTGGATATTATCAACAATTCTGTGTGCATAAATCTGATAACCTAAATGAAGTGGATCAATTCCTTGAAATGTACAATCTGCCAAAATTCACACAAAAATATATAGAGAATCTGAACAGATATATATATATATATATATATATATATGAAATTAAATCAATAATTAACAATCTCCTAAAAAACAAAAGCATCAGGGGAACATATATTGTTCAGTGGTTTAGTCTATCAAATATTTAATTAAATAATTATACCAATTTCCTCTCATTTCTTCCTGAATGTAGAGGCAAAGGAAATATTGCCTAAATCATATACATTACAATAACACTGAAACCAGACAAAGGAATCACGAGAAAATTATACACTAATATCTCTTTTGAACTTAAGTGCAAAACGTACTTCACAAAATATTAGCAAATTGAATCCAATGATACATTTTAAAAATTGTAACAAAATGGACTTTGTGTCTGGCATGTAAGATGGATTTACCACTTAAGAATCAATGTACAATCTATCATAACAAACGAAAGAGTGAGTACATAATGATAATGCAAACAGAAAAAAATTCGATAAACTCCAGCACATATTAAAACTTCCTCACCTTGATTAAGAACCTCAAGAAACCACTTATAATTTATATTGTACTTAATGATGAGAAACTTAAAACTCTTGTTCTAAAACCAGAAACAGAACAAGCATGGGCTTTCCCTTTACTACTTTCCAGCATCATACTGGAAACCCCAGCCAATGGAATGAGACAAGAAACTGAAATAAAAGGCAAAAAAAATCAAGAAGGAGAAACTACAACTCTGTTTATTTGCAGATTACATGATTTTATATTTAGAAAATTTGAAGAAGTCAACAATGACAACAACGAAAACCACTCTGGAACAAGTAAGTGACTAGGATGGAAGGCTAATATGTACATAAAATTCTATCACTTTCTTAAATACAAGAAATGTACATATGGAACTCCAAATTACTAAAACACTTTGGGGTAAATCTAACAAAATATACACAAGATCTATGATAAAACTACAAGAGTCTGATGAAAGAAACCAAATAATATAATGAGTGGAGACAGATTCTGTGTTCTTGAATAAGAACATGCAATAATGTCAAAATGTTAATTCTTCCTAATTTGATTTATAGGTTTACCAAAGTGCCAATCATAGCCCAAGCAGATTAATTTATGAATATCAACAACCTGATTCTAAATCCTCAGTCTTTCAGTATTTAAAAGGAACAAACCTGGAACACTGACACTATCCAATGTCAAGTTTCATGCTAAAGACACAGGGATTAAAAAAAAAAAGTGTGCTTTTTGTGAAAGTACAAACAGATGAATGTAGCAGAACAGAAAGGCCAAAATGAACCCACAAAATATTATCAACTAATATTTGACCAAAGGGCAAAAGCAATACAATGACTCAAAGACAGCCTTTAAATCACGTTTCTTGAAAAAGTAGATATTCACAGGAAAAACATCTAACCACAGATTTTACACTTGGGACAAAAATTAACTTAAAATGTGTCACAGTCCTACACTTAGAATAAAAAAAACTATAAAAATAATAAGATCACACAGGAGAAAACATAGATGACCCTACATACAGCAAAGGCTCTATAGATATACCAGAAGCACAATATAGGAAAACAAACAAACGAACAAGCAAAACATATGCCAAGCTAGACTTCCTTAGAATGAAAATCTCCTGTTCTATTAAACATGTCAAGAGAATGAGAGGAAAAGCCACACACCTGGAGAAAATATTCACAAAATTTGTTTCTTCTGAAAGACCTTTATGCAGAATACAAAAAGAGCCCTTAAAACTCAACA
The DNA here is from genome assembly GCA_004363535.1 of Dasyprocta punctata. Lineage (NCBI taxonomy): Eukaryota > Metazoa > Chordata > Mammalia > Rodentia > Dasyproctidae > Dasyprocta > Dasyprocta punctata. Next base: position 176,470 of record RJWM01000194.1, on the reverse strand, counting down.
AAAAGCAAATAAAAACCTAATTAAAAAGTGAACACAAGAACTAAACAGATACCTCATCAAAGAAGATATAGAGGGCAAGGAAATGTATGAAAATATGCTCAACATTACATGTCATAGGGAACTGTGAATTAAAACAACAATAAAAAAAACACTACATACTTATCAGAATAGCCAAGATCCAGACCACCACCATTACTAAATCGTAGAAGATACTCTGACCATTTCTTATAAATGTAAACACACATATATTCTTACTATAGAATCCTGCAATAAATTAAAAACTATGTCCACATAAAACTTGCACATGGAAATTTATAATTCCTTCATTCATAATTGCCCAAACTCAGAAGCAATCAAGATATTGTTCAGTGGGTGAGGAAACAAATAATTTTGGTACACCTGGACAGTGGTATATTATTTGATGCTAAAAAGAACTGAACAAACAAGAAATTGAAATACACAAATTTTAAATGTACATTATTAAGTGAAAGAAGTCTAAATAGGTTAGATACTCTATATTCCAACTACAGTATATGATATTCTGCAAAAGGCAAAAGTGTGAAGTCACTAAAAAATGAATATAAAAAAGAGTAGCTACCAGGCGTTAGAGGGGAGATAAGGATGAACAGATAAAAGGATTTTTTAGGGCGATGATACTGCATGATACTGTAACGGCAGATCAAAATCACTCTACATGGGGCTGGAAATACAGCTCAGTGGCATAAGCGCCTGTCTGGTAAGCACAAGGTTGTGAGTTCAATTCCCAGTACAACATCTTCCACAAAAAAAATCACTACGCATTTGTGCAGAATATACAAGAATGAACTTAATGTAAACTGTGGACTTGGAGGTGATGATGGGCCAATGCAGGTTCACCAACTGTCACAAACCTATCACTCTGTTAAAGGACATTTATACTGCAGGAAGCCCTGCATGTAGACAGCTCAGTTTTGCTGTGAACTTAAAATTGCTCCACAATGCTTAATTACAAAAGGCAGTCAGTCCGAGGATATAGCTCAGTGGCACAGCACCCACTCAGCAAGTGCCAGGTTCTGAGTTTGACTCCTGGTACAAAAAAAAAAAAAAAAGGAGTCACAAAAGACCACATATTAGATAATGTCACTTATATGGAATGTCCAGAATGTGAAAACACAGGACTGTCTAGGGTTACAGGTGTGGGGTGAGGATCTGAAAGTAAAGGTTCATTTTCAGGTACTGAAAAATATTCTGGATTTGATTGCTGTGATGGAAAGAGAATTCTCTATGTTAAAAAACAATAAATTTTACATTTCAAATGATTAAATTGTATGGTATGTAAACTATACCTAGTGATGATAGTTTTAAAAATGCCAGAATGAATAAAATGTAAAGCTCCAGTTTGCAGAGTATTTGTCTCCTAATCTGATGTGTGATTTATTCGTATATTTATTGTATTTACTGGAATTATTCCTATTTTGACTTGTCTCCTTTTCTCACATGTATTCAGAAACTTTAGTCCCATTCATCTTTGTTAAAAAACAAAGAAACTATAAACTAGGTCACATTCTACCAGTCAGTGTTAGCATCAGCCTCCAGAGATGAGATTTTTTTTCAATCTGCAGACGAGATGTAGGTAAATAAAAGTTATAGAATTTTACAATACAAAACAGCTCATGAACTTACAAGCAGTAAAAGTTGAATTATTATTGAGTCTCTTTGATATACTAGAGATTTAAAAATATTTGTACATTAATGCAATTGGATTTTCATATGTTGGTTTACATCCAAACATATTCGCATGTACATAAATACACACATTACTATATCTCTGGTACTAGCTTGTGTTTTTCAACTGGCTAAAACAAGCAGTGTGTAGACTAGCAAGATCTCAGCATATCTTAAAAGCAACTAAAAGCAGCCTGTTATGCTTGCCAGCAAAACAAAAACAAAAACAAAAACAAACAAACAAAAAACATAAAACAACAACAAAAAAACCAAATTTGAAGAATTGCTATATGACTCAATTTTATTGGAGGTTTGTGAGGAAATGAGACGACATCCACAGCAAAATTTCCCTGAAACATTTGCTAGCATTTGTATTTCCCTCTAAATTTTTCTCCTAGAAGCATATCATATCCTTTTCTACATCCCTCAAGTTTCTTTCATAACCCTCTACAAACATTGTTTCTAACATCTTCACCATATTTCTCAAATTCTCATAGCTTGCCCATCTCTACCAAATGAAGAAAACTTAGGAAAAATCTTAGCCAAAAAAAAAAAAAAAAATACAGAGGCATTTGGTTAAATGAAAATAGAAGTTCTTATTTTAAGAGTGATGTAATTGAAAAAGTTAACAGAAAAGTGACATACTGGAGGAAAGTATTTCCAGTGAATTTAACTATGATATAATGAATAACTTGAATAAATAAGGACCTATTAAAATCTATAAAATAGAAATCCTGCATTCTAACAGAAGAATAAAGTCTAGTAATTTATAGAAGATGAATCTGATATTTTGAGACAGGGAATGTCCAGTATGCACTGGGAATTTTGTTTTGGTTTTGGTTTGGTTTGGTTGGGTTTGGCTTGGTTTGCTTTGTTTTGGTTTGCTTTGGTTTGCTTTGGTCTGGTTTGCTTTTTGAACCAGGGTCTCACTATGTAGCCCAGGATGGCACTGAACTCCTGGTAATCTTCTGGCTTCAGCCTCCTGCTGGGATCTTGCACCACCATGCTAGGCTACACTGGGAATTTGTGAGTAAATTACTTTCTGCTGTGCCCCAAAGAGAACTATGACCAATTAGCATCTAAAATAGAGATGAAAATTCGATATATACAGATGTAAATTTCATTACTTTGTCTTGAGCAAAAAAAATAAACAAAATTTCCATCAAGTTGATGGTTGTCTTGAAGCAGTTTGCATTTTGTTTTTGCAATTTTTAAGTCATTCTTTGTTGCTACATTTAAAAGCAAAACATTCTTATATATATTATAAACCAGACAGCTGAGATTTTTGTGAATTTTTCTAGTTAGAAATAAAAGATATTTTTCTCACTCTCATCTGAAGAAGTAATTTTGCCTTTCATTACAGTTAGTACTGCATAAAGTCCCAAATTTCTTGATTTGGAGGAGTCAGTTACACAGCAATTTTTAATTTTTGTTTATTATCCAAACTACTAATAAACAAATGGAGAGCTTTTCAATCTCTGAGAAATGAGAAGTTGGCAATATGGAGATAATGCTTTTCAACCATCTGTTTGGCAAAATTTTAAAAAGAAAAATCAAGGATAAAACCATGTTCAGGAAAGCGTATAAGGGAATTACTGCTAAAGGGAGTATACATTGCTACAACTTTTCTGGAAAACAATTTGGAAACAATCCTACTTCTACTGCCAGTAGATTTAGTAATATGAGTAAGAGCTAACATGTATTCTTCTCAGTACTTCATTCATACATTTGAATAAAATATTATAATCATCTCCACTTTACAGATGAGAAATCTGAGGCAAAGAGAATTAAAAATGAACAGTGCATAATATACTGAACTAGGTCTTATAAGCTGGCATTCTGTTTCAGATCTTTAAACGATGAATCTATATGTATATTTCAAAATTTGACTTAATTTTTTTGAGCAATATGGAGATAATGGTTTTCAACAATTTGGAAAAATTTTTAAAAGAAAAATCAGGGTCTAAGTCACTAAATTTCCCCAGCTAGGCTCAAACTTCCAACCATCCTGCTTCAGGCTAGAGTGTTGGGATTACAGATGTGTGCTACCATAACCAGGTGTACCTCATCTCTTATTTCCAGAACTCTTAGACTTTTTAAAATTGATATCTGGTGATATTTATAAACAATGGAAAAATATGATCAAAATTGTAACCTTACAATATATACCCATTTTATTTCATCTAAATGAGTTAAAATGTTTGCTTTTTCCCCTTAATTTCCCTATATTTATATATCGACCTTTATGTCTGTGTCTATCACCTTTTTATATTATGAAAATAGTTGACTGTAGGGCTCATATCATTTTGTGCAAATTACTAACAGCATCTTCATCTTCTGAGTGAGATTTTTGTCCTATTATATTTTCTGATGGGTTATCATTTATTATTTTAGAGAGAAAAAGCAATAAAAACAGTGATAGAAGCTGGGTGTGGTGGCGCACCCCTTTAATACCAGCACTTCAGAGGCTGAGACAAGAGGATTGTTGTGAACTCGAGACCAGCCTGGGCTACAAAATGAGTTCAAGGCCAGACTGAACTGCATATGAGACCCTGCCTCAAAAAATAGGGCCAGGGATTTAGCTCAGTGGCCTAAGTGCTTGCCTGGCAGGTGCAAGGTTGTGAGTTCAATCCCTCGTACCCACCTCCCAAAAGAAAAAAACCAAACCAAAACAAAACAAAACAAAAAACAGTGATTGAAAATTTCATAAAAGATAATAGGAAATTGACAAAGGTTAATATATTGACTATTGTTATCTTCAAAATAGTTGCTCAGATTACAAAATATAGGCATTCAAAATTGATCAGAAATCTTTTATATTTAGCAAATCTATTTTGTATCTAAGCAGTTGACTGAGCTCTGATTAATCATTTAAAATTTTAGAATTGATACTATCACATGTTGAACAGCCCTGACAGTATTTTCTCCTCAAATAGTAATTTTTCTCCTTATTTCAAAGATCATTTTTTTTACCATTTAATATCTTCTGGCCTTTTCCTAAACATCTCCAAATGGTTTTATAGCCATGATATTTTGCATACCCTTGTCTTGTTGCCAATTTAAATAAATGTACTTCTACTACTATCCTTTAAAGACAATTTTGAGATACAAAGGAATACTGTCCCTACTATTTTAATAAAAGTTTAAAAATCAGTTATTCATTATTAATTTCACTAGATGTCTTCTTGTGAGAATATCATGGCTTATTTTATTAGATTTATTGATGATGTATGTATAGTTCATGGGATATCTCCTAGTAGTTCATAAAGGGGTTATACTTTAATACAATATCCATTCTAATTTTCTAAAATTTAATTTAGGTACCATACTGCATTTAAGGAATTAGTTTGCATTTACTAATTTGTTTAATGTCTTATCAGGTTCTTTTCTTGTATGCTAACCTTATAAAACAAATTGAAAAGATTAACTTTTTATGTTCTCAAATGGTTTACATAATATCAAACATTTACCTGCTTCCTTAAATGTGAAAAAAAATTTCAGTAAAATTATCTAGCTATAGTCAAGTAGATTATTTATTTAAATTTAAATAAAATTAAAATTCTGATGATTTAGCGATTTGATATTTTTCCAGAAATCATCCACTTGTTTCAATTTATATATACATGTCTTCAGTATGAAGTCCTCTGTTTTTTTAATTTCTTTTTTACTTGTTATATTCTCTTTATATCAAATGTGAATTTTTTCTTTATCTCACTGATACTTTCCATATCTTACCTAATGCTTTTTATCATTATATCAATTCCATTTGTTCTTTCATCTCTTTTTCATACTTTTCTTTTGCTATTTTTATTATTTATATTTTACTAAGGCATACACAAAATGAAAAGGAGTAAACTTTTCATGCACAGTGGTACCTCATTTCATAAATGCTTTGACAAAAGCGTTTGACAAAATTTTGTTTTCATTGCAAATTTTATATTGGTTGACAAACACAACCATGGCTATTTTCCCCACACAAATACAAATGTTGTCATCTTTTCCAATGTTGTGAAACACATTAAGTTCATGAATTGAGGTACTTACTGTAACTGTTACTTCAGTAAAGTGTAGTATAAAATTTCCTTTTTATAATTTATGACAAGTTGATCCTTTGTTAGGTAAAAGTTCTCAAAGTCTACAAAGTAATTTTGTGGGCCAGGGATTTAGCTCAGAGGTTCAAGCACTTGCTTGGTAAGTGCTAGGTCGTGAGTTTGAACCCTGGTACCAAAAACAAAACAAAAAAACAACAACAATAACAAAAAATTTTCTTTCTCATTATTTCTTTGTTTTTACTTGCTATATTTTAAAGCTATATTATATGGAGCATTATCAGTTCATGATTACTATAATACCATGGTTAGTTTTGCCATGAATTGTTCTTTGTTTGAAATTCACATTTTTACCCTATTTCTTGCTGGTAAATAGTTGTATGTCTTATTGTTTATATCCTCTCATTGATAGCTATGGCTTTTACTGTAACTGTTACTTTTATGAACTGTAGTACAATATGTTACACATACCTTGGTTTGTCTCTTTCATATTTTCTTGAACATCCATATTTATCTCATAGGATTCCCACTGTGCTTGATTTCAAATCATTTATCTTAATAAATACTATGCTTAAGAAACACAGTCCTAGTATACCACTTGCATTCTAAACAGAACTGAGTCTGTATGGCTTGTTGACTAAAAGATGAGTTGGAGACATAAACAAGTGTTTTCTGTATTTGTCCTCTTTCATCTGGAATGGAGGAACCTTACTTCCTCTTAAATTCTCTAACAGTAATATGAGAGCTGTGCTTCGGGAAGCATGTTTAAAACCAACAGTAATAATTTTTCTGGTATGATCCCCACATTTATGGGCTCATTACTTACTGTATACTTTCTCTTAATGATCTAAAGGTCCTCTGAGTTTGGACAAGATGTAAAATTTAAAAGATAATCTAAAGGGGAAATGTTTGAAAGCTCAGAGTGTCACAATAAGTAATTTGTGGAATAGTGCTTTGTCTCTGATTCATATTTAAAATCCACATGTAAACGTTCCCCACATTTTTTATTAGTGCATACTGGTTATATAGATTAATAGGTTTCATTATAGCATATTTGTACATACACATAACATACTTCATCAGTCTCCCACCCATCACCCCACTGTCTCAAATTCCTCTGTAGTTTCACATTTTTGGGGGACGAGGTAAATGAGTATAATTCATTTTGAAAATATTAATGCTCACTCATACACCCTAATTCTTTCCTGTTCTTCCTTTCCTCTTGTCTAATAATACTCTCCTTTAATGTTCTTGTTTTTTTTTAGGTTCCACTTTTACATAGTTGTACATTGAAAAAGAACTGATATTTTCACAAACTTTTAGTTCTCACAACCAAATCATTCTATGAAATAAATCTAGTCATAATGTTAAGTAACCAAATGATACCACATACAAAGCATTCCTTTTAAAGAATTTTTTTCTACCACTGAGTATCAAGTATCCAGTTCACAAGTAGCTGCTATGACCACAGTGAGACTGTGGCTGCGGGAATAAACCACAGTGAAGCGAGCCAGTTAAATGAATGGCAGATTGGTTGTCACTGTTCCACTTCTTGCTGCTTCCAGTGACTTTTATCCACATACACTCCAATTCCTCACAGATCCAATACCACAGAACGTTTATAACACTGTACAACTTGGTTCTTGACATTCCTCATTTTAAAAGTACTTGTACTATGTAAGTTTTATCAAAGGATATACTTTTTGTTTACTTTGTTTTGTTTTGTTTCGTTTTGTATGAGAAAGGGTCAGGGTGCCCTTGAACTCATTATGTTGCCCAGGTTGCCCTCAAACTCATGATGATTCTCCTGTCTCAGCCTTATGAGTGCTGTGATTACCAGCATATGCCACCATGCCCAGGAAAAGCATATACATTTAAATACCCTTGTAACATATAGTAAACCCTTTGTGTGTTCAGTCTTAAATGTTTCATTTACAGTGAACTCCTATCACATAAGGGGTCTTAAAGCCAAAATTTAGCTTATTAAGCAAGCCAAAATTATCCTTCAATGTTCCCCATATCAGACTTAATTAACACACACTAGGGCTTAACATAGAAACTAACAATGTTCTTTTGTTTCTCTTGAATTTTTGACAGTTATTTCCCTTTTCCTATCAATGGATGGTAAGGTGTATTTACAGTATGGGAAAGAAAGACACCATATAGGGATAAATAATGGAATCTCTTTTCCCTGCCACCACCTCTGGTTTGAAAATGGGTATGATAGAAATTTACCATACATATACTGCTGGACCTGTGTCTCTTCTTTTAACTGTACATGTGTGAAATACAAATGTACACAGATGAGAATGCTACTGGTTTCCTTGAATTAAAACATTATATATGAAGGTAAATATAGATAGGTAAAATGGAGATAAAACAATACTCTAGGAACAGAGCAGTGTGTGCAGCATCTTGTGGGAGGAGGGGAAGTGACAAATACTAAAACTTAATGTGAAAAGAGATCAGAAAATAAGAAGCAGAAATTTCAGTGATCCACTCACCTACGGGCATCATAGAGGAAGCAATGGCAACCTAAAATTTTTGTGTATCTGAACACGAATCCCCACTTCTCCCACCTTGCCATACCATGCTTACCAGGGATTCACTTGGGAAACAGTGAACCTCAGTGGAAGTCTGTCCCTTCATTTCATTATGTCGCTTCTGTTTGCTCCATGGACAACAGCCTGAAATAAGCTGTGGAGCAAGACTTCCCCTCTGTGCTCACCCACTGTAGATACTTGATTAAGCTTTTGTGAATGTACAGTTCAAAACTGCAGAAACCTGTGATTGATATCATCATACTTTTTTCGAACATGTCCAAATTTATATAATAAACATACTGCAAATTATTGAATCTTTTGATTTTATGGAGTTTTTTTCCTGAATGAATGAATTCTTAAAAATGAATGATTGAGTATTAAAAATATAGTATAGTCCCCAGGACAACTGACTGAATTGGTTCAAAATTATGAGTTAATTTTCCATAACCTAAATCACTCCTCTATGGCTCTATGCACTTTGGCAGGCAACTTCTCCACTTATCAGATCTTTTGTTCATATTTTGCCATTTTTTAAAAAATAAGGCATATATCTATGAACACACTGGAAAAAAGACAAGCAGACTAGGTATTAATGCGTGTGCAGCAATGAATACAGAATCAGAAGACAAGAGCTGTTACATAATTCCCTTCTCATGCAACTGAAAACCGATTTACTTAATTGCTTATGCTTAAGGGCAATGTCATCTTGTAAGGCTTGCTGTTTTATACTGATGGGAGAATATTAAGTTACTAATGGCACCAGTCAATAAAAAAATTCATAGGCCATGAACCAGCATGTGAGGAAAAGAACGGAATTGGCAAATGATGGCATTAATTGATGAAATTTCATGTTTCAGACACTTGACTCTTTACAGAGATGACTTTATGCCTTCGGTACAACCATCAGTGCTGTGTAAATGAGGAAAGTTAAATTATATTATTAACTCAAATGTTCTTAACTACAATTTCCTCTTACAGAAAGTAGCAATCGAGTTCAACCTTTCAGTGTTTCTTTGTGGCTGTGTGAAACACATTATAATCGAAGGACTCTGGATTTTTAGTTCTTCCACACACAGTTACTTAGCATTAACTAAGACAGAGGGCCTTGTGTTGGATAAAATATTACCAACACTACTGAAATTTAGCTGACAAACCACAAACATAATTAGCTACATTATATACACTGATAACTAATCTTTCAAATTGAATTCTTTAAAGATTAAAGAGAAGATTTGGTTTAGGGGAAGGTCCTTGTTGAGATTGTTTTTAGGGTCTCTATGAAACTTAGACGTGAGGCTTTTATTTTTGCCAAGTCGCCTACCAAATGAAGGATACATTACAAGAGATCCAGAGTATGGAGTGCAGAGATGGTGAGAATATTGCTCCATGCCTTCCGTTGTGATGGAAGAAACTAGTGACCATTCAAAGGGTGGACACTTAAAGCAACAGTAAAAGAAACACTAAGGGGTTGTAGCAACTGATAATGTTTTTCAAAACCTTGAACCAGTTAGAAACATTAGAAAACTAGAAGTTGAAATTTTACTTTCTATTAATCTTTTTTTCTTTTTTCTATGCTAGTTTCTTAGGAGAACAATAAAAAAGCACCACAAATCAAGTGGTTTTGAACAACAGACATGTGTCCTTTCACGGCTCTGGAGGCCAAAAGTCTGAACTGAAGGTGCTGGTGTGGCCATGCTCCTTTCAGCCTCTGCAGTGGGTCTCTCCTTTCTTCTTCCAGTTTCTGGGGTGCCCTCCATTCAGGGCACATGGTCTCCAGTCTCTGCCTCCACTACCATGTGGCCTGATCTAGCTCTGCATCTTCACATGGTATCTACTCTGTGTGTATATGGATCCAAACTGCCATCTTTCTATAAAAATATCATTATGTTGGATTGGGACCCACCAACTGTAGGACAATTTCATCTTAATTTAATTCATTACTTCTGTAATAATCTTATTTCCAAATATGGTCACATTCTCAGGTACCGGACACAAGTACTTGAACATATCTTTTGAGATACATTCCCAAATCCATACTTGATAGCAGCCTTTTAAACTGTACATACAAATACGTTAATAAGACAATGGATACCAAAACATATATTTAATAACAAGCCTTGTCAAATTAATATAGCTGAGTTGACCATTATGTGTTTTACTGATGTCTACATGTTAATTGCTAAGGACAAAACCCAGATTTGTCGTAGTTTCAAACAGAATTAAATTATCACTGAGTCAATGCAACACGTGTGCAAAGGACGTTGGCCTTGCTTGTGTGAATTCACAAATAAAGCCGGCTGTGAGGCTCTCTGTCAGGTCCAGTGACTCACCAACACTGGATGACTCCTTAACCATTCTTCAAATGTTAACTTTTCCTTGCAGCCTGCAGTTTACTTTTTTTTTTTCCTGAAACAGACCCACTACAAACCGGGAAACACAACAGGTTATTGGACAGCATGTGTATTGAAGAGACACACAGATCTAAGCTTGAAGTCTTACCACTAATCAGTTGAGTGACTCTGAGAAAGTATACTTTTTGAGTCTTCAAATTGTCAACTCATAAAAGGATGGGTCTTATGGCTAATGTCCAGTGCAACTGTAAAAGTACTTAGTAAATATAACTTACCTGCAACTTCATCATAAAGATGGTATTCTGAGATTAAACAATTGCATACAAGTGGGATGCAACAAAATTGTCATGCAGAGTAATATTTAATATAAATGCAATATGCACCAACTTTAATTAAAATTACACACTGAAGTAAATGTGCTTGATTTGTAGTAATTACAAAAATAAAATTAGAACAAAACAGAATTGAGAAACAAGATTCTCTCATTTACAAACATCTCTAGAGTACTGTTCAGCTGTTTTTTCAGAGGCAGCATGTCATAGACATGTAGAATGTAAAATGGATGAGAAAAGTGCCACAACTTACCCCACCAACTTTCTCAAAGTGAGATCCATCTCTCTTAAAATCCGTGAGGGCCCCATTGAAGTACCAAGTAAACATAATGTCTAACAAAGGGTCGTGCTGCACCTGGCAGGGCAAAATGACACTTTCGCCCACTGAGACATCCATGTTAGAAGGGGCCAAAGTTATTCTTGTAGGTTCTATTAGGAAAACAATTTGTCAGTAAAATGTTAGCATTTTTATCATAATGAAAACAACCTGCACAGGCAAATTGTCAGCTGACTTACTGTGTGTATGTTTGTATATGTGCAGATGTACACATATATCTATGTAATTGAAAGTCTCAAGATTAAAATATACTTATTTTCAAGCAAAGATATACTGTATTTTACTAGATCCACAAATCTGTGTTAAGAAATTAGCACGTCTCAGTTCACAGGAAATTAAACTTTAGAAATTAAAGTCATCTATAAACAGAGTTATAATAATACTGACAGAAGCAATTTCAACTTAGTTTCATTATTTCATAAAATGTAGGGGTACAGACGGAAACTACTACACAGGTTGCGATGATGGCTACTGGGGTGGAATATAATTTAAAGCTTGTAGTGTTTAGTTTTTCATTGACTTTGTAGGTCTAAAGCCACAGTTCTGACCATCTATTCAGAGGATGGTAATACGCAGTGAGGCATTGATGAGGCAATCTCCTTCTGAGGGTGGTGGCCATTGTTGATTCCCTATTGCCTTGTCTTGAAGTCCTGTTTCATTTTCATTGTTTTGTTGGGTTGAGGTTTACTCTGTTTTGTTTGATATTATTGTATTCGATGGCATGGGCAGCTATTCCAAAGAAAACAAGATATATTATGGCAGCAATTTTGGAATTACTACTATTTTGTTTTGAAGTTTTTTATTGCATTCATTGTTTTGTTTTTATTAGTTCTATTCTGTTCTGTTTTGTTTGATTTTCTACTATGTCTGAAGGTATCAGCAGCTATTTTGAAGACAGCAGGAGGCATTATAGTAACCATTGATGATTTCCTATTGTTTTGAAGTCCTGTGTCACTTACACTGGTTTGTTTTGATTGGCTTTGTTATGTTTTGTTTGCTTGGTTTTATTCTCTTTAAAATAAAAATAAAAAATAATTTTAAAAAAGAAACAGAAACCACTGTTTTTTGTCAGATTTCAGTGACAGAGAATAGTGTTACCAAACTTTAAATATACTGAAATCTTTCATGTTTGTATGAATTTGAAAAGCTATGTAATGATATTCTGAACAGGGACAATGAGGGGGCACCACATTAAACTGTTAATTAATGCATTTCTTCCAAAACAAATGTCCACATGCACATCTTTTTCCCTATCATCATCACAGACTTTCTATCTCTTGTGAATTCTATTTTCCTTGACCCTACTTTTTTATTCTTCTCCTCCATGTCTTAGCATCACATGGCAGCAAAAGTCTTCAAAGGACTCTTTTGAAGATTTGGTCTGCAAACACTTCTTTCAAGTTATCTATGGAACCCAGCCCAGTCCCCTTGACCCACTTGTCCTCATCAAGGTCCTTGCTGCAATACCCAGCAAGTCTTATATTACTGGATTTCTCAGCTGTATTTGCTATACTTGATCACTGTCTTCTCCCCATTTTACTTTTATCTCTTGGTTTCTGTAAACTTAGTTTTTTTTCCACCATGCTGTGAACTCTTTTCGTGTCTATCTTTATGCCAAATTTCCAATTTTTGTCCCCACATTTCTTAGCCTAGAATGTGTGCTCAGACCTGTTTTTATTTTTCAAATGTCCTGTCTTTAGCACTCTTCTGGTGATTTGATCTGGTGTCTTGGCTTCAGGTACTGATACATAAACCAATAACTAACATATGTATACTCTAGCTCTGTCCTTGACTGCTCTTCCCATACCCAAATTCTTATATCCAACTACCTACTCAGCATGTCTTCATGGATGTATGTATATCATCATTTCTTCCTTTAGGGCACATAGGAGGATTAAATTCTTAGCAATCTGAATTCAAGCATAGCTCAAAGTTATGCTTTGGCAGATGAAGTAGGAGTTACACATGGCACTGAAAGGCTAAAGTCTAGAACTAATGGGTAATTTAATGTTCTCTCTTCACCATTCTGTGGTAATGGGCAATGTGGCAAATGGTGGAGACAATAGGTCCCCTTGTCCGTAGGAAGACAGCACAATGGAATCACCATGGACCTGTCATATGAGCAAAAAGTGAACTTCAGCTATTTTAATACACGAAGATCTTGGCAAATCCACAGTCTGCTTCACCCACAGCCCATAAGCATCTCACATTCAATGCACCCCAAGTAAAGTCAAGATCTTCCTCCTCTTTAATGTTGTCCAGCCTGCAGCCTGTGCCACCTCAACTGTTTTGACTGTCATTCTTCCTGTTACTCACTTGCAGGCATTTTGGAATCCTCTCTTACTCTGGACCTCACATTTAATTTCAGTACCTCCTGTGACTCAGGTTATATCCAGAATTTGATTCCACCTATCATTTCTGTGGCTGTCAGTCCCATTTCAGTCATGATCACCTTCTTGGTTTGCAGCTATGGCTTCTGAGAACGTTTCTGTCTCCACCCTTCCTCTCACAGGGTTCTCTACACAGCAGCTAGTCATTCTTGTAAAATGTCATTCCCATGACCTCATTTCTCTGCTAAAAACCATCCCTTGGCTCTGCTTTTCAATTCAACTGAAAGCTGAAGTTTTGAAAAGGTCTCCATAGTGTTTAAATAATTGTCCCCAGGAAATCTGTTAGCTTTCACCTTCGTCTCCCTGAAAACTTTGTCCCAATTTCCCCTCAGCGAGTGCTGTTCTCAACACTCTCTTGCATACTTTTACTTTCCCCATATACTTTTACTTTCTCAATGGTTTGCATCCTTTCCTTCTAATAATCTCCTTGCTTGTTATTCTTATGGCTTATTTTCTTTCTAGCTGGGGTAGAATTTAAAATCCATAAGAGCAGTATATTCGTAGATGTTCTCACTGCTACAGTTCAAATACTTGTCATACAATGGATACTCAATTTTTCTCATATAACATGAAAAAATGTATCTGCAACTGTAAGCAATTATTTTCATGAACTTGAACACCACCAGAAAAAGTCAATTAGGTGCCTGAAATATGTGCCTGAAATATGTGGCAGAACAGAACAGCATAGAATAAAAAGTGAGCATAGCAATGAATGCATCTTTCCATGTACACTGTCCTGTGCTAACCAAATAGTAAGTAATATACCCTATTAACAATAATAGAAGAAAAATTCATGGATTCTACTACACGGTACACTACATATTTTGAAAAACCTGTGTTCAGTATACTTAACCAGCATAACACATGAGGGAGCACAACCCTCACCCATGCAGTCTGGGAGATACGCACCCACCTGTAACCACCAGGAGCGTTGTGCCATTGGCTTTCCCAAACTGGTTTTCTGCTGTGCAGGTGTAGGTTCCAGAGTCAGCTTTGGTCACATTGGTTATTTTCAGTCCTCCATCTTTTAGAAAAGAAACTCTAAAACAAATAGAAATTAGACCAATAAATGCACAATGATCATTCATTCCAAGTAAACTGGTTTTGTTTTGTTTTGTTTTTTTACAGAATGTGCTGTACTAAGCTACTTAAGTATGACTCACCAGTCCAGCTTAGTGAGAAAACATGCTCTCCGTCCATCTTAATTTTGCAAGATATTTTTATGTAACATTACTTAACAGTATTACTTAAGATTATGCCTAATTTTGGTAATGACTTTATTAAATAAGTGTGAAGTGTCTTCCAAAAATAAATCTTGTGATAGATTACTCATGGGTTTGCCTTTTAAGTTTGCATGTAAAAAAAAGGGTAAGAATGACAACATTATCATCCTAACTTTTAAAACAATATATGAAAAGTAGAAAACCAGCTTTTATTTCATTATGAACTAAAAAAAGCCACAATTGACTCCAGAAAAATTCAGATTTTGAAAAGATAACAACAAAAACAAAAACATTTGCATAGCCAGCTGTGAACTACCGCAAAGAATCTGCACAATGCACTGAACATTACTTCAGGGCTTCTGAGCACACAGTTACAGACTTCTTAGAGCATTAGCATCTATTATTTGATCAAGGAAATATAAACAAGTACCTTACATGTGATAGACACTTGGAGAGTACCTGTGATTACAGTGTGAGCAAAACGGAAAGTCTCTACCATTGTAGAAAAAATATTCCAATAAGAAGCACAGATATTAAAGAAGCAAACATGAAAATTTTGGTTTTGATAAAAATAATCTGAAGGAGACAAAAAGGGTGACACAATAGAAAGTAACTACTTTAGGAAGCATTTCCACAACAACTGGTTTCAGAAAAGATGAGTGCTGAAAATGTCATTACTGCTCTGAGTTTATGTATCAAAATTATGCTATATATATATATATATATATTCACACACACACATATATATACACACACACATATATATTCTCTTACTGACCTTTCACGCATTGCATCCTGGCTACTTTTTCTTGAGTGAAAAGGTCGCAATGGAAACAGCGCAAGCACACAGGGATCTGTCACAGTTCTGGGTAGAGTTGTCCATGAAAGCTTTCTGGCTATGTGGCATTTTCTCACCATGTCAGGGTAGGCTTGAACCAAAAGGGTTTGGGAACAATGAATCTAGCCAGCTAAACAAGGAATAAGAGCACTGTTTTTCAACTTGGGGAATTACATGGAAAATTTAAACATCTAAAGACTTTAAAATATGTTTTATTTCTAATTCCTTTATGGACCATGACCATTTTGGGGATGGAAAGGCAAATCTATTGTTTACCTAATGAGGTGGTCAAGAACTTTATGAAAAATCTCTTTGTGTAATACCCTAGCAGAGAAACAGAGAACAAAATGTTTTGTTTTGTTTTTTCTGATTTTGTTTTGTTTGTTTGTTTGTGGCACTGGAGGTTGAACCTAGGACCTTCCTACTAACACATTGAGCTACATCCCAGTTCGATTAAAATTTTTTTTGTCGGGGGGGTAGCACAGGGTCCTGTAAATTGCCCAGGTTAGGCTCAAACTTGTGATCTTTGTGCCTCCACTGTCTAAAGTTCTGAGATTACAAGTATTGTGCTACCATTCCCAGCTCAAAGACTCTTTTCTTTTTAAATTTAATAAAGTGTCCCAGATCACATGGCTAAATAAATCTTACGTTGCTATCGTTGCTGTGGGCACCAGGAATTGAACTCAGGAACTCGTGCTTACCAGGCAGGTGCTGTGCCGCTGAGCTATATCCCCAGCCCAAAGACTTTGTTGATGAGTATGAAATAATAACTGAAAGTGGAATTCCTACAGAGAGTTAAATATGAATGAAACAGTACATGAGATCAAGAAGTTTTGAAAAACATGGGAAGCAAACTCAAGGAAACACAAATGGGATTACTGAACCCTGTCCTCATTCCTCCCCCTGCAGGACTTTTCCATACACCCTCCCCGTACCCCATCCCACGGCGGCACACTGCCTGCAGGACAAGGACTGCAGCCTAAGTGTGATCTGCAGCCCTGAAGCAGGACCCTGACGTTCCGCAACTTCCTATGACACCTGGAGTTGGATCATTTGCCTTTCTCCCATCACACGAATCATTCTTCAGTTGCTCACTTTAGCCTCAGGACTTTTGTAAAAATGATTCCTTTAACCTACTGGCCTGTACTCACTCTCCAGCCATCAGGCACTTGCCAGAACCAGAGAGTTGGAGGAGGTCTCCCATTTTTGATTAAAACATTCTCTGTGTTATTCGTAACATAATGTTTATAGGCACAGAAGCATCAGATTGCATTATATAAACATGGACAATTATTATATATCAATTATAAAATTGCCTATGTGGCTTCACAGCACCTCACAAAGGGCCAATTACATACTGTGTGCTTGTACTTCACTGATACCTTTCTTCTTAATACATGGTAACTCTCTATAGGCAGGAACAATGCATGAATTGCTTGTGACCTAATTTCTAGATCCTTACACAGTGCCTGGCATAGAGTAGACATTCAAAAACCATATTTGTTGGATGAATAAATGGCTGTATGCTAGTAGTGGCAAACTTAGGGCATGCTGCCACAGAAAGCTCTTTGTATCATCAAAAGTTATAAAGGTTCGCCACCATCGCTCTATGCCTTTAGAGAGCCATTGTAGACGACAATGTAGTTAAGAAAGTCAGGTTATAAGACACAGAAGACTGACAAAAATAAGACAATACATTAAGAAGTGCTGAGATGATTATATGTGTGTACACATACATGTACACATATGCACATAAACATATGTTACACACGTTTACTGATATATAAACACACACATACAATACATATATACATATATATGTATATAGTCATTCCTTGGAATCCACAGGGATTAGTTCTTGAGCCTTCCAGTGAATACCGTGGACACCATGTCTGCTATATAAAATGTAATACTTGCATACAACCTCCACACAGCTTGTCATACACTTAATTCATCCCTAGACTACTAATATCTAATAGAATGCAAATGCTACATAAATAGTTATAGTACCCTCCTAAGGTACAAGCAGCATGGACATATTTGGAACAGCAATAATTTCTTAAATGTATTTATAATTCATATTTTTATAATTTATGTTGATATTTATAAGAGGCTTTGCTGAAATCCATCCCAGAAATGCTTCACAAAGTTACTTTTTACTGTATCACCCTTTTTGTCCCCTTCAGATTATTTCTCAAAACTCTGAGTTTTTCATACTTACTTATTCACTGTCTTATTAGAGTGTTATTCTTGCAACAGTAGAGACTTTTTATGGTGTTCACACTGTAACCCCACGTATCTTCAAGGACCTATCACATATAAGGCACTCATTGATATTTCCTTAATCAAATACTAGATGCTAAAGTTTTAAGGAGTCTGTTTGTTTACAAGCCCTGAAGTAGAGTGAGTTGTGCAATCCTTACAACAGCTTCCAGCAGAACATGCGAATACTACTGTTTGCAAGGACAGAAAACACTGAGTAATGTAGCACTAACATTCAACATTCCTAATACACAGTACATTTAATTTTAAAGGTTTCTTTTTCTCTTATCACAATTCAAAAGTAACAATATAAAAATGACTCCAGACTCTTGAGGCATAGATGAACTACCTTTCTTTTAGCTTACTTCCCAAGAATATTTGTTTTACATGCACGACTTTTATCAGGTTGGCATGAAACATTTCAGGTGCGTGCTTAGCATCGAGTGTGCAGCACAGAGAAGGAACTCAGGCGAGGAGTCCGATGCTGAAAGAGGCAAATGGACTAGAATGAAAATATAGTATCCTTTTAGAAATAGGGTGGCTCACCAGAAGCTGCACCTAAATAAATGATGGGTGCCTCTCTGCCTGAAAGAGGGACAACAATATTCACATCAGCAAGCGAAAGTGACAAGGAGGTGTCAGAGGTAGGCAGTTAAGAAGAAACAAACATTAACTATGGTGAAAAAACCTATCAGGAATAAGCAGGTGAGAGGTGCTGGGTTCTGTCTCAGCCTTAGGGAATGAAGTTAACGCTGCTGAACAACACGATGGATCTGTCCTTTCAGTCAATAGCGTGTCTCACAACCAATTTGACTGTTAATTCCTTTACTAAAATTTTAGGTCATGACACCCTAAAAAGAGTAGTACTTAAACCCTAACAGTACTCAATAAATTTGACTTACAAAGAGAACATGCAGATTTTCTTGAAATTTAAATACATAAAGATGGAAAGCTGGTAGATGTTATCAGAAGGTTGCGAAGATATTTAAATGATGGGCTGAACTCATCTGCTCTGAGTTACATAGAGCAAACATAGTATTGGAAGCCCCAGGAAGCTAAAACTCACCACTTCTGAGATTAGTAATCCTTAAAACAAATTGGAGATACCTCTTGTTGACTGGACACATGTTGAGTTTAACTTTAGAGCTTCTGATATTGTTACCACAAAACAGAGAGATACTTTCAGTTGTTTTCTCATGCTGTGAATTAGTATATTTCTACTACAAATATAGAAATATTTGGAATAGTGGAAGAATGAAAAATATTCTAGTGTGTTAGTTTCAGTATCTTTCATGAAGCAAACCTGGCTTCATGACCATAGTGAAATGAGGAACAATTTTGAAGGTAAGGACTAACATCTTAGAAATCACACAGTATGCCTAAACAAACATATTGACTCTCAAAGAATGCAAACTCTGTGTGTATCATAAAATTTTGAGCTAATTGGATATTTTCTTCCTAAATTGGTTCTTCCAGTAAGTCCTAAGAGGCCCACAGGGCATTTCGCACAACATAAAAATAAACAATATTCAGTAAATGGATGGAGTAATTGTTTCTCAACAGAAAACCTTCAATAACCCAGGCCTCCCTACAGAGATTCAAAGTGAAATTTTTATACCACTTCACTATAAGTGAAATTGCTTTCTAAGCTTTCTGGGAACAGGATTTTCTGCAAACAGATAGAGCTGAAAATGTGGATAACAATGAGTGGCTCTAGTTTTGGCACAGAAATGATAAATGAAGATTTATGAGATTAACATCCAAAAATGTAGTACTGCAGTTTGCTTCGAGAAGTGTGCATTTTAAATCACTGTGGCATTTTAACTTGCTGATCAGTTTTATAATATACCTTTACATGTACCTTTTTATTGCTCTTTCCTTTTGTACTAAGAGGTTAATTATTTCACTTAACTGTGCAGTCCATGGTTAGTTTGGAATAAGTCAACATAATTGCTCTAAGCTGCTCTAATGGTCCATGCTGTAATTCAGTGATGGCAGGGATTTCATGACTTTTAAAAAACCTTGTTTGCTTAGAAAGTGTACTGTTGTCTAGGCAACATTGACCTGTATTTTCTGATGACATTTAAGCATCCATAATAACACAGCTAGGTTTTAGAATGGAAAAGTGTCGAATATTTTGCATGAAAAACAGTATTTCTGAAAACATTGCTTTTCCCTTGTCTATGTTCTGAAAATTACGGTAATTTATTCAACTTGAAGCTTAGCGAATGCAGTGGCACTCTATGTTTTCTCAGAAAGAGCATCTCAGTAGAGACGAGATCACATGAGATCATAATGATTAAACTGCTATATGCAAGATAACAAGGCTATTTTAGATGGTGCTTTCTGAGTGCATACTCTAGGAGATGGATGCTTACACTTAGTTGTACAAGAAAAGTATTCACAATGCATATATTACAGGATAAATAATGAGAGTTAAGAAAAGCAAATATACATTGATGAAAATTCATGAGAAAATAAATGTCAGGGAAAAAAAGCAAAACAGCGCAGCTTATTTATGACTGCTCTCACCGCCACGTGCTCAGCAATAAAACTGCTCCCCCTTGAGTTCAAACATAACCTGCTGACAGTATTTAGGAAAATATTATTAAACTTTCCATTCTTTTGGCTATACATTTTGGCCATTCATCTTGTAAAGCCAACTTTGTTGGCTTAGTGATTTATCTGGCAGGAAATTTCCCAAGGAAAAAGAAAAAGAGTGGAGGAGATTTAACAGTTCATTATCCCATCTTAGAGTAAGCAACAGGCTAATCGTAAGAGGCTGTGTTATTCTGCTGGACACACACTCCACGGAGTAGACACCAGGGCCCCAGAGAGGAAGTTGCTTGGCTCCATTTGATACCCTAGAGAAATGCAGTGAATTCAGACCAATTAACATGTCTTCATATTCATAAGGAGAGGGTTGACAGTAAAAGAACATTTACTTCACTTATACTAAATCATTCTAACTGCATGCTATATTATCATGACATGCACATTTGGAGTTAAATTCATTTTTATGACAGTAACTCAATAATATTGCTGCTAAAAAGGACTCAAATCTATACAACAAAAGGTTCCTGAGAGGATTTTCAGTCCAAATATACAAATGTTCATCTAAGAAATTCATGAGGTCCAGGCAACAATCCATTAAATACATTTGCATCTTTATACTAATCTGTATCTGCAAAAATTATAAATATTTGAATATTTGAGATACTAACACAGAAAAGAAAACAGAGAAATCAGACAAACAACTGTCTTATGAGATATGAATTAAAAGAAACTTTAAGACCCAAATAGATCCAATACTGAACAGTATTCTTCTCTGCACCAGAGAAAATTCAGGACTCAAATCAATGAAAATCATTCTTTCCTCCTTTATAAGGGGAAAGAAGGAAAGAAGGAAGGGAAAAGGAAAAAGACATAAATTTGTATATATGTATACATAAGATAGCTAAAATGACTATACTACTAAATGTATTAGTTACTGAAAAAGAACAGTTAATACTCACATGATCAGATCAATTTTACATGACTATATCTGCTAATCTAAACAACTCTTTTGATGGTAACAATATGCAATATTACAACCATTGTCAATTGCCTATCATCTCGTTTTGTAAATCTATAATGTTATTGTATTGGATTTGTTGTTGTTTGTCTCTTTTGCTTTTTGTTTTTCTTTTCTGTGTCTTTTTTCTCTTAAATAAAAAAAGAAAAAAAGAAAATCAAAAATTATAATGCCAGTTCTATTCTATTTTTAGATTACAGATAAAGTTCATGCCCAACTGCTTAGGTAAGCAACAATGGTTTCATGATATTTCATCCCAGGATGAGGTAGATTTTACCTCCCGGAAACATCAATAGCCACAGGCCTCCATGTAAGGCCAGGCTCCTGGCTGAGAGAACATGAAAAAGGATCATATCAGGACATAGTTCTTCTGCACCCACACACAGGTGCCAAACAGAAAGAAGGAAAGGAACTAAGGTACTATGCAAGGGCCACTGAAATTCAGGAGTCAGACACTTACTCTGAGAAGGGATTGGAGAAAGATGCAAATGTTACTCCAGTGAGTATCCTTGGAGTTAGAGACTAGAAGCTCTGAAATGGAAGTCACGTCCAACAATAATATTGAAGGACAATAAACTTATGTTGCACACATAAGGGATATTTTATCAAGTCAGGGATTGTAGAAGATGCTGAATTATTTTTGCTTCCCAGAATTGATTCCTTTTCTTTGGTAGTCAACACTGACTTTCCTTTGTGGAATTTTCTTTCACCACCATATGCATTCCTGGTAGAGCTATGAATCATAGTGCCCTATCTTGTCCAGCTGAGGGGTAGCCATGTGACCTATGTCTGCTTTTCCAACTTTACTATAGAACAGCCACCTAGAAGACTTAAACTACCCATTGCTAGATCTAGGATCAGATTAGGTTAGAAATGGGGCCATAGAATTTGTATTTTCAACAATTTCCCAGGTGCCACTGGTGGTGTTGCAGCTGGGACTGCATAGAAACACCATGCCCATTGTACTCTCTTTCAAACTATGATTTGTGACAAAAAGATGAATGAGATTAATTATTCCTTCCAGCACTGGTCCTGCCAAAACAGCAGCAGGTCTATTGCCAAAATTTCTGGAACCTTCCACTTTCCTAACCATTCCTAAGTCAGGTTCTAATTTAGCTAATAATTCTGTGTAATATTTTTGCATTAATTTGCAGTTAGAATTCCCAAATCCTTAATGGATAAAGCTTTTAAGAGTTAGTGCTTGGTACATATTATTTTTCAATAAACATTTTATTTTCTCAACAAATAAGAAGAGTTCACAAAATAGTTTTCTATGCTGAGAAGAGAAAGCTTAATCTTCTATCAAGATAAATCAAGAGTGGTCCAAGAAACACCAGACCCGCTATGGAGTTCTTGTAAGATAGAATAGTTTTGCCCCTCTAGTCCAATTTCATGGAGATCACTTTTATAGATATGCTTCAATATTGAAGTAGCTCATTTATAATCTTATCTACTGTTTCCAACCCTTCTGGGACACTAAGCTCTTTGGGCACCGGTAAACTCTTGAGACAGACGCATGTGCACACGTAACATCAACAGTTTTGACACACATTTAAGGGTGGATCAGTTCTT
Source organism: Dasyprocta punctata (assembly GCA_004363535.1). Lineage (NCBI taxonomy): Eukaryota > Metazoa > Chordata > Mammalia > Rodentia > Dasyproctidae > Dasyprocta > Dasyprocta punctata. The sequence continues at coordinate 153,295 of RJWM01000194.1, read as the reverse complement.
TTTAAGAGTATGAGTATCAGGTTGGGGATTCCTGCTAGCAATTTATGTCATCCACTGATGGAAATATGCTTGGAACCTCACTGTCTTAGATGCTTCAGTATCTGCCTTCTTGGAATTGCTTTATGGAGATTTTCTATTATGATGACTGTCTACAGTAGATAATTGGCCCTTTAAAAATTAACTTGCATAAAAATAGAATGCTAATGCTGCATAGCACAAGTATATTAGTCTTGAATTATACACTTGTCCACACAACAGAATGTGCTCCAATATGTCTTCTAAGCAACATTTTAAAAGTGACAATGTCATCCCTCTTCAGGTAGGGACCCGGTCATCTTCTGCTCAGACTCAGACTCTAACTCTGGGAAGCTACCCCATTTTAACAAGATGATAAAACTTTCATACTTGTCCAATTGACTCTCATATTTACCTGAGTACCTTCTCTATACTGCTGAGCCTGAAATAAGTTTCACTCCAAACTTATTAAAAACACGCTTGTGAAACAAATAACATTCATGGAAAGTATGCTAAAAGAAAGATAATCTATATCTATATCTATATCTATATCTATCTATCTATCTATATATCAAGAGTTTTGAGTATTTTTGTAATATTCTAAGTTACTTTTGGATTGTGAGAAGAGAAGAAACCTTTAAAATGGACTGTACTATATTTCAGGGATGTTGAATGTTACTGCTACATTACTCAGTGTTTCCTTCACGAGTTCCCCCGTGGGGTCTGGACACAAACATACACATTTCTTGGCCTAGGAGTAGGTACGTATGTTCCTATCAGATGGTTTTATTTCATCTTCTGGGTACTGTGTGTTGTTAATCAGCAGTATTATTGTCATTTGTTGGCACAAAGCCCTGAACCAAAATTTTGAACTTCAAAGAATGAACCTGTGGGTTACCTGGTATAGTTAACCTGAGATGTCCAATCCAGAAATATTTAAATTTATACTATGGGCCATACTTTGTGATAAGCATAAAGATTCCCTAGGAAAGATGTGTGTTGCTTAATGTAACTTATATTTTAGAAAATTGGAACACTGACATATTTCTTCTCGCCAAGTTTTTCACCTCTATGTTCACTATTTGTGAAATTTTACAAACTGTCTTAAAGGCTTTCTGGAAGAGGTATTACATAAAAATGAAATAAAAGAGAAGACATACAATTATTAATACCAGGCTAAATAATAAATAATAACTGATAAATATAGTGAAGTAGAAGCATTTTAATTATTTAAACTAGATAAATGTGAGATTTATATAAAATTTTAAACTATTAAGATTTTCTCAATTGAGTAAGTTAATAAATAGTATGGAAAACCAAACCCCTGAAAAATCTTTATGCTAAAGTTAAAGGTACTGATTTGCTTAGTATTTGGATATACAAAGTTAGAAAATGATCTCTTCTTTTTCTTCAAAACAGGATATATTTTTATACATTCTATCTCAATTATCAAGTTTTTCAGGATTTCATACCAGAAAGGGTCGGATACTTTAATCTTCTCACAGAAGCTGCTCTAGCAATGAAATCTGTATTTTGATAGAATTAAAACTGCGCAAATAAATCACGAAGTAGAAAATAGGTCATAGAGCAAAACGCTTTTTTTCAGTTTGCTACGCAGTAAGAAATTTACCTCAGTGATCCAACTCTTTGGAATTTAAATAACAAATTGAAAATATGAATAACTCCTCTCCAGGCATTAGAAGATGGAAGGCAGCAATCATCACTATCACCTTGCTATTCACTTCTCTTTTTCAGATGTACAATAGCACTTCACCCAAATGTCTGTTTGGTCAACCATCTACCCATCCATCCATCCATTTCTCCATCCATCCACCCATCCATCCACTCACTCACCCATCCATCCATCCATCTAGCCACCCATCCACCCATCCATCGATTCATCCATTCACCCATCCACCCATTCACCCAGCCATCCATCTTTCCTTTCATTAATGCACTTAACCAACTCTGCGAAGAGCTTCAGGTTGGGAAAAAACATATTAAAAGAGAGCACTCTCCATATTTTAAATAGGAGCTCTCAAATGGAATCTATTGAAAAATCAATTTTATATGTTTTTAAAAATCTGCAATAAATGAAATCAAGAATTGTAAGTATTTTTCAGAAATGGGAAGCTTTCCAAGAAAGAATGAAATTCACTTCAAGATTTATTGAATACTTACAATGTAGTCCATATTTTGTATATTACAAATATGAGTAATAACCAGATGTTACCCACTAAAGACTTATAATCAAATGGCCAAAGGGGATTCATATAGGGCCAAATTAAACAAAATATGTGATAATTACATATGAAAACTTGTATCTGAATTATGTATCCATCTAGTTCTACCTCCATGACATATAGTACATTCTTCTACATTTTTACTACTTTACTCTAAACCAAGCCTCCACTTACTCATGGTTTGAAAATAAGTTGTCTTCCACTGATTAATGGTTCCTTTTTTTCTTCAATACACTTTCCCTTCTGTAACCAGAGTCAACTTTTAACTAACTTTCAGATAGTGTCATTCTTGCACTTGAAAAGCTCAAATGACTGAGGAAACAAAAATAGATCAGGTGAGACAGTCTGCCGAAAAAACCTACACAGTGTTATGTGATACTTTTGACACAAAGACCACAAGAATAAAATAGGAGAGAGCACAGCCTTGCCCATTGAGCTTCAGGAAACTTCCACGGCCAGTTATAAAGCCAGACCTTGAGTAATAAATTGTGGTTTTCTAGATTCGGAATTAAACAGATTCCAGCAAGAAGAAACTGCAAGGGCATAAATGAAGAATGCAATGAGAGTTCTGCTTCTTTTTCTTTAAAAAATTATTTAAAAGGCAATGGATATGCACTCTTGTTCTTTATCATAATAGAGTTAGACGGCTCTTAGATCAAAAGAAAGCTCGTTTCTTCCTATCTTAAGTAGACTGGAAAGAAATGCAAAAGTAATAACTAATCATATTACAGTTTTCTACAACTGCACTAATATACTTTTTCTTGAATTTTGAATGAGAACAAGGACAGAGCACAGACTGGAATGTGAGTAAAGAAATGTGAGATTTGGGGGGCTTAGGTGAGAAACGCTGCATGAATGAAAAGATGCGGAATGCACAGATGCACTCAATAAACAAAGCATTTAAGTTGTGCATTCACGTGAATTTATTTACCCAGTTCTAACAACAAACTGGTTTGAAGTGGATTCCAAGAGCCTGCAATTCAGCTTCATTACTCAGCATTCCCTTGTTGAAATCAAAACACTAACAAAGCATTTCTTAAAGTATCTCTAATTTACATAATCCATAAAAATTGAACTTGAAATATGGATTTAAGAAAAATGTGATCATCTGCAATGTTTAAGTTTATACAATTTACCATAAATTTCTTTAAAATAATATTTGAGTTGAATTTATTACTTAAGGTTTAAGTAATATAGAAGTCAGTTTATTGATCTAAAACAAAGGTTTGTGCTGTCCATTCATTTTGGCCAATTCCTATTAGTCTTTAGGTGTCTGAGCAACACCATGAAAAAAGCAATAATATTAAAAATTGTATCAATAGCATTTGACACCCTAAGAACCTATGTAAAGGCAGCTACAGTACTTTATATACATTATTTTACATTTAGCACTGAAACTAAAGTCCACTGGGGTATGGAGAAGGGTACCCAAGAATGTGAGTGAAATGGTGTGGGGCAGAGCCATAAATTATTTGTTCAAAGAAAACCATGTGTTTCTCTGCTTGTCAGAAAAGACCAGTTCCTTCAGTCCACCACTAGCCAAGATCTTGTGCTAAGCCAATGCCACTTAGCCAAATGACTAACCCTGAAAATTAAGGATTGCTCTCTTCATTTCATAAAGAATCCAAGACCCAGAGAGTATATAGTTGGTTAGCATCATATACCTAGGTAAGTAGCAGACTCAAAATTTGACCCATGTCTTTCAGACTTCAAAGCTTTGCTCTGTCCACATACTAAAATAAAGCAGATAAAATTTATATTCAACTTCATCTGACACAGCATAATGTGAACAGCAATTAGAATACTGCATGTCAAATAGGCATAAATAATTCATGCAAATAATGATACAAATACGCAGAAATTTAAGCTGTCTGGTGGTTAATAAGGGAAGCTGTGTAGGTATGCAATGAAGGTAGCCGGCGTCATGTGGTGAAGAGCACAGCATTTTGATGCCTTCTGTGAGACAAATGAAAATTCTTAAAATGCAGTGACTCTTCATTTAACTATCTTCATGTTTAAATCCTCAGCTTCATCTAATGGAAAAGCTGCTCTCCTCTTCTCCAGGGCTGAGACAGCGTCTCTACTCTGTGTTTCCTGCTGATTTATAAATGGCTCCATCATAGCCAAGATGGTAATGTCCAGGGTCCTCATGCAGTGAAGCTTATGTGAATGATCTCAAAGGTGATTCCTAACACTTCCCCCTTTCCTTTTAAATGCGTTCCCTTTGTAGAAAAATTATATGGTCACCTTAATTATGTAATCTATTTCACTGTAATTGATGGTTTAATTTTCCACATTGTAAACAGATAAAGATTCCTTGAGTACCCTTGATGTTTCTTATTCATCTTTGCATTCCCAGTGCAGCCCACAGTTCCCAGCACTGAATAACGATATGCCAAGGCAGTCAGAGGTCAGGGACACTGAGAGTGAATCCACCAAATACTCATTTCCGTGAAGTGACAGCATCATAAATGCTGGGCTTCCAAGTTTAGTGGTTAAAATTGGCTTGAAGTTAAGCATATAGGAGTAAAATACTTGTTGAGATTTCAGCTGTGTAGCTGAGGGTAGATGAATTGAAGCTCACTGAACTTTCATGCTCACCAGAAAACTGGGAGCGAGCAGCTGCTTACCTGGGCAGATGTGGGTGAGTGGTTGGCACCAGGAAGGCACTCTGGTTACTGTGGGTCACTGGAAGCAGATGGGGAATGGAGCAATATTTCAATAGTATTAAAAACAGACTCAACTATGATCCTAGAGGAGCCATAAATGGGAAGCACTGGGAAAGGATGGAGACAGAAACTATATGGCCAAGAGCTTGATCTGAGTAAATGCCACCTGGCTGACTTGCTAGGCTGTCGCAGATCCCCTCACCACAACATTACCAAAGCAAGGCTGTAACCCCGTGGAGCGGCAGTGACAGAAATGCTAAGTGGTCTTGGCTCTGACACTGTTATCCTGGTTACTGGCGAACATTTAGATACTGCTCGTTAAGTACCATCATTTAATTTCTCAATGTTTTACAAACACAAAAGGGAAATACAAAGTTGGGGGCATTTCTTAAGCATTAAAACTCCTAAATAAAGCCACTCATGAAAGTTGGATGAAATGAATGCAAATTTTATCTAAAGTATAATATAAATGCAGTATAATTCACTCTGTACTGGTGTACAATTTTGTGAGCTATAACAAATGAATGTATTCATGTAACTACTGTCACAATCAAGAACTAGAACAGTTTGTTCTCCTCAGAAGCTAACTCTGGCTTTCCAAAGTCCTCCCTCTCTCCCTAGTCCCAGGCTTCAGCAAGCAATCCTTGCTTTAAGGACTGATTTCCGCCCTTACAACTGTTCATTTTCCAGGACCATCACATAAATGGGATCATACAGCATATAATGTTCACTGCACTTTAAAGCTTCTCACTATATGCAAAAATGCATTAAGAATTACCTAATATATTTTAAAAGCTCTATCTGGATTATAGCTATTTATATTTGGAAAAAAATCTTTACCCTTTCTTTAAAAAGCACTTAAATTTCTATAGTATTAAATGCTGCATAGAACATTGGAAACAATTTTAATGTGTTTAATTAGAAGTAATGGGCCATCCTTTGACTCTTTTCGAACTGAGGCTATTGCAATAAAATATTTACTGTTATAAGCAATAGCATTCAAATGAAAGCTGCCGTTTTTTAAAGTAATTGGCTAATGTGTTTCAAGTGCCACTAAGTGAGAGCAAAGCTACACATTTGCTAAAATATGCCAACTGGCTATTTCTTTTCACAAACCATGCCTATTCATATTCTCAAGGGCCTTTTGCAGTTTTACTTTGCTTAAAGGAGACAAAAGATCCAATTTTAATTTGTCTTTTTTTGAAAATACATGGATTTAATGAATAAATGAATGGAATAATATCAAAACATTAACATCTAGTAAATACTATTAGATGCTCAAAAGGCGGAGTTTTCTGTTTATTCAGAAAATTTTTCCAAAGAGAAAACAAAAAACTCAATAATTTTATCCAATAATAGATGATGCAAGTACAAAACCAAAAAAAGTTCAGAAATACCTTTACACAATACCTGATGCTAGTGATTTTAAAATTTAGAATATTTTGAGCACCAGAGACTTAAACTGATCTTTACTTAATAACTAATCACTAAATGAGATTTAAAAACAAACCTCTATTAATAATTTGAATGTCTGTGAATTTCCTGGGTAAAAGGTATGCCTCTGCCATCTAATGATACCTACATTCTTAGAACAATTGCCTCCACAGACATGGGTCAGCTACCATGGCAATATTTATTATGCCTGAACTTCTATACGTAGCCCAGGTCTTTCTACTAAGTTCCAAATTCATATGGATAACCTCTGCATCCATGTGTATGTGTGTGCTTGTGTGTTTTCATACCTTTTCACTGGGCTACTCAAACTTGACCAATCCCAAATTGAACTTAGCATATCTGTTCTCCTCTTCCCCTTTCTGTGAGATTCTGTACCATATAAAATGCATCTATCATGATCCCTGATGCTTAAACTGGAAATCTAGGAGTCATCCTTCTTGCCTGTATTCCTTTCAAATCACCCATCAAATCAGCTACTAAGTTCTCAAGCTCCCAAAGCCTTCTTTCCATTCCCACTGCCCTTTCTTTAGCTCTGGCTATGTGGTTCTCTTATTCAGACTGATGGATCGCTGCTAACTACGATTCTTGCATTTGGTCTCCCCTATTCCAATTCACCCACTCTCCCCACAGCCTTCCTTCTGAAACATCTTGTAACCCTGGTAATTTGATTTTATCCTGTTGTTCTGTAGTACCCGTGGAATAAAGACCACACTTCTTAATCTGGTTTACAGTCACTGCCAATAAGATCCTGGCTCATCTGTACAACTTGACCCCCTATCCTTTCTTCTCCTACGGCACTTTATGCTGGAAGTTCCCTGAACACTCAGTAACTCAAATGCTGCAATGATCTCAATGCCTGCTCCAGAACTCCTGCTGAGAGTAATACTTATGGTGGTGGAATTAAAAGGTGCAGCTTCTGAAGAAGAGGTTCAGTGGTGTTTATTCCACTCTAACAAATGGAATGAGTGTCCTTAAAAAGATGTTGAAGGAACTTGCTTTGTCTCTTCTATCATATAAGAATATAGCAACAAAACATAATTTATAGAGCTAAGTGGGAACTCTGACCAGAAACAGAATCTACTGGCACCTTGAACTTAACATTTTGTAGGTTCCAGAACCATGCGAAATAAATTTATATTATTTATAAATTATGTGGTCTAAGGTATTTTGTTGAAGCAGCTCAAAAAGATTGCAATACCCATGCCATGCCTGCCACTGTGCCTGTGTACACAGTTTCTTCTGTCTGGAGTATTCTGCAACCCTTGGTCGAGTTGCAAGTTCTCTTATTGATATTCCATTCTCAAAATGTTTGCTCAGATCCCTAACTGGAGCAGGAGTCTTCTCTGGTGATCTGTTTGTACTGTAACTTACCAATGGAGTTTGGCTGTAGCTGCTCTGAGTTACCTGTCTTGTCTCTCTCTTTCTCTCTCTCTCTCTCTCTCCATATATATATATATACATATATATATATATATATATATATATATATATATATTAAAAAAAAAAAAAACTCCAAACAACCAAATGGGTATCTTTGATTAAAAGCAAATACCAAGTGCCTGGCATACAGCAGTAACTCAAAATATTTTCCAGTGAATGCATGAGAACTTAATTCCAAGTGCTCAGGAATCACTATTTGCACAATAAGCCCTGTTATCTATTCAGAGAAGCTTTTCTAAGAGGGCAGTAATCCATTTATAACATCAGTTTAAAATAGTCTTCATACTAAAAAGCAACAACTCTGACTCTTTGGAGACAATTCAGTAATTTAGGTGTGTCACTGGCTTAGATCCAATTACCATGGCTTATTTATAATTCCAAAGCTATTATTGTGCTAATACAAAAACTTACAAAACAAACAGATTTAAATTATTCAAATATATTTTATGACTTACATAGTACTTGTATTTACCAGTTTTTACAATTCTTAGAAAGAATTTAATTCTTGGATTTTCTGGTTTGATTTAAACTTTGAATGATGCTATACGTAATAGAATATTTCCTTAATCAAAACATATGTGCTACAGAACCCCTATGCCATGTTAAAGAAAGCTTTCTTATTTATCCTAAGTTTCTTACTCACTGAAAAACTGAAGTTTATTTACCAAAATCAAACAAAACAAATAGTTCCCAAAACTCGCTAACTAAAACATGAAATGAGTTTCTAATCTTGTCATAACTATTCCATCAAATTTGTCCCTTACTTTTTTCTTCTCAAATGCATCAATAAATTCATTTGTCCCCAAAATGAGATTTAAATTTGCAGTTTCTAAATTGGCATAATCTATGACTAAACAACAGCAATAAATCCACCATTTAACATGTTTCCCTGTTTTGGCTGAAGTCTGCAAACCAAGTCAAGAGGGAAAGATATGGAGCTTTCCTTGCCAAGTGATGGCTGCGGCCTACTCTGATTTGCCAGGGACTTGGAGAAGATTCAAATCCACAACTTGTTCCATTATTGCTTCTAGCAGGCTTCTCCCTGGGCACCAAGACCCTGGATCATCACTAGTTTAGCTGTCCAAAGAGATAAAAACTTAATTCAAACCATAATCCTAGGAAGGACAGCAGGACTACAGACCCTCTGTGTACACATGCTTCTGCCTCAAACTTCATCTTATATTCAAAAGTTTCCTTAGTACCCAAAGCAGGAGGTCAAAGTACTGAATGCAAAGTAGAAGAGCTACAGGCCTGAAAGGGGCAGAGAACCGACTTTTATTACCAGGAGATACTGCTGGAGTGGCAGTCATTTTCCCCTCTGAACTTCATGAAAGACTCCCAGTTCTTTTACTAGGTACATTTCTGTCCAGAGAGGGGGAAAAAACAACAACAAACAGCACACAAAACAAAACAAAAACGTTCTTCCCAGCTCATCTCACTGTTACATGTAGCCAGGAACTAGTTTATAATCAGTAAGGTGTCAGGGAGGATGTTATAAGGATATGTCCTCCTCCTGTCTTCCTCCTTGCTGTTCCTGGGGCATCACTGAGACAGCGTGCCTCGGGCAGCCATCTTGGTTCGTGAGGTGAGGCTGTTGGGGCTGCTGGTGGGCAGGGGCCTGCTCCGTAAAGGACACAGTTAGCCTTGAATGCCTACCTTCCGAAAGACCAACCAACCATCAAACACCTAACCAGCATATAAAAAACCTTTCATCTATCTCAACTATTACTACTTTCACCATTTGATTTTTAATATAACCTCATTCTTACTGGTCAGTGTATCTACACATGTAAAGCATCATGCTAAATGCTTACCTTATGGCAAATAGGTATAGAAGTATTATTCCTATTTAATAGATGAAAAAACTAAGGTTCAGACATAATACAAAAGTGAGTAACAAGACCAAAAAACTAAGTAGTCAAAGTCAGAAATACATGTTTTGATTCTGGAATTTACCATCTTTTCCTTAACCATCACCATACTATGTGGGGTAAACTTCTTCTTGTGTGGTTCACTTAAACTAAATCTGTCAATTTTCTTATTCTCTTATAAAATTAAGATTAAAGTTCTCTGGCTACTATATGTAATACTATGAGGACAAGTGGGTTTATGATTGTGCAAAGCATCAAAGTCTTTAGAAAACAATCATTTAATTTTATGCATGCAAACAAAACTACTTAAAATGTACACTCAAAAAAATCAGCAGTTGTATAGGAAGACAACTTCAATAATAGTCAAAAATAACCCTTCTGCAACATAAATTTATACTTGTTCAATTTGTTTTATAAAAATCAAACCAGTCGGGTGTGGAGGTGCACACCTGTAATCCCAGCACTCGGAAGGCTGAGGCAGGAGGATCCCTGTGAGTTCAAGGCCAGCCTGGGCTACAAAGTGAGTTCAAGGTCATTCTGAACCATATAGTGTAACCCTGTCTCAAAAAAGACACCTCCCAAAAAATAAATCAAACTTCAAATCACTGATTTCCTGTTTCAGAAATCTACTCTCTGTGGCCTCACATTTGGCTGGACAGTGTGTAACCGCTCTGCTCACAGTTTCACCTTGTCCTCTGCCATACCGGTCTTTTAATGGAGGGGGGTCTCACCTCAAATAATGAAGAAATTGTAGGCTGTGTTGTCACAACCAACTCACATAAAAATAGCCCTGGTCCTGTAGTCTAAAAGCAATTCTACCTGGTCATTTGCAGTATGACTTTGTGATTGCAAAAAAGCAAATCCACATGATGTGGACTAAGCTTTTACAGTTTGCTTCTCTCTCATTTCCAAAAGAAATAATTGGGACTCATGACTTCAAAGGTTGAGGTCACCGCAAGTCATCTGGGCTGCTACACAAAGCAAGAGCCACCAAAACAGCTGATTGGCTCTGCTCCAGAGCAGAAGAGACATAGTCCAGTTTTGAATCTGTGACCTTAGGCAACATTACATGATTCCTCTAAACTGCAGTATTTTCATGGGTTACAAAAATGTTTAACAAAAATGTATAGATAATGTTGCCATTACTTCTCGAAATACTCCCCCTCACTTTAATCCCATTATTCTTCCCACTTTCTAACGCAGTTCTGGAAGTCTTCTTTAGTGAATGTCTGTTTTGTGGCTTCCTTAAGGTGGGCAATCCATTCAAAATGTTTGCCTCTCACTGTCATTTTGACTTTGGGGAAAATGCAGAAGTCCCACAGTGCCAGAAACCATGGATAAGGTGGGTGAGGACATACGGCAATGTTTTTCTGAGTTTTCTGCTGGATGGCATTTGGCATTTTGGTATTTCTTTTTATTATACCTCACAAAGATACTGGTGAAGTGCTGAGAACTATAGGGAACTGTGCTGGAATTGAGAGAGAGTATTCTGAGGGGGATTAATGGCAATGTTTCTTATACTCTAACAATTTTCTTATTTAAGCACTCACTGCATCTTTTGGCCACCCCTTGTAAATTCATTTTCTTACAGTTCTGGCGATGATAAGTGGAGTCCAGGTCCCACTGGCCTAGAAAAAAGGAACTGGCAGAACTACACTTGTTCTGAAGGTTCTGAAATGCATGTGCTCATTTAGGCTACTGGAAAAATACAGTTCCTTGAGGTTATGGGGTTGAGGAGGTTCTTGTTTTGTAAATGTGCAGTTTCTTCAAAGCCAAGAACAGACACCAAAGTCTCTCTTGTGCTTCAGGTCCCCCCTGCTGCTTCTTTTATGACACAACTCCCTGGTCAGTTCCTCTCCCTTCCTCTTTCTCTTTGAAGGGCTCAAATGAGTAGTATTGGCCCATGCACACAGGTGAGGCTAAACTTTCTGTTTTACATTTAACTAATTAGCAACCTTAACTCCACATTCAGCTTTAATTACTTTTGCCATTTAATGTAACACAGTCACAGGGGTCCAGGGAAAGAACATGGTTTAGGGGGCTATTATTCTGCCATCACAAGCCCTGAGTATAACATCTGGTAAGATGAAAGTATTTAATAAATTGTAATAATAGCCAGTGCATGTGCTTATTTTTTGCCAGGTACTGATTTAAGCACTTTATGAATATTTATATATTTTATCCATGTAATCGTCTTGACAAGAGGTGTAAACTATTATCATCATTCCCATTATCAATTAAAGAAATGAGGCATAGAAAAATGAGGTAAATCACCAAGCTGGTAAAAGGCAGAATGAAAATGTGAACACTGGTAGCACAGCTTCAGAATCTGTGCTTTTAACTAAGCTCTATTCTGCCTCTTCCTTTCACTGTGAAGATAATCAGAATACCAGGCAAGCGTTGCTTAAATTAAACACCAGTAGTGCTAAATAATTTCAGGGTAAGAGAACAGCGATTTTAGTCTTCCCTTCACATCTGCTGTCATTTTATTATCTTCTCTTCTTTATCCTGGGCTGTTGTCCGGCAACTGGGAATGGTGTTACTTGATTTTTCTGGTTGAATATCACAAGAGGACCGGGAAGAAATATTTGCCATAAGAAGGAATTCTCTGTGCATAGAAGTTAGGCATATCTCTACTATTAGATTGCAAAGACTTATTACTGTCATAATGAGACTATTACAAAACAAAGATACTACTGTTTTGATTCTTAAATACCTCACATCCACTGAAACACTACTCTGTGGCATTTCTTCTGGAAAGCCTACTTTTGACTATTTGAAGGTAGGAAGAAAGGAAACCCCCATGGTTTGGAAGACAGAATACCTTTCATGTTCCTGCACCACTGTGTCTCCTTTCTTCCAGGAACACAGAGCCCTGGGGGAAGCTCTGGGTTTGCAATCCAGGTGCACCAGGCTGCCCACCTGTACCCGAACCAAGTTTCTCATTGGGTTCTTTGAAAAATCAGGAGCAGAGGCTGAAAAGGGAAAAAAAGGAAGAGAATGAGAATGGGATCATGGGTTTAATGAAGGCTGGATCTTTTTTTTTTCCAACTTCCTGTAAACTTGAAAGGTCAACTGTATGACCATTTTATTATTATGTTTGGCATGGCAGGTGTTGGTGCTTGATCTACTGTGCAGCATACACAGATTTCAGGGCTAGAAAAGTGCTTCATGCTGTGAAATTTGGGGCAAGTTCTGCATCTAGAGAATTTATTTTATAAGAGAATTTTTAATGTTTACCATGAAGATCCAAAACAGGTCACAGATGAGTTTATCAGAGGAGGTTACTTAGCATAGAATGACTGCAAAAGTTTGTTCTATGAGGACGGGGGAGCGACTCGTCTCTCTGCTGCCCTCTGGCTACAGGACGTGGTGTGGAGCCTGGCACAGGGCAGGTGCTCAGCAAAGGATCAGGGAAAGGAGGCTGAATATAGAACTAAGGGTCTCACTAAATACATGTGTCAATTTCTATTACAAAATTCTCATATGGTTAAATTTAACTTCCCATTTGGGGAAGGGAAATATAATGTGAATACTATATTAAATGCTATAATATTGCATTAAATATCATAACATAGAAATATTATGTCTTCTAATAATGAATGAGGTGCAAATTTTGAAACAACATCTGAATGTTCAGGATATACAATAATGTATTATTACCATGAATGAAATAATATGCTTAACAGAAAAATATTTTCTGTTTTATTACACATGTAGAAAAAAAGTTAAGAATCTAGAAATTTTCTCAAATAGCTAATGCTGTTTTATTGAAAAAATCCTAGTGACTATAATATAGTTTTGATAAATTGACATTTTATATTGAGAGACAGCATGTGATTTCCATACGATTATGGAAAAGAAGATATATTATCCAGAAGTTGTTGGTCTTACAAATTTAGACTCTGAAAAATTAATTTCTTTTAAAACAACAACGTATTTATATTTGAATAAAATCTTCTAAAAACATATCCTGTACTTTTTCCTTCACATAACTCCACACAATGCATTGAGTAGGAATCCAACCATTTAAAAGATGACTAAACCAAGGCTCCACTCACTACAGGAGAACAGCGCACGCTGACTTAAAATTTGGGAGCAAATCCACTTCCTATTTTGTTACAATATCCTGATTCTCTGTCACAGATAATGGGATCCAGATTTCCATTAATAAACTTCCTTCACAGGCATCATTTGTGGTATAGGGGATCTATTTCAAATAATCAGATACCGGGGACAACATACCTATTTTCCATTAATCTAGGGATGCTCAACTTCTCTTGACACTTTGGGTGAGTAATCATTCATCATGAGAGGCTGCCTTTGCATGTTAGAAAATTTGGCAGCCTCTCTGGTTTCCACTTACAATACACTAATATTACCCAAGGGACCCTTCCTCTCCAACTCTTTAGTTATGACAAAAACAAACAAACAAACAAAACATCCAGACATTTTCAAATATATACCCAGGGGGGAAAAACTATTTTCAGTTAAGAACCACCGAGTTAAAAGCCAGCAGGGCCTTACATCCTCCTGGCCCTATGAATTGAGTAACCAATTGGTAAAGACCCAAGTCAGGCTACACGCAACCAATAACATGCAGTGCAGTAACTTCTTTTTGAGCAATTCAGACAGCCATTTTCCCAGTAAATTAACTGTGCTAACAAACTAAATGTCTTGGGAACCATCATGCAGAACTTGATAAGAGCTATGTGAGCCCTGCCTGGATCATGTTATGTTAAAATCCAAATTTTCCAATTTAATTACAAAGACTGATGAAATTCTTCCCCCAATCCCTTTTCCCACTCTTCCATCCTTCCTTTTCTATTTTATGCAATGCAACCCTATGACATTTGGGTTAAATTTTTAGTCTTGCAACTTAAGAGTTCTTCAAGACAATTGCCCTTAACATGATGGAAAATTTTCTTTCTTCTCCTATACCTAAGTTAGGAGAACAAGAAAATAATTCATAATTTTAAGTAATAGAGGATTAAAGCTTCCACATGAGCAGCATTTGGTGCTTCTAACAGGGTTAATAAAGGCAAAAGCAACTCCTTTTGAACCATTCTAGATTCAAATATTGGTATTTGTTTTCACAGGCCAGAGGACACCAATATCACTTATTCTTTTAAAAAGTAAACCTTCGCTCATAACATTGGACCTGGATAAAGATATGTTGGGTGAATTTGCTTCCTTCTGTTGATTTACTTCAACCTTTTAGCCTTAATTGTGAACACAACTGCTGCTTTTCTTAGAAATCATTAAACTGTGTGCTTTTTATTAGAAATGTTGTATATTCATGCTGTTATGCTGTAGATGTCGTTAGTTGGAGGAATCTAATATGAAAAGTAAACATGTTGGCTGCTGGCAACAACGGAGGATAAAAAAACTAAGATGTGAACAGAGAAAATCAGTCTTACCAACAACCTTCAGTTCAGCACTGGAGTAGATGAGACCATGTTTGTTTTCCGCTATGCACTGGAACATGCCAGAATCGGTCACATTTAGGTTGGATATTGTAAGAGCACCATTTTCTATCTGTATTCTCTCCTAGGCAATAAAAAAGTGCCTTGCATATAAATATTTTAGGAGAAAAATTAATACAACTGAGTCTCATTCAGTAAGACACAGACTTCTACATTTTCCTCTGTGTGTTCAGCAGTCTGACCTGAAATTTAACCTTTCTTTGAAATTTGAAAGACACATTGGAACTATGAATACATGTCACTCAGCCCCAAAGTACATAAGTAAGACAAGTATCAGAGCAGCAGGTAAACAATGGTAGCCATTTAATTTTTTATGTACAGTTAAAAGTTCCAATTTTAAAAAAATATACCATAATCTGGATTTCCATTCCATCAACTAGAGGTATTTTCAATACACATTTTTTTTTAAATCATGCAAATTGAGCACATTACAAATTCAGTGCAAAAGGTTCTGGGAAACATACATACTTACAAAGGTTTTTAGGAAAGTATGAATGGTTATGCATAGAAATTTAAAGGAATATAATTGAATTAGTACACAAAAAAAGACCCAAAATTGCATGACTTAAAAGGGAAAGTCATTGAGAAAATAACTATTCATGCAACAAGGTAACCAAGTAATGTATATATTTATTGTCTAGAGGACATACCAAGTTATCAAACAGAAAGAGGAAAGTACCTTCTGCATTTGACTCAAGCACAGCCTTTTCTAGCTTTATTACAAGAAACAGTGTATTATTTTGTAACTAACTTGACGAAACCACCTCTACCCAATGAAACGCAATGTTGAAAAGATCTTATTGGCAGACTGGGTACTGGATTTTTATGTTAATATCTCTTAGCACTGTTTAGGTAAAATCAAATTGCACAAACTTAATTGTTTACTTTGGCAGTAGGAACCAAAGGAAGCTTTCACTTAACATGAAGCAGGTAGAGGGCAAATTGATATAGCACTTTACCTTACCTCTAATACCAGGGCTTCTCCATTTTTTAACCATCGGTAGGAGGGTTTGGGCTTCCCACTCGCTCGACACTCCCAGTAAAGACTGTCCTCCACAGCCATTTCCATATCTTTTATGAATTGAACCCAATGAGGCTTTGCTGCAATGGAAGAAAAGAAAAGAAATTCGGACAGTCTAGCAAATAAAAAATAAATACTCTATCCAAGTAAATAAAAATAAATATAAAACTGCAAGTGATAGATTAAAGTTATCAGAGAGGCTAGAATTACATTTATTTCAGTATTTACTAAGTGAGCTATGAAACGTCTCTACACTTGCAGAAGGATATTGCAATCTGTCATGTCATAAGCAAAACTCACTATGCTTTCTTCATTTCAAGATTCTGAGCACTGGTGTGATATCCTCAGATACCTGTTAATAGGCAACAATGCAGGTACAAAATTGATTTTTTTCCAAACATAGTTTTGAATCTTGAAGCCACAATTGGTGACAATTTAATAACTGAGTGATAGCAAAGACTCCTCTTAATTAAGAACTAAATATTAGCATCCATAGGAGAGAAACTTCTAAAGCTAAGGAAAAAGATATTTCCTTCAGTCAGAAATAACTCTTAATTAAATACAAACCAGTGAGCCTCTTACAAACCTCTGAGTGAAATAAAATGAAAGCAGCCAAAGATGGATAATTTGGTTTAATTTGAATCATATGATTTTTAACAGAAAAAGAAGTAACTGATGCAACTTCAAATTATGTATGCAAATCAGTTGGATCAAGTCAATTAATCATTTTCACTTATGTTTTACAAAGTATTTCAAAAATTCTTTTTGCAGATGAAAGCAACATTCCACTTCCAATGAAAGCCACTCAATATACACAGTATATTCCGCCAAGTCTCAGCTTGTGTTTTAGATCCAAAACTGGGAGGTGAGATGTCTTACTGGCTTCACATTGCATTATGCATGTGATGTGTACCGTGGGATTCACATTTGCATCCTCCATATGGAGAAACAGTTTATCTATTTCTATTTAATTGCAACTATGGGAAGATTTGTCTTTCCATTTCTATCTCATAAAATTGCTTCTTTCGTAAATGAATTGAACTGAAACTATGACTGTTTAGCTTTTACTGAGAATGCACAGTTCTAAGTCTTTTTTTGTTTTTTGTTCTGTTTGTGTTTACTAAAAAGTACTTGGCCAATACAAAGTATAGTTTAGTTCTGGTACTTGTGTCTATTTTTTATTAAAACATATCTCCCACTTTCAAGTATTATTAGCCCAAGATGAAATGAAAGTACAAACACATTTACACATGAAACTTTGATAGAGATAAGAGTTTCTAGTAAAAATTTCAATGAATTTTTCTTATCCAAATAGGATGATACTTTGTAGGACTAAGCCAAATCTAAGATCATAACTGCAACATTAATCATAATTTTCTTCTTCATCCATCATATGAGATCCAAATATTCTCTTAAACCATTTTTACATGGATATGAAAAATCAGATAGCCAGAGAACTATAGGGAACTTATTGAAAATACTAAGTTTAAGTAGAAATTATACAGCTAGCTCAGGAAATTCTATGCCATTACTATCTAATTTATTTTTTAGGTGCAAATCATATTATCTACAGAATCAACTAAACCAAAATTCTACCTCCTTTACTAAGCATAGCAGAAGCTATTGATGTTCTATTATGCACTAATTTCCTCTCATCTTTATTCCTCCAATAATTCCAATTTTTCATTCTGTTATCTTGTCTTACATCACTTCCTATACTCTATAAATTCTAGGGAAACTTGATCATGTACTCTGCTGCAATGTGAGGTTTTAAATTGTCTAATCCAATTTCTCCTTTCCTGTGACTGGTATATGGTTGAACATACAGCCAGAATGATTTGAAAAGAAGAATGCTAGATGTTTTGGAAAAAGGAAGAGCGAATAACATTTGATGTGCTAGTCATTGTTGATAGTCATTTTATCTAAAGTGGAAAAAACATGTAGAAAATGAAATAACGACAGATAAGGGCAGAAACAAAAAAATAGAAACTCACAAACTGATGATAAAGTACTGAAGGTTAATTTAATTTAGGATTTCATATAAGGCATACCCTTGCTTATTATTTATGCAGGTATGCTGTCACATAGAGCTAAAATCATTATATGGAAACATTAAGAAAGTCAGAATAGACCATTCTTACACTGGGAGTGATCAGGTATGCTCACAGAGAAATGTGATGGAATATAATATAATATAATATAATATAATAGACAGTTTAGTTAGTTTGCCTATAAGTAAGAGCAACCTAAAATAGAGCCGGTTAGATAGAAAGAAAATAGCACACACACTGAGCTAATTCAAGTCATGCAGCTAGTTAAACTTAGAAATGTAAAAAAGAAAACACAAGAGAAAAGATAAAAGGTCAGCATAGGAATGGAGAGAGCAGGTCCCTTCTGCCTGGGAAGAAGGTTCTTCCGCAGAATATGCTGTTGTTTGACAGTTCCTCCTGATCTCAGCACTGAACATTAGAAATGCAAAATACCCAGTTTCCTTTGAACTTGCCCAGCTAAGTAACTGATTAAAAAAAAAAAAAAACTTTATAAACTGTCTTGTGCTGTTTATTTCTATAAGACCAAAGTAAAGAAAGTTTGGTGCCAATTCCACTCCCAGAACTTCTTCCTGGTGGGCGTCCACCAAGAACTACTCTTGATTATTTACAATAAACACTCCCTTAATTTCCTCTTTTTGTTCATGATTTCACTCTTCAACTAAGAGAAGAATGTAATCACATTTATTGGATGTACTGTTCAATTTGTACAAACTTAGCTGCTTCAGAAAGAACTAAGCTAGGGGCTAAGAAAATGCCGCTTGCTTTGTGTGGTCTCAGAACTGACAGACACATGAATTCAGGGCTCACCTCTTCTCTATCAACATTATTTTTTCCATGTCTTTCCACCAAGTCCTGTGACATTTGGGGCACAACCCCAACGGAACACTTCCACATATGTTAAACTGATCATATCAAAACATAGTAAAGTTACAGAACAATCTTGCTCGTAATGCTTATCCACATTTTATCCTTGATGCATGCTAAAAACTTACATTAACATAATAAGAATTAATCCTGACAGAAACAATACAGACCTCACACTTTTGAAGGGGTTCATAATAGGTCCTATGATTTCAATAATTATCTTTGTAAACATTTTCCTCCCTGCAACATTTATGTGTGCTACTTGAGTTTGCATTGCAAACTGTACCAATTTCCAGTTTCTAAAATAAATAGGCCTTAGTGTAATTTGCCTTTCACAAAATTGGTGAATTCCCACTAGTTTTACAATGTTTCAAATGATTAACCTGGAAATACATACTCACTGTGCTTACATTTTCATACACTTTATAGGTACACTTTGTAAAATCAGGTATTTATACTCTCTAAATATGCTTTCATCAAAACCTACTGCTTTATTTTTAAATAAAAGACATTTGAAACAAATTTTGAAAAGAAAAAAGTGAATATAATTCTTTTACAAATAAACTCTAAATGAAGGCAACATTATTGTCTTTCTGAACCCAAATTGAACAGTACATAAAATAAATGTGATTACAAATTAAAGGCAACAAATAGAGTACAGATACATTATTTAAGGGAATATAATAATACTGAATAACTCAATGCAATCCTGAGTTTATTTGGTTTGACTAATACAGAAATTGCAACTTCTAACAGTGGGAAGTTTTTTCCTGTGTAGCAAAGGTAATAATGTTATAAAACTACCTTTCCTAGAAGAGAAAGTAGACAGAAAAGATCTCTAGTGTGTTTAAACATGTGAAATGCTACACTAAGAAAAGAAGTATAAAATATTTCATAATCATATGATTGATTTTAACATGAAATAGGAGTATGTCTACATTTGTTGCGAATTTTTGTATCTTTTAAATTCCTCCCTCTTAGGATAAATGCTTCTACTCACTGAACAACATGAGAACAAAACAAATTTAAAAAAAACGGAAATTCTGCCATAATGTCTCCCCCATCCCAAATAATTAGTGTTTTATAGATATGGGAGCAAAGGGTACAAATTCAATTTGCCCAGAATGGATCCTCACCATAGTAGGTGAGCCGCCCTCGAGCCACATTCTTTCCTCGGGAATTCTCAGCAATGCATTCGTAGGACCCAGCGTCCTCCTGCTGGAAGGCGGGGATCTCCAGCACACCACTGAACTTCCTCAACTTGATTTTGGCTGGAAATGGCATTCCATCACTTCTTCTCCAATTAATCTGAGGTACAGGGCTAAGAGGAAAGTTGTCACATTGTTTTTGTTATCTGGAAGCATTTGAGCCTTGACAAAGTGTAAAGATAGGCAAAAGCAACAGTTTAAATGTGTAACACCTTTTGTATACAAAAGATAGCTTAGTTATACTCTGATTTCTTTTAGTTCATAGAAAAAAATGGCTGTGCTTATATTGATCAATTACATATGCCAGTATCTTGTAATCTGAACTACTTTGAAAATAATACATAATATATTAACCATTGTTAATTTCCTATTATCTTGTTTTGAAATTCTGTATCATCATTTTTATTGTTTTTTTCGTCTGTAAAATAAAAATATGTGTAACACCTCCAGTTGTCAGTTACATAAACATGATGCAAAGATTTAACTCTTTAACTTGATATTTTAGCACACTTAAATCTTTAAATTGGTATTTTAATAAAATACGCTGCACATTTTCTTGGGTCAATTAATGTTTACAGGAAAAAAAAATCTTAACACATATTACCATACTAGAATACAATAAATGAACAGGAAAAAGTAAAATAACACCAATTAACTCTATGAAATTAATCAGGCATAGACATCTTCTCCAAATTGTCTTTCTAGAAAGTGAAGAAAAGATGTCTGTCAAAAACCACCCTGAAGTCTCAAAGCAACCTAACAGGAGAGTACAGCAAGGTGAGTTTGACAAAACTTACTTTCCCAGGGCAAAACACTCCAGCTTCACAGTTGCACCTTTAGCTGCTGGAAGAGTTTCTGGAAACTGAACTTCTATTTTGGGTTCATATTCACCCATCACACCTGTGATTAACAATATAGAGTTAATATTATTAATGTTTCCTTTGCAATTACCTTGTTGTCTTAAAACATCCTTTGATCCATTTTTTGTTTGTTTATTGTTTTGGAGACCAGATTCTGCTATGTAGCCCAGGTTAGTCTTGAACTAGCAACCTTCCTGCCTTGGACTTCTGAGTCCTGGGATTACAGGTCTGCATCGCCACTCTATTTGTTCCATTTTGAACCAGCATCTTCTAGTGATGCAAATTATTCACTGATGCAACATGGATCAAATGTGGACATTAACAAACATTTAAGAACTCTGGATTTGCTGATTCTCAAGTAGTCCTAAGTTATCTGATAGAAAGCATTTCTACTAATGCTTTTCACATTATATAAAGTGATAGACTGTTTAAATTCTGTGTTTAGTTTGGACATTTCTAGTGAAACTGAAACTCACAGTGCCTTCCTGAAATTTCTCATGGAACAAAAGTTACATTAGGGAATTTATTTAATTTATTTAATGGTACCCTGGTAACACCAACACCAAAGATAAAGTTATTAAATGGTTCCCTGGTGTCAAGAAACAGTGACTTAATAAGCAGAAAAGGTCAGATTCAATTATAACTGACAGGAAAGAGGTGTTTTGATACTTCATGGTTCTGGTATTGTGCTATATCAGGTACAGCTTAGTTTAAATGGGTCAACTACTCAGGCTTACAAATTGACTTCCTCTGTAACATAAACTCCTCTTACACAGTCATCAAGGTGTTGCTGAAACAGATTTTTTTTCTTTAGTTTCTTTTTAGTGATGCTTTTTAGCCTATAACAAAATTTTCAGAGCTTTCAAACTCTCAAGCTGGTAAAAGCAGAACCAGTGACTTCACTGAAGTGATGGAAATGCAGCCTGGGTCTCACAAGCCTTGCAATGCTCTGTGGTTACTGTCCTGAAATACTTAATAATTTCTGAAGAAGGAAGTGAGTCCTGGTTTCCATTCTGCATTGGTCCCTGCAAATTATAAAGGTGGTCCTGGAAAAAGATTATGGTTCATAGAATCAGTTTTAAATGTTTTATTAGTACATGTTTGTAGTGCATAATGTTTACATTCCTCCTCATTACCCTTCATGCCCACTCTTTCACTAGCTTCACACTCATGGGGGAGGGCTTTCACTGTGTATGATGTATTTTGGTCATATTTATTCCTTCTATTACCTGCTTTGCCCCCTCCCCATCCTCCTTCTTCCTTTCTTTTTGTCTAATGAAGAAAGAAACAACAATTCTTCCAAATATATTTTCACTTGGTTTTGCCTGTAGTCACACCATTTGTACCAAGAATTTTACTTTAAAGCATTTCATACCATCAGAACGCAGTATCAAAGGAGTTGGAGAGCCCAGGACTCTGGCATTTGTCACCATACTTGTAACCACACATGTATAATTTCCCACATCAGATGGCTCCACCTTAGCTATGTACAGGTGTCCTGTCTCTTGAGAGACAAATCTCCGACTATCTTCTTCAACAAACGATGGATATTCATTGAAGATCCAAGCATAGGATAGTTCTAAACAAATTTTTGAAGACAGAAAGAAATTCCATGATTAAAGCTTTCTATGTGAGATCAGAAATAAACACAATTACCTTTGCTCCAAAAGAATGCCCAGTATTT
This sequence comes from Dasyprocta punctata, assembly GCA_004363535.1. Taxonomy (NCBI): domain Eukaryota; kingdom Metazoa; phylum Chordata; class Mammalia; order Rodentia; family Dasyproctidae; genus Dasyprocta; species Dasyprocta punctata. The sequence goes on along the minus strand of RJWM01000194.1, from coordinate 130,428 downwards.
TGCTGCAGGTCATGAAAAGAAGCAGTTGGTATGGTTCCCCGTTTATTCTTGTTATGGAGAGCATGACTGATTAACATTCTGGGGGAGCACTGCTGTTACTTTCTTCCTTATCCCTACTCCAGATGCCACCTCACACTCCTCTGAAGTTTGGGTCTTGATCTCTTTTTCATTTGTATCTCCATGCTACATGTTCTATAATATTTCAGAATTATCAATTTCTGCCATCACAGTGTTCACAGCTGAATTGTGAGGAATTCTGAATGCAAAATTTCTTAACTTGCATATGAATCCCTTCATGACTAAGACTCTGATCCAAGTCCTAGTATCCGAGAAACCCTGTTTTCTCTTGCCCCTGGGGCTTTGCACATGTTGCTTTTGTCCCTGGCCTCTCTTGTTTCTTCTCTTTTTTGGCACCATGCCCCACTCTGCTGAGATAACCTTTTTTCTTTTTCTTTCTTTCTTTTTTTTTTTTGCAGTACTGGAGATCGAACTCGTAACCTTGCACCTGCCAGACAGGCACTTAAGCCACTGAGCCAAACTCCTGGCCCTAGTTTTTTCAAGGCAGGGTCGCACTATGTAGTTCAGGCTGGCCTTACTCACATTGCAGCCCAAGGCTGCCTCAAATTCACAATGCTCCACCTATCTCCCAAGTGCTAGGATTAAAGGCGTGTGCCACCACATGAGATAACTTTCAAGTGGCTTTTAAAATGTGTTTCCAAAATTATGTGGAAATTTTCCTTAACATTCCTTATCTGAGATGGTGCTCATATATAGAGAAATTTTAATCTTATTTCTATTAAAACATTTATCACTCAGGATGAATGATCTATTTACTTATCTAACCTCACACACCTTGAAAAAACAATTGATATTAATCATTATTTGAACTGCTCCCTTTTACCTCCAAATCATCAGAATGAAACATCCAAAGACAAATAGCAAGTCTTCAGTAGTCATTTCTTGAGTGAATTAAAGAAACAGTTATTCTGCTTACTATGAGAATAAAATCCAGTATGATGTTTACATGAAATTTAGTATCAAGGTAAACAAAATTTTCTAAAAGAGATACTGTTCCTTTTATTTGATACAATAAGGGCTAAACAATAGTTTACTGTTTGATTTAACTGCTCAGATTGTGCAGAGCCAAGTTGATATTTCAGCACAATTACTATTGTTGGATTATTGGCTTCCTTTTTCCTTGGCTTTATTTTCTTTTGCAACTGCATTTACCTTATTGCATTGGTTAATTACTGCAATGCTTTTCCAAAGAACATTTAGAAAACATATAGAATTAAAATAAATTTAGTGGATAACAAGTTCAAATACATTTAAAGAATAATTTGAATGGTAAAGGATCTTTCCATTTGGTTGAAGTAGACAGCAAATCATTACACAAATCACAATGAGCTGATGTGTGAGAGTTGGATGAGAGTTGCTATGGATTTCAGAGAAGGTAGAGGTGACATGCATTTATGAATGCAGAACAAACCTGGAGGGACATGAGAACACTCAGACAAATGCGAATAAAAACACACCTGCTAGAGTGCAGGGTATGTGGGAGTCCAGCAGTGGGGTGAGCTTACTAAGAACCTAGAAAAAATGAATTATGCTGCCTGACTTCTACTCTGCAGATGGCCCCAGAGCAAACTAGCTGTGAATTGTACAGAAACACTATCTTTAACTTTGATTTATTTTTTTTTCTAGTTCTGGGGATTGTACCCAGAGCTTCTGCAATGAGCTACATCTCCAACTTCACCCTTCTACCTCCTTTTTAAGAAAATATTTTGCTGAGTCACTAAATTAATCTGGTTGTGCTCAAAATTGCAACTTTTTGCCTCAGTTTCCTGGAGTGTTGGAATTACAGGTGTAAGCACCATGAAGCCAGACCTTTGCACTGATTTTTAAATCATGTTATCATTAAAGAATGTTCCACAAGTCTAATCAGTCTTATAGTAGGTTGTAAAATCTAAAGTTGTATGGTGAATTATATGAAAATAAAATGCCTCAAACATCCATTCCACAGATAATATCATGCCTACCCTGATCCTCCTATTACTGTTGCAGTGGTGCTGAATACACCACTGGAAAACAATTATACTGAAAAGGTAGGCTGCTTTTTTTTTTTTTTTTTCAGTTGTTCAAGTTGGCCGTTTTTGTAGCAAAAGCCCTTACTAGTCTTCCTGCTGCTTTCAGTACCCAGGCCTCCAAACAATCCTCCTATCTTGAAGGAAGGCAGACAATCCTACTCTGCTTTTCAAAGTGCTCTAGATATAGAATTAACATGGGTATCCTGCTCTCTTTGATTAGTCAGAAAGATTAAAACTTCCACCACTCCCCAAGGTGGTACACCTTAGCTGAGCCTTAAAATCAAGAAGTTACAGTAGAGATTATGATGGTTTGTCTACATGACACAGTAAATGACTATCAGAAATAAAGGAGTGAAGCCAAAATTAAAATTATTCTAATGCTATTCCTGGAATGAGCAAGAAGTGGATGTGTACCAACCCAGGGGTGGACTGTGGCAGATGGGGATGCCCTACTTAGGTTTCACTTGAAGAGAGCCCACTGCGTGTATTAGGTTGAACTATGGCCTCCACCTACTGCTCTAGGCTGCTGCTGCGGGCTGCTGCTGTGAGGTGAATTCAGTGTGAGTAGTGATGCTGGCTCATTCCTGCCCAGTGCAGGATTTCTCTAACAGGCAAATTTGGCTTAGAGACTGTCCACCATAATCACAACAGTCTCAGAATTCACCTTCAGGCTGACATTTTCCTCTCGGAGTTCTCTTTTACTGTTCACAGATATGGAACCTCAAAACTGTGAACACCATTCTCAGGATCACTCTGCCTGTTTCTGTTCCCTCCCATTTATCCTTGACAGGTACTTCCCTGTAGTCTTTTGCACATCTGATCCTTAATCCTATCATGGTGTATGCTTCTCAGAAACCTGAACTGACAGAAGGCTGCTGAAACTGACTACCAGTAAAACTGCAGGAAACTGTCCCTCCCTTGGATCTGAAGGAAGTGTCCACATTTACTGGTCTCCTGTCCAGGGAATAACTGCTCTAGTCTTCATTTTTCATCAAGATAATTCTCTCTTCTCACCCCAAGGTTCTTCAAATCCATAGTGAGTCCTTGCTGATCTCAGCTCTAGGGGACAAGTTAAGGAGCAGAAGCCCTACATTTCCCTGCATCATTTGAAAGACAAGCGGAGAGAAGGTACTGTTTCTGTAGCAGGCAGAGCTTACACATTCTTCTTTCAGGAATCTATGTAAATAGGCAGATTGAGAGGTCTATCTCAAGCTAGTGTACTGATAGCCCTTAAATTACAAAGAACTCACATGTTCAGTCACTTGACTTTAGTTACATGTGTGATTCTCATAAAACTGCATGAAATAAATATACCCTGTGCATTTCACTATATAGGAAGACCTTTCAAAGAGTTTTCATAATCATTCTCTTTCTCCTCATTCATAACAATATGGTCTGTAAAATTTTGAAATTAGAAACATCATCTTGTAATATTCAAATATACATAATAAAATTTATTTTAAAAAAGGACAATAATCTGACTTAGCTAGAGGCAAAATATAGAAATGAGTAATAAAATGGTGTTTCACTCTAATACATCCTCAGAATATCAAAGACTAAAGATCCTTGGTAAACAAGAAAGAAAATCTAAGAGTTTATCTGGGGTAAGTGAAACAAACAGCAGAAGTAGGAAGAGAAAAAGTCACTTTGAGGGTTGAAAGTGGTCCTACTGAAAATAGATTGTAAGACTCAAGCAGGAACATAGAAGTCATTGCCCGATGAGTACTGGCACCATTTAAATACAAATTTAAGAGGGAGTTTGGGCATAAAATTGGTGTGGTGGGTAGAAGGACTACTCACCTACATCCACATTATAATCTCTGCAACTGGGTCAGTGTCGCTTGACATGACAAGCAAGATTTTGCTAATATAATTAAAATAAGGATGTTGAGATAGAAAGATTATCCTGGATTATCAGGGTGAGTCAAATGCTAATACTAAGGATTCCACTAAGAAAGACTGATGGGTCATGGTTGGAGAAATGGAAATGTGCTAATAAAAGTAAAGGAGGTAGTTAAAGAAAGATATTCCAAGGTGCTGCATGCTGGGTTTGAAAACTATGGAAGAAGAGGCCGTGAATCAAGCACTACAGGTAGCCTCTGGAAGTCAGAAGGGCAGGGATGCAGACTCCCTAGATGACTCTTCTGAATCTTCCGATGGAAAGTAGTGCTGTTACATTTTTTTTTTTTTAGATAAATGAAACTGATTTTGGACTATGGCTCTCAAGAACCGTAAGATAATAAATTTGATATATGTCATTAAGCATATAGTAATTTGTTATCAAGGTAATAGGAAATTAAGTACACATGGCAAAGGGATTATGCAAGATGATGAAGTGAAGAGTCTTGCTGTGAATCCAGATGGTCCCAACATAATCACCATAGTCCTTTTAAGAAAGAGGAGCACAAGAATGTCAGAGAAGAAGGTGTGACTCTGTAAGAAAATGTCTGCTTGTTGTCAGGCAAGAGCCAAAGAATGTGGGCCACAAATTGAAGCCATGAAAGGCAATGCGAGGGATGCTCCTCCAAAACCCATGGAAGGAAGGTTTCCCCACTAGTTCCTAACACCTTGGTGCTATTCCAAAGACTCTGAATTGGACAGTTGATTCAAAGAACTGTAACACAATAAAGGTAGGCTGTTTTGCCAGGAATATAGCTCAGTGGCACAGCGAATGCCTGGCAAGTACGAGGTTGTGAGTTCAATTTTCGGTACCAAAAAATAAACAATTAAATAAAAAGGTAGGTTGTTTTGGGTCACTAAGATTGCAGTTATTGGCCACTACACTGGGAAATAGCATAAATGATAACTCACAGCATTCTAGCATTTATAATACACCAGATATAGACCTAACTGCATTAGACTACGTTTCCAAACAAAAGTAAATGACCAGTGACTAGGAGGAAGTCTAGACTTGGAAGAAGACTCATATTTTTAAAAATGTGATTATAAGATCAGTACATTGGGAGAGGGTAGACTATTGCAAAAGAGATACCAATCTACAACCCCCTGAATCAATTAATAATTTCTTAAACAAAAATTCAGATCCTTAAAGACTTACAAATCAAACCTGCACTTAAAAAGACATGATGTCAGGAGAACTACACAGAAATTTGTAGCATCTAATTTTGACTTTGACTTTCTCTTTGAGATGGAATGAAGCAAAACTTTTATGTTGGAGAAAAGATCTGCACTACCTTTTCATTTACTGCCTGCAGATCTACACTAAAATAAATAAGGAATTATTATGATTGAAAACTTTTGAGAATTCTGTGATTTACTGCATTCTGAATAAAGTAAAATATATTTCCTTTAATGCTATCAGAGTTTTCTTACCATAAATATCTGCATTTGCAATAAATGTTAATTGTGCATAGTAAAGTAAAATATATATCAATTCAGCATCTTTAGGGGTTTTTCAAAATCATTTCATATTTTATGATAAATAAAAAGCTGTAATAAAAGCTGTATGTATATATTCATACAAGCTAGACTTTACAAAATCTTTCACAACCTCTTGAGTAAATCAAAAGCACATTATATAAAAACCACTTGGTCAGTGGGCTTTCTATTAATAATGTTATGTGAATATTAAGAATATGAAATATTTTTTATTAGAGAGCTAAGGGAGCTAACCAATCAAAGCTGTAAATTAAGAAAATGAAGCACTGACACTTTGTTCTCTACAATGTAAAGTATAACGAATGACATCATGTCTCCGGCCACATCCCTTCCCATGTCTCTTAAGTATAAATACCAGTCAGTTTACCATGAAATATGTCACTCTAGTGTTTACCTGGAGATACATTAATACACATACTACTGACATTTAGGGTTTATTTCTAGTTCCATTATAAAATTCTATTATGAAGGAGATTTAATCCTGCACCACAGCATTTTCCAGACAAAAAAAAATCTGTCAAACAAAATTATAGTTGGGAAAAATGGAAAAATAACTCTGGTCATTTTCTGTGATGCCAAAAACTAGGAAGTCTGACCTAGTTTAAAATAAGGTATATTCAAAAGTGTGTGAAGGCTTGTTTCATGTCATTCAGGGTTTCTGTCACTGATTTACACAGTTGGGAGGAGAATTGTGCTCTGATGCTTACGGTTGACTTTACCTTGGCAGAAGGTCTGGGCTGTGGTACATATTCAACAACCTAAAGCAAGAGGTCCACAGGGCAGCACGAAAGGCATCAAAGGGCACCACTACTGCTTCAGAGTGCTACCCTTCAAATGCTATAAATTCTTGCTTCACAGGCAAGATTATAAGATATACTATGTTTCCTTGTTTAGACAGTAAAGATCTACCAAATACATTCTGGTTTAAAGTGCTATTAACTTTTACCTGTGAGTGTCCTAAAATGAAGACAGCAAATGATCAGGAAAGACAAAGCAACTAAAATTGGTATTTCTTTTCTTGCTTCATACTTTAGGGCTTCTTCTAGGATGGAGGTTAGTAATACGTGTGTGTGCGCGCGCGCGTGTGTGCTCTGTACACTAAGTATTTTGAATCATATGTCGCGCCTGCCAGGCAGGCAGTTATGTCACTGGGCTAAATCCCCAGCCCAAGACTTGAGTTGTTAAGTCACGATGGACATTCTACAGTCCATAAAGCTTTAAATATTTACCTGAACTATAAGAAAAGGTTTGCTGAACCTCGCCCTTACTCAGTGTTATCTATAGACAAGGCTCTGAGTCTGGCAACGCCCAAACTGTCCTGGTTAACTCTTACCCCTCTTTTTGTAGAATGGTCATGCTCTTCTAAGTCCCACAGAAGTCCCGCAGGGCTTCAGTCAGTCCCCTGACAATGCAGGGCTCCCTATCTCCTGCGTGCTCCTCTTGCCTTAGTTGCTGTCCTCAGTGAGCAACTATGAGCCATTCGATGGCATCACTCAAGCTTTCACAAGTTAATGAAGTTTTGTGAAAGGCTCTGTTGTTACCATTTTTTGGTTCTACCATTTTCTTTCAGGAACTGTAGGGTTTCTTTTAGAAATTGTAGGTGATACCATCTTTGATCATGCTCTACCAAGATGCTGCCCTTTCTTGTCTTCACTGTAAGTTCTTCTTTCTGGAAACTTCCTCATAGTAAGTGCCTCCATCTTTCCTAACACCACAGTTGCTGCCGCTGATGTAGCAGTGTTTGTAAAGTGAGCAAGTGAAATGCTTTCCTTTATATTCATTCTTGCAGCAATCTAGAGAGCACCACTAAAGGCCATTTTGTATTTTTGTTTGAGCACATTAACAATTTTTCTCATGAACTTTATTATTTGTTTAAAAGAATCTCCTGAAACTAAATTGTTCTTTCTTTGCTCCAAGAAGATCTCAAGATGGGATGGGTGCAATATCCAATGATTCTCAAAACAACACCAGCAAAGGCTCAGGGTAACTGAAGAGAATGACTACAATTATCATAAGCATTTACTAAAAGGTTGCCAAAGAAGCATAAAATTGCTAAGGAAAGCAGCCTAGATTTTTATAGAGGAAAATAAGAATCAATGAGAACTTCCTAAAGTGTTTTATGAAGATCTCACAAATTCCACAAGCCACAGACCAAACTAGCAATAATCGCATTCCCCAGCCTGTATGTTTGTAGACTCACTAGTTCATCAGTGAGGATCAGGAAGAGAACCTCAAAATGGCAATCTTGGCATTGAAGAAAGAACAGACTGCATTTAGGCTTCCTCATTTCTATTATTAAAATGTAACTTTCAGAATAGTTTGGTGACCCTAAAGCATGTTAGAAAGTGATCTTAAGATTAATCCCAAGCCAAAATGATGCAGGGGATTAGAATTTTCAGTGCCAAAACCTGCTCATGAAGCTAAAAGAAAATGCTTTGTCGTAGGACATTTTGCACATTGCCACACTTGACACAATATGCATTTTGGTGTGCAGATCTTAAATATATGCCAAGAAGCTCTCATGCTAGACTTGCACTTTGCTCATAACTTATAGTGAATGATAGGCATTTTTTTTATGACTTCTGTGACAGTAAATAACATTTTCTTTTTAAGTGCAGTCCAGGAGAAGGTAAAGAAACTTACAGCTCAAGGGAGTACTAATTGGAGCCAATTATAATTTGATTGACCTATCTAGCTATTAAAATGATATGCAAAATTTACACTGCCTTGCAAAATGGAAATTTTCTTCAGAGCAAGCTAACTACAGGAATCCCACCCTTTAATGAATCCAGGGGTGGTGGTTTTGGGTTATAATTCCCACATCAACTCTCAGAAGCTAATTCCAGAGGGGGTTTCCACAGAGTTGCAAATGATACAAAAGAACCCTATAGATGGGGAAAATGGAAAATGAGCAGTAAAATAACTGAAATAATTAAGAGCTAGGGAATAAAGGAATGGCAACACAATAACCCTGTCCATTCTTTATTAGGCCTCATTTTCTTTTATGAAAATTTAAACTCCTTCTTTAAGGAATGGCACAGAGGTGCCATTGTTCTTTTCCTGCTTTGTGGCTTCTATTTAAGAGCAGAATTTCATCCATTTTCACTGGTAAACAGAAATAAGGTCATTATCAGAAGCTAAAGTCACTGCGCCAAATTGTAAGGGGTTTCTTACCAAGGACAATAAATGACTCCTAAGGAAGATGGAAAAAATGTTCTCTTTCTCTCTCTCTCTCTCTCTGTCTCGCTCTCTACTACTACTACTACTTACCATTATTAACACATCAACCTTCCATTAAAACAGATTTAAATACTATTTAAGTAATTATTTAAAAAAGAATCTATATCTTTTCATCTAAATTTTCTCAAAGAATGAAATCAAAAGCTGTGGCTTCATTATAAAGCACACTATCAAAACAATACAAAGCCACCTGCCTTTTAAGAAATAATGACTCTTAAAGTATTTGCTTATGGCAGGATACACAATTATGCCAGAATATTTGAAATAAGCAGAGAACAACAACAACGAAACACCCCAATACTCAGAGAAGCCAATAAACAAAAGCAATTCTTGTCTATTCTTCAAATCAGGAGGGTAGTTGCTTTGGACCCCAAACGATATGCAGAGGTTTCACAGAGGTTTCTGGTTCAAGTCAAATATACACCATAGTTTCAGGCTATAATGAAAGCCCGAGAACTGAGTCAGAAAAACAGCATTTGCAATGTCTCATATTATCTGCTTTTGTTCTTGTTATCTTTTGAGGCCTTCCCTTTCTTGGCTATGCAGATAAGCAAAAAGAAAAATCTATCACTCTTCTACCCTGGAGTACATCTTTCAAAGCTTGAAAATGGAAATTCAGCAATCCTCTCTATGATTTTAATAGTTTAACTAAAAGAAAGCTCTTCTGATGCTACAGATAAATATGCACAAAGAAATATGCTACCACTAAAATTCAAATGTCAGCTAAAATTCTCGTTTGTTTAGTGTTTAACTGTGATAGGAAAAATTTAAAGTTTATTTTTATTTGACAGATAATAACTGTACATTTAAATGGAAAGTATTATGATATTTTGACATATGTATATAGTAGGAAATGATTAAATCAAGTTAAGTAACACATCCATTAGCTCATACACTTTTTATTCTTTTGTGGTGAGAACATTTTATCTTTTTTTTTTTTTTTTTTTTTTTTTTTTTGCGGCACCGGGGATTGAACTCACAACCTCGCGCCTGCCAGGGCAGGCGCTTAAGGGACTGAGCCAAACTCCCGGCCCGGGTTTTTTTGAGGCAGGGTCGCACTATGTAGCTCAGGCCGGCCTTGTGCTCGCGTTGTAGCCCAAGCCGGCCTCGAACCCACAACGCTCCGCCTACCTCAGCCTCCCGAGTGCTGGGATTAAAGGCGTGCGCCACCACGCCCGGCTCATTTTATCTTATTAATACATGTGTTTAATACAAAACATTTACATTCCTTGTGTGGAGTTGGTGTATGTACACATCACATCCCAATTCCTTTTGTTCAGCCCTTCTGTTCTCTCTCCATTTCATGATTCCCTTTCCCTCTGAGAATAATCTATCTCCCTACTTCCTATTTATCTTTAATTTTGCTCTTTGCCTTTACTCTGCATTTCTCACATAAGAGAAACTATGCAAATATTTAAATTTGTGTATCTAACTTATCCCTTTAACATTATGGTCTCAAGGTGTATTTGTTTCCCTACAAGTGCTTCAAGTTTATCATTATTTATGGCAGAAGAGTATTCCATTTGTGGTGAGAGCATTTAAAATCTCCTCTTTGTATCCTTTGATCAACATCTGCTCTTTTCTCCCTATCCTACCTCTGACAATCCATCATTCTACTCTGTGCTTCTATGAGATTTGACATATAACTGACATCCTGCAGTATCAGTCTTTCTGTGACTAGTTTATTTCATTTAGTACAATATCCTCCACTTTTATAATTCTTTTGGCAAATGAAAATTTCATTCTTTTTAAAGGCAAAATAGTATTTCAGTATATATGAATCATACTTTGTATCCATTTATCTGTTGATTGATTAGTTTGATTCCATGGCTACTGTAATGCTGCTGTGAACACAGGCATTCATGCACTTCTTAAGAAACGGTCTCTTTCTGGACTTTGATTGCAGACATGCAATATGTTGATCAATTGGTTTATTTTTCAAATCCTCCATATTGTCATTGCTTCATATCAAATATTTTTATTTGATCTCTCTTTATAGTACATTCCAGTCAATATAATGAATATTTTCTAGTCAGTTAAAAGTTCACACCTCAAGAAATATTTTAGTACCCTTAACTCAGAATCTCTTCTAAAGTTTCCACTATTCATAACTGAGGAATGAATGGAGTTCATGTCAGCTAGAAAATAATATGTCACTCATTCTACCTACATCTCATCCTTACAAGTCTCTCAAAAAGTAACAGTTGTTTAGGGCTGGGGAAATAGGTCAGTGGTAGCACACTCACTTAACATATATAAGGTGCTGGTTTAATCCCAACACTGCCCCCCCCAAAAAGATTATTTATATCACATGACACTCTCTACATTTTATAAAGATTTTCTGATAAAAATTTCACTTCTAATAGTAGCTTTACCCTAGATATTTAAATGACTTTTTCCTACCCATATTTTAGTTTTTAGAATTTCATTTAACTATTGATGAAAGTAAGATGGTTAGTAATAGACCAATATGTTGGATTGGTCAATAAGTTTGATTTATAAGAACCAGAAAATCATCTTGATGCAGGATATCTCAAAGCAACAGTATAACAAAAAAATTCTTTATGCTATAATCCAGTGCCAGGCACAGTTTATGCTACTGTATCAGGCCAAAGGATATATGATCTTCTTCATTCTTAAGGAGTTACTTTAATCTGATTGATGCTCTAATATAAAAAAAATACTGTATGCAAAGGTTTCATTTTGATTTTCAAATCAGTAGAACAGTAGAACAGGACTCCTTTAAAGTAGCTAGGGTTTAAAAATTGAAAACAAAATATGTTCTAGTTAAATTTATGAAAAATAGCTTAGTATTGGCGGGGGGCGGTTTCCAGGAGGAAAGGATTCAAAACCTCTGGCCATAATGCTTAACTGGTTCAAAGGGAAGTCATCCTTAAGCAAAACATTTAATGCAATTGAAGTATGATGGTTCTACCATACAGTTATCTCTAAACTGCAATAAAGCTTTTTTTTACTAATTCAATTAATTTCTTCCTTTTCACTTTTCCAAAAAGAAACAACATAAAATAGAAATTTTAAGAATATTAGCTTTTTTTTTTAACTCCAGGTATATTCACCTGAAACAACAGAAAGAAATGCAATGTAACCACTTTTTCTTTCTTGCAAACACTTCTGTATAAAGTGATCCTAATAAAGGAAACAGGCCTCCTTGTGAAGAGAAAAAACCAAGTCATGTAAGTAGTCTTCGACTAACAAGATGAAAAGACTTTCCTTCAAGAAACAACTATGCATAGTTCATCTGCAGTAGAACACTAGAATCTGCCTTGATCAAACTCAAGAATAAACTTACCTAAGAATTCTAATCTGTGGGACATAATGTTTATTGATCATTTTTCCACTGGAGGGACACTGAAACTTATTCCTCAACTACTAACTCAATATTACATCTTCAATTCATTCTCCTAGTGATATTGTTTTTATTTTCCAAATGAATTCACATGAAACAAGCTTTCCTGCCGATTTTCCCTGCTTAGTTTGATTGCTTTTCTTAATATTATCTCAGGTGATACAAAGGACTTTTTTTACAAACTCAATGAGACAGTTGATACTCTATGAGAAAGCAGTGCATCTATTTAATCTGCCCAGTGGGACTCAAGTCTCCTGCTTCTAGACGCTCTTCCTGTCTTTTTTGAAACCATATGCTGTGTAAGGCTCTGGGAATTACTGACTAGCTCATATTGGTTTTGTACAGTATTTTATTCTAAACAATATATCTTCTAGGAAGTTTATGGAGTGTGTTTTTATTAATTCAATTAGGAGACATTGAGTTGGCACATAATGAGTGGTCTTTCTAGCTCCCAATTTGAGTACGATATATTACAGAATATTTAGAGTACCATGTTTTACATCACGGATGTCCTATCTGTATTTTATTTCTGTCATTCATAAATGCTTATACTAGTATTTTGAAAAAAAAGGAATATGTTTTATTGCTTTTCTTTAGAGAAATATCTTCAAGTATAAATTAAGAGAATCTGTTTTTGTACCTATTTATTCCTCAGAGGAAATATGAAAGAAGTCAAGGAGAACAATCTTAACAGTAAAGATTTACTCATCATTCCCTAGGTTGCCACGTAACTTCTAATGGTGGCAGGTAGACAGGATACGGAATGTACCTCCAAAATTCTCTTTTGACCCCTTATAAATGAACATTTAAAAGGAAGTTTGTCACCTAACGAGGCTAAAACAGCAAAAATCAAAAGATCATATAGAATCATACATATTCAGACAGTATAAAATACTGCTTAGGAAACAATAGAGTTTGACCAGGCTATTTCTTTTAATGTTAAAAAACAACCTGATATTTGGGGTATCTTTGGAAGGAAGAAAGATCGCTGGTTTGAAGTGATGGGATTCAATTGTTAGTCTTATCTCTGTTATGTAGGTACATGTGCCATTTGTAAATTCACCTGAACATTTTGGTGTCAATTTTTTCCCATCTGAAAAATGAGAGGATCACATGAGACAATTCTGGGTGTCCACATGCAGGATTTGAATTCTGGAGGGACCATGTTTTTGCCATAAGAACTGGAAAATCCACTTACATGCTGTGATTGATAGACAGGCCGAACTAATTATAATGTCATAAACGTGCAAGTCTTGCTATTTAAAATGTGTGAATAATACCAAAAGTAACAAAAATATGCATTCATTTAAACATTGACTAAAATAATTGTACCTTCAGGAATTGTACATTTCTCTCTAAAACACAAGAAGCCGGAATAGGGATTCAGCTGAGTGGTAGAATGAGTGTTTAGCATGTGCGAGACACTGAATTTAATCGTTGAGTACCACAGTACAAAAATAGTTAAAATTGAGTGTTTACTGTTACCTTGATACTGATCTTACCAAAATATATACATTAACAAACCAATATTCCAAAAATTTATGAAAAACATTCTCTGATCATTCCACTTTGCAAATGAGGAAAGGGAGATGACGGAGGAAGGCCCAGGTGACACAGAGAAAAGGACTTGGGTCTGGCGGCACGAATCACAGTGCAAACCACTCAGAGGCTGACTTTTCTCCCTGCAGCTACTCAATCACATGAGAAATAGTAAACTTCTGACCTCTGAATCCATGAATTCAATATGCTTGGGACTACTGGTGTCTAACATCACTTATGTCCCACTAAAGAGTACATGTCTTTTTAAAAGTACCACTGCTCATAAAAAGCAGTCTAACTTGGGTACGTTGGCACATTTTTATAATCTTAAGACTTCTGAAGGTTGAAGCAGAAGGCTCACAAGTTTGAGCCCAGGGTAAGCAAGTCAGCAATTCAATGAGGCACTGTATCAAAAAAAAAAAATATATATATATATATATACACATATATATATATGTATATGTATATATATAAAAGGGCTGAGGATGTAACTTAAAGCAAAGGCCCTGAGTTCAATCTCCTGTGCTACACACACACACACACACACACACACACATACAATAAAAGTAAATACTGGCAAAAATATGAGTACTGACTAGGTAAAAACAAGACGAACAAAAATCAATAATAACAATAAAAATAATGACTAGGATCCAACTCTGATTCTGGCATCTGTTGGCTGTCTAAACCAGGGCAAGCTTCTTTTGCTCTCAGTGCTGTTTCGCTGTTTATAAAATTCAGATAGTAGTCCCTAACACATAAGTCTGTTGTATGGGTTAAATTAAAACTACAGCTGTCCCTCAGAATCTAAAGGGAATTGTTTTTAGAAACTCTATAGATACCAAAATCTGTAGATAATGAAGTCGCTTATATAAAATGGTATCGTATTTGCATATAATCTACCCAGATCCTCCTGCATACTTTAAATAATGTCTACAATGCTTAATGTAAATGCTATGTGAAGTGGTTATAGTATACAGATACTCTTGATTTAAAATGGCACTATGTCCTGAAAAACCCACTATACACTGAAAATATCATAAGCCAAAAATGCCTTTATTACATCTAACCTACTGAACATCATACCTTAGCAACCCAGTGCACTGTGAAGTCAAACTTGAATGTTTCCCCCCATGACTGATTGGCTGACTAGTAGTTGTTGCTTTCTTCTAATCCGCAGCACTGAGAGAGAGGATTGTAGCAGGTACTGGCATGTTGCTACTCAAGGAAAAGAACAGTGTTCAAAATACGATAGAGTCTCACCTGCATGCACGCAGCTTTCTTAGCGGTACAGATGAAAAGTCCTAAGTTGAACCAGGGTTAAGTCAGAGACTACCTGAATGGTTTAGGTAATACTGACATGACAAAAATCTGTACATGTTTAGTATAACACTTTTTAAAAAATATTTGTGACCTATGGTTTGTAGAATCTGTGGATGCCAAAGCTTTAGATACAACAGGCTGGCTTTACACACATAGAGGCCTGAATGACAACTAGTGGGTGTGCGATAATGTGGGTTGGGTAATTGTTTTGTCTTTGTTTATGTCTTGTTTAATTATCCTGCATGGAGATCCAACAAAGTTAAATACTAAAAATGTAGGTTTTGTGGAAGAAGCAGAGATGCAGGACTGAAAAACATACACCTAAGCACAGCAACTCCCCCTGATTAAACAGGGACCTGGGGAGCAAAGAACAACAATTGAAGATTTTTGGATGCTGGTGTTGAGCTCTCTGTGTTTTGCTGACTGTGAGATACTTCAAAGTGTGGAGGTGCAGCAACACTTAGCACCCACTAGCAATCAGGTTGGGCAACCTGAGTTGTTCCAAAACAATGTTTGGTTCACTTTTAAGGAATACTGAGACAAGTACTACTGGATGTATAATTATACATAAAAAAGCACAAGGGAGATAAAACAAGGAAAAATTTCTATTAAAACAAATGACTGAATAATAGATGTGTACAGACAGAAAAACATAAAAGAGTTGTGCATGGGGTGATGGGGGGGACTGGATGAACATTTTATTCCCAAGAGAATAGAAGTCAATGTAAATATTCTGAAAAGAAAAAAAAAATCTTGTCTTCTTCGAATAGAAAGTCAGTAGGGCAGAACTTTGGTCCTGAGAAATATTCAAAATGCAGAGATGACAAAACACGACAGCCTTTCTGCTGAATTCATGTGACAGAGGGAAGCATGCTGCAGACGCAGAGGCACAGGGCAGGCAGCAGAGAGCCGGCGTTTAGAATGAGCTATATTTCTGCACCGTGGTCAAAGCTAGCAATACTCTTGAGTTCTACTTCTAACTCACTTTGGAAAATATTTCCAAATGAGAATAATCATTTCTAAATGTCAGCAGACATTCTCTAACCTTAAATCATGGAAATTCCTCCTCACAGCCCTATGCAGATAGGAAGAGCTTGCTTTGCCTTTAACACCAGAGAAGCTGTTCATTAAATGCTTATCTGCTGCCATTGTTTGGGGTGAGATTCAGTTATTCAGTGACAAGGAGAAAAAGGTCCCTGTTCCACTTAACTTTTGAACCTTGATTATGACACATGACCACAGGGCAGGAAAAAGAATCTTGATTTGTATTTAACATGCTAACATCATGCATATAAAATGAGATCCTGATAATTTGAAATGTCTTCTCCTTTTGTTCAATTTGATGAATTCTCATCCTGCGGTCAACTGGAGAATTTTTAAAGGTTGATGATCAGTGCATCACAGCCTTCCTAGCTGATGGTGGAGGCAGGATAATCAGCACTAGCCCTCTGCATAACTCAAGAGCACAAAGACATGGAACATGACTTCTGATAAAAACAAAACAAAACCAAAAAACCCGTCCCATGGATGAACATCATCCTGTTGTTTGTCAAAAGGTCAGTACCCAGTACCCAGTACCCATCAGGCAGGCATATAACGTGCATGTACACCTGCTGCACCACAAATTAGCTGTATTACAGTTTTTATACCATCCGAATGTTTTCCTTAAGGAACTGTAATATGATGACATCTGGCCTGCTAAATCAATGACTTTCTTTCCATTATTGTAATTAAAGCCCTCCTGAGAAGTGGTACAAGCCACCCAAAGTGACAGTTTATTCGAAGCAGACCTGCCTGGCTGCAAGACATAGGAATTATGGCCCCATGATGAAAGTGTTAAATAAAAAAATTAATCTTGAGAAATTTAAGAGACATGCATTTAAATAAGTTTGTACTGTGAATACTTATTAAGAAGCCAATATGTTAAAAGTTTATGAGGTAGTTGAAGAATCCTGGAGATATTAATTGTCCAATTCTTAAGATACACAAGTTGGGTGTCAAATCAATGATTTTAAAATTCAAGGATTTTAAATATGAGTCCAACATTAAATATAAAGAAAATTAAAGCATATGAATTCTTAAAGGTCTTTATAACAGAAAAGAAATAAATGTATGTAGAGACTAGTCTTACAACCCAGTTATATATTTATTTTTATTTAAAACTTTTTTCTAGCAATACAAACATTTAAATAAGTGCCATCAATTATTTTTTAAACAAGCTTTACCTTATAAGTTATATATCAAAGGTCAGATAAAATAGACTTTGTATAAAGAAATTCTCCTACCCACCTTTGGTTTACAGAACCTATATAATTGCCTACAGGCACACAGTCTAGAGAAAATTGACTGGCCTTTTACAACCGCAACAAAGAAAGTGCTGGTAGTCCACACAGCAGGAAGTTCTGGATAAAAATCAGAGAACTCAAATTTTTAAGGTTCAGGCCATCTAGACCACTAGAATTTCTTCTCTTAATTTCTTATGATAGTTACCACATTTTAATTTAATTTAATTTAATTACTGAAGCCCATTCCTGCTGTTTTCTGTATTAGAGATCAATACATGCACTCTTGGTAGTTGTCCTGTTTGACTGATTACTTTTTCAGTTTGCATTCACACTATCAATGCATAGCTTCAACTGACTCTGTGTACAAGTTACTGACAGGTGAAACTGAGGTTAAGATTTAAATACAATTTTCATTATTAGAAACCACTGATCCTTAACTCTCAAATATTATATATTACAGTAGATGTTTATATATGGACAATCGCATGGACATTTGTATTTGAGAAAAGAGTAAATTAATGATTTGAATTGATTTTAGAAGCTATTCTTTCATATGACTCAATAAACATGGCTTTCTCACTCTATGTAGAGGTACAAATCTGAATTCTATAGTATTTTGGGATGCTGAGGTAGGAGGATTACAGGTTCGTAGCTGGGCAATTTAGCATCTTAACAAGGTCTTGTCTCTAAAAAATAAAATAAAAATGGATTGTGATGTAGTTCAGTGCAAACTCCCTGGACTGAATCACAAGTACCACAATAAGGCCTGGAGTGTTTCTGGTTCCCTGAAAAACCTCGTATCACTACTTCCTCATGGGCAGATCATGCTCCATGCTTATAAAGGTCTATTTCTGAACCACTTTATGTAAACTAACATGATAAAAATAACTTTGAAAGGGTATTATTTTGTGTTTTATTTGTTATGCTTTGAAAAGTGTTACATGCATTGAAAAAATTATTTAATAGGAGTAGTAACAAGAACAATAACAGCTACCATAGTAACAGCAATAGCTAACTCTGGGCCAGGTATGATGCTACTCCACACCTACATCTCCAATAGTCTTCACACCATCCCATAACATAGGAGACAGTACCTCTATTTCACAGATGAGAGGAGTGAAACTGTAAAGGTTAATTAAGATTTCACAAATATAAGTAGAGGGAGCAAGGCTTGAATCAAACCTGATTACTAAGTCTCTGCCCTTAATAACCATACAATTCTGTGCTCAAAAACTCAGACTTGCCATCATTATTCCTTTTCTCTCCTAATTTCAAGCTCTTTCCCATATGCCTGAGATAAAAGACAGAAATGGAGATCCCAGACCCAGCAACTTGGGAAAGCTTCCTTATTCTCTCTGAAATAAATAATGAAGTCCTGAAAGACATAATTAAGATTCTTGGGAACAAGCAGGGTGATAATTTGTAGAAGTCAACACTAAACCTTTGCCTTTCTTCAGATCTCTTCTTTTAAATCGATCCCCTATCCACATGTCTCCCTCACCTCTCACTGTAGTTAAATGGTACAGAAAATTACACGCAATGATCTTCAAAAAGTATTCCATGAGCTTTTAAGAACAAAAATGCCATTTATTAGTCAAGCGATCTCATTAAGGAGCCTGACTCCAGCAGTCTACTCTGAGGTTCAATAGACCTGGATTCTCAAAACCCACAGTACTTGACCTGGGTGGGAATCAGGCACAGAATGCAGGCTTTTGTGAAAGGATTCGACTATATGTATGGAAGAAAAATGTTAAACAATCCTAGCAGCATGTCATTTTAGGCTTTATGTCTCTGCTGAGAGTTTGCTTCTTCTTCTTCTTTTTTTTTTTTTTTTTTTAAAAGAAAAGCTTATTTCATGACAGAATAATTGGCTCAGATTCCATGCTTCTCTGTGTCAATGTTCTTCCATTTATAGGCCCCAGAAAGCTTTGAGCTGCATTGGGGGAAAAAAGAAATCGAGAAATAGACATAACCCATTTGGAAGCTCCACAACACGGCTTGGATAGGCAAGCAGAAGCTACAGGAGGAAGGTACTCCTTCCCCAGAGAACTGAACACTGTTATCCTTGGTCGCAAACCAGTCACAGCCTGTCAGGCAAATCAGGTCAGCCCCACACCTTTCCCAGGTGACAGTATCCACCCACCCATATGTTCCTCAATACCTTCTTAACACTTAACAGACGCTTTTCCCAACACAAATTACACCATTATAAAGGTGGTGCTAGCATAACAATTAAGTCAGATAGAGCAGTGTTCAGACAAATGGGTAAATGAACTGGACAATTAGAATTATGATACAAAGGTTAATTTAGTTGAAAATGTAGATTAAAAAGATACAAAACATTCTGAGAGCATTTTACTTTATATGTGTTAATTTCTCTGCCACTAATATATTTATCAAATTCTAATAATAACCCAATCTTAGTCATAAATTACCAGAGAAATGTCTTAACAGAGGAATTAAACATGTAACAGCCTGTAATACGAATGAAGAATTTTTAATAACTTGGGGATTGGCAGTTCAATAAAACATTATGATCACCGTGAGGTTCACATTGAAGTAAGTAGCCTTGCTTAACGCAAAGAGGCTCCACCTGAAAAATAAACGCTCTGCTTAGCTACATCCATCTTCCATAGAATGCTACCTTTTTGTACTAAAGAAGACATAAGACATAAAGTAGTATAGTATAATAAAGACATAATTGCTAAGAATGCAGACATGCTGTAAATATTGGTGTACTATGCTGAAAGACAATATTAAGAGGTGTTCAAGAGCATGGGCTTGGCTTTTCTCTATTCATTATATGAACTTGAGCAAGTTACTAACTCTGAACTTGCACTCCAACTGTAAAATGGGGAAAATAATGGGATATTATAGTGATTAAACATTTAATCTATGAAAACTGTAGCCTTGTGATACATATGAAATGTTTAGTAAAGGCCAGTTATTATCATTATAATTATTAGTTTGCATTCTCCTATTTAGATTCGTAAGTAATACATTACTTTCTAATCTCCTTGAGAACTGCCATGTGATTTTTCTTAAGTGACTTTTCTCATGTACATAAAGAAAGGGAGGAAGAATAAGAAAGAAGAGGAAGTGAAGGACAGAGGGAGAGGAGGAATGAGGAGTACATGAGAAAGCTGTGTAGTCCAGGTCTTAGAAATGCCGAAGGTCTGCTTCAGGACAAAGTCAGAGTATACTTACACTTTCTCCCCTCTCCCCCTCTTTTCCAATCCTCTTTTTTCTTTTCCCTTTCATTCAACCAGTAAAAACTATTCAGCACTCACTAAGCACTTACAACATCATAAAAAGAACATCTGTAAGACAAATCTCAATAACAAAATGCCAAAAAACTAGGTATTATGTAGAGAGGATGGTGTATAGCAGAACAAGACAGAACTCACTGCTGACAGTGCTTGAACATGTAAGAACGGAAAAGTGAGTGGAAATCCTTGTTCTCAAGAACTTGTATAGGGTGAGACAGTCTATTAGTGGACAAATGCACAAGTGTATATTAGAAATACATCAAATGATGGTGAGTCACTGTAAAGAGAATTTTAAAAGGTTAACACAATAGAAATAGACCTGGGAAGGAACAAAGTTTACTACTGAATTATTTGAATGACAGTTTAGCATTCAGACAACGCAATGTACCAATTTAAGTGTACAGGATGTGGTCAAAATATGATGTGCTTCATATTTTTAAAAAAACTTATTGTTATAAAAGATACATCATCATTGCCTTCAAAATATTGTGCCTCACTTTGAACATGCTTATCTCATTGTTTTTGTCACTTTCTCAAGAAGTTCTGGAAGTCTTTTTCAGTGAACATTTTGGGTTGCACTGCAGTGGCTGCCTGGATGCCATGAGTAGATTCAAAACATTTAGCTTTCACTGTCATTTTAGCTTTAGGGAACAGCCAGAGTTTGCATGGTGCCAGATTCTGTAAATAGGTGGCTGAGGTCACACTATAATGTTTTCCTGAACCTGATTTTCCAATGGACAGTACTCAGGAATAGTATCCACCATACTTTGATCACACTTTGCAAAGACACTCAGGAAAGAAGGCTTTCAGAACTATTTCAGAAAGTGACAAGAATGACAGGATAAGTGTGCTCAAAAAAGGGGATTATGTTGAGTGAGATTAATGGTATTGTGTCTTTTACTGTAACATTTCTTTTAAATTTAAACATTCACTGTGTGTTTTGATTACCCTTGTACAGCTTGGTAAGATTTTACATATGAATATATTTGTGCAACTGTCATCCAAATGACTAGCCCAATAATTTTGTTCATGTGCTTTAGTTTTTCATAAATAGTTTCGCAGTATATAACAAATTACCTTTTTGTAAAAATCCAGGCACATGTTAAGTTCTAGTTGTATTGTACCTTAAACTGTATCTTGTAACCTCCATAATCTATAATGCACATTAACTGCTTTTGATTTACCCTCTTTCCTGGTAACCAACTATAAATTATTGCCAACATTCTGATAGTTCAAATAATACTGAAACAGTCATCTTCACATCCTTACTGATTTTTTTTCTGTTCTAATACAAGGACTTCTAGCAGCAGAATGTCAGCAGCAGAGTTTATTCTTATAATTTGACTAACCAATCCCAGAATGCATATTTCTATGTACTTCAAACAAGCAGGGCCTTATTGTTTTTGTTTTAAATCTGTAAGTTCTGCCATCCCATAATTTAAAAATAATCAGGTATCATCATTCTAAACCTTTACGACTTCCTTCTTTTAAATCTAGTGTTCTTTCCTTGACACATTTTTCAAAGCCTGTTGTATTGGTTGATACTGTGTCCCCCAAGGACTCATCTAATTTGGATGGGCCTGAGTCTGGCTTTTGCGATTGGTTTGGTGTCTAGTGCTGGGATTGGTGATGTGAGTGCTGCGCCTGCCTAGGGGTGGAGCGGACATACAGTGTAAGGGTGGGAGGAATGCGGGTCTTCTCTCTCTTCCCCTCCCTCTCTCTTGCAGGTTCACATGCCTTGCTGTTTGGCGGCCGCCATAAATGGCAGCCCCGCCATGCCATGCTGCCTTGGAACCAACTAAGTAAGGACTGAAACCCCCGAGAACTGTAAGAAATAAACCTTTCCTTCCCTAATTTTGGGTGCCAGGTATTTTGTCTCGGCAACCAGTGAAAATTAACTAAGACACCTGTGTTTTTCCCTTTTTAAGTGATTTGCAAGGGGAATGTTGCTAAGAGGTAACACTTCACCAAGTAGAGATATAATGGTCAGGGAGGAGCAAACTTTGGAAAGATCAGGAAGTTCCAGACTCTGGGAGTGTCTAGGACAAAGGCCCTCAGGCAGGACTGAAGCTACCAAGAAAAAAGAATCAAGAGAGCCACAGGTGACTGGAAAACGATGGGCAATGGAGAAAGTTGTGTGGATAAAGTCAGGGAGCAGGGAAGGGCCACAAAAACTTTGTGAATCCAACTCTGCCACAGAACGTAAGGTTTCCCTGTTTCAAATGGTGAATTTGTGAATGGTGAACTGCATCTTTTATCATCCTCCAATAGACTGAGAATGGCAAGCACAATTGTAGGTCATACACCTCTGAGAAATTAATAGTAATATATTCAGAATAACAATTGTACTCAAAGCATTTGTATCATAAAAGTACATTCTATAAAAACCCCAACAAAAACAATATCAGATATTAGGTAGAGGAGATACTGTATAACAGAATAAAAGACATGGCTCAGAGAACTCAGAAAATTGTTTATTTCCCATGGGGAAATCTAAAAGGAATAATAATAATAAACTTTTCTAATTTGGAGCAGTCAGTGGAGATGTTCCTCTCAAATTAATGTAGAATCGATTTTATATAACATAGGGGTTTTGAGGTTTCAATTTATGGATAAAACTGTACTCAACTACTTAGTTAAAAGTTTAAAGAGTGGTAAGTTTACTGCTATAAAATTGAAGGAAACGAAGGACCACATTTGATTAGTGGAAATAATATGTAGTGAGTTTGAATAAAATATATATATTTTCTAGATGTTAATAACACATATAATGACAGAAAAATAATGTGGTTTCAACCAGTGTACTATAAAGCTATTTAACAGAGAAATGAAAGACTCAGTTTTTAACCAAATGTAAAGATAGGTATGACCTGTGTGACAGGAAGGTTACACATTTTACTGGGATATGTTATATTCAACCTCAAATTATCTCTTGCTAAAAGTAGAAAGTAATGTAATTATAAAGAGGATGATGGTGGTAAATATCTAAATTTTCCATGAAAAGAAAGGTGCAAAGGGAAATAAGAACCAAGAAAAGCACATGTATATTTATATAGACAAACATGAAAATGTTTAAATGTTAAAAGTTAATCTCACTTTGTAAGTTCACTTGATTCAAAAAGCTGGTGTGGAACTAACAAAGCTAGAAAAATGCTAGTTTTTAAGCCTTTGAGATAAATGTTAAAAGAACCATCACAAACAAGGAAACCAGTGACTTCTTTCAACTCTATCTGTGCCTTTTAATTTTAAAAGAAGATAAGATTTTCATCACTCCTTGTTGCTCTGCTATGATGATAAATAATTTGATGTGCATGGGATTCCTTTGAACTCAGAAAAAAACTGCAGAAATATAGGATGGTCATTATTTCACATAAATAAATATATGGAGAGTGTTTAACATGCAGTGAAAATGAAATATGTATGAATAACTTATTAGGATAATTTGCAAATGATAAGAATTTATATGATTTTTAACAGCTGTAATTAACCGAATGCCCTGAGAAGTGTTAGATATTTGCTTACGCATGCTGACAGGACTTACTTTGTTTCCTGAAAATCATTTATGACCTTTTCTATCTTGTCACCTGGATCCTAAATATCATATAATAGGAGCATCACCTCTATTTCTGTATCCCCAGAATGTGACATGGAGTATCAGTGCAGATAGAAAAATTTAGGCAAGGGAGACATCTTGTCCAATCAGCAGCTGACAACAATATACATGCTTTGGTGACCACATCAAGGCTGGTTTGATTCAGCTAACTTAATCATCAACATGTTAAAATATTCCTATCACCTCTTACATCACACACACACACACACACACACACACACATGCACATACACATTTATGCACATGCACACATGTACCTAGAAACCAAAAAGACCTTGAGATGACAGCAAGAGTGTAAGACAGACTGGAATCTAGTTTCCAATGAGCACATATTATAAAACTTCTAGTAAGGGTTATATAAATGATTATAAAAATAAACCATCTAGACCATGGTAGCTACCAATTAGTCATTGACAAGTTACTGTATTTTACTGCTTTGAACCTGGATCTCCTTATCTATAAAATGAGGTTTGATATTTCTTATTTCATACAGTTCTGATAGGAGTAAAAATATGAAAATGATCAAAGAAATATTTAGCATGCAAGTCCTCAAAAATATGCATATTTTTTTCTGTTGACTTTCTCTAAATTTTAAAATCTGATTTGATCTAACTTGAGATGTGTATCTTAAAATTTGCTTCTCAAGAGTTTACCTTTACCACGGTGAATTTCAATGAGGGGAAGTTCTACTGTCAGAAAGACATTAAAGAATGAAACATGAGAACCTAGTATAACCCATGTTCTGCCTGTTTATGCTGATTGCAACTTGCATAAGTCTTGATTGATCACTCTCACTAGACAAAAAGCAGTGTGAATGGAACTGAAGTGGCTTATCTATCTTAGACCTATATGCCTAGTAGCAGAGTTCATTAAAGTAAATGTTTGGTGATTTAAAATCACTACTGATATTGAATAAATCTCAAAAAGATCATACCAAGTCTATTTATTCACGGTTCTATTACCCAAAATTATCAGACAGCCTTGGATAGAGATTTTTAACTTTTTTTTTTTTTTTGTTCTGAAAAACGAACTCAGGACCTTGCACTTTCCAGGCAGGCATTGTGCCACTGAGCTATATCCTCGGCCAAGATTTATAACTTTTAAAAGTCTTTAAAAGCAAATTTCTGAAAGATGTGTCTAATTAAAACTTGTCAGTAAACTTTACACAAAGAAGAGATTCTCCAGATAAACACGAGGCTCTTCTTCAAAGATCCAATTACTTTTTCTTTTAACTTTCTGGTTCATCTTCAAACAGGAGGTGTTCCTCACGATCTCCATTTAACAGATGGGAACACTGAAGTTTAGAGCTGCTGTTAAATTGCTTTCTCCAGGAAGAGCACCATCCCGGTCAGGATCACAATAGAAATCTTGCATCTTTCATTACTCTTTCAATTAGAATTTGCTTCCTAGTCATTAGCACATTTGCTTCAGCATGCAAAATAAGCATCCTTTGTAGAGTGCCAGTGTGGAAAATTTCCATTAGAGAAAGACTTATTTCATAAAGTTTTATATAAATTTGCAATTGCATGCCAGTGTGAAATTTATCGGGCCATTTTAGGTTTTGAGAAGCAATTGTGATCAACAATTCTCAGCAACTGTGGCAACAAGACAATTCTATTTATTTATTTAAAAGGAATTAGAGGACTATTTGTGGATTAAGTCCTCATATATGTTATATACCAGGTTACTTTTACAAGGATACAATAAAACTGTTAAGTATTTAGCTTTGTAAGTCGGTATTGGCAATTACCTTAGGTTACATGGGTACCTGGGAACATTTTGGCTCTTGAGAAACACCTATAAAAATCCAGTAGTAACAAAATAGTTTAAAAGATTTATTTGCACCAAATAGGACATATTTACATTGTATTTATATTTGCTTGAATTTGTAGATCAGTGTTTAACATCAGTTATAGGATCAAAGCAAAGAGTTTCCTGTATCTTGGCTTTCAAAATAAGAACACACTCATGATTTTCACTGCCTCTGTTAAAGCTATTAATACCTGTGCAGGAAGAGGAAGAAAGAAAAACTGAAGAAAGACAAACTTGTGACCTTGTAATAGAGAAATGCTTCTTATGTGACAGGTTACATGTGCCTAGCTAATAGGAAACAAACATAATTGTTAATTAAAATATTCAAAAAGAGGTTTATGCATTCTGGTTCTACTACTTAATGAGATACAATTTGATTTACTCTAGGAACTTAATAACTTACAAAACAAGTTTTTCTTTAACCACAGCCTTTTAACTGTTCGTCCAAAAAAGTTTCATCCTGTTATTATAATCCAACTAGTTTTCATAAAAGCATATACTCAAGATAAAAGAGAGAACTCAAAAGCACGATTCCTCAGGATGAATTACACATGCTCTCTCATATTCTTTTTCATTCTGTCTGTTCTTTCCTTTTCATGCACACACACACAAACACACACACATGCACGCACACACACAAACTCACACACACACATAGTTACCTAAAACCAGCTGATTTAAGAACCCAATTAAACATTAAAAATGGCATTCAAAATCCAAGAGATACTTCTTTCTTTTAGTAAACTGAGACTGAGGAATATAATTTAACTCCTACACCATTAACATCAAGCAACACAATGTGGGGCATTAGAAAGATCCCCAGATGCTGATAGGAGTTGTGTGGTTGGAGACTGGAGAACACCTTTTTTTTGGGGGGGAGGGGGATTGGTGAGCACTGAATAAAAAAGGCAATTGTCTCAGAATAAACTCTGCAGAGGACACAAGGCCTTTTATGCTCCTTGCACTCAAGGGGACGCTCCCCAGGAGCAGAGGCCCAGGATTTGTGAGGCACTGCTGTCCGCACAGCCCAACTTGGAGCATCAGTTTCACTCTATGAATAAATTATGGGGTAAAATGCAAGAGCTGCATGAATCTTCAAAGTCAGACCTGAGGATTCAAAGGAAAATTGGTCCTACAGGCAAGTCCCACATCCGTTAAAGTCTGTGTTCTTCTTACCTCTTCCTAGTGAAAAATACAGAAGCACTAAGTAAAGCACAGATATGGGACACTGTCATGAACAGAGAAAGCTTCTAATAATCTAGCTGGGGCCTTCAACAATGGCCCATAACTTTCCATCAGCAGATCACAAAACTAAACCTCATTCAAGTTCACAATCTTGGGAACTTCACCATGTACCATGTTGTTTTAAGAAGCATGCTTTTGTTCCTTCTATATCGCAAACTATACTGGATTAATCTTTATGATAGGAATCTTTTATAGCACATAACCTCAAATAAATAAGGTAGAAAACAACATTACAGTACTCGGCAGGTTCCTGGCATTTGTTTATGGAGCACCTGCTTGAAACTAACAATTAGTCTTAATTCTGTGGCTATATGGCTGTACAATTTAGCAAATCCCTGACTCATAGGGAGGTAGATTCTAATTATTTTGGTAAACAGATGGCAGTTTTTAAGTACACAAAATAAATAAGCAATAAAATGGAAGCAAATGGAAAATGGCATGGAGCACATAAACCCAGGTAATGTGGTAGACACTGAATGAGGAGAGTTGCTTCAGACGCAGAGTTCAGGAAAGGGACCATTTCTGCAGGGCCACAGAGGAAGAGTGAGGCAAACATTTGGGAAGGTCAATTTCCAAGGCAGAGGGTCCTTAGGCTGGCCTCAGTGATGTGACTTCTAGAAGGAGCAAGACATTGACTCTGGGTAACTTGTAGGGTTGAAATAGTGTAATGACAGGACATTACTGAGGTGGCTGAGACCAGATGTTTTGGGCCTTTGGGCAGAATAAGAGACTTGGACTTGAAAAAAATCTGTGATGAGCAGTGGCTGAGGTGTGGTACATAAGTGAGTAATGAGGTTAAACTTATATTTTAAAGCTTTAATTGTTATTATGGGTTGGGCAAGGACTGGAAGGAGCAGGTAGAGCAGAAATAGTCAATTGCTCAGGAGACTCAAGTGCCAAATTCTGGCAGTTTCACCTAGACTTACTGAGCTGCAAAAATATGCAAGATTTTTTTGAGAAGACTACTGATAAGGAATGGGATGGAAGTAAAAGAAAATACAGCTGCTATTTGACATTCACTTGTCAAAATGCTTCACACACATTTTCTCAGTTCTCCAACAGCTACTGGGGAAAGATGCCTATGATTAGCCCTTCAGAAACACCACACAGCACTAGATAGTTGGGTTAGGATTTAAAACAGAATTTGGACTCTACATCGAAGGCTTAGGATGCAAATTTATCAGTTCACAAGGCCAGATTAATTCTTTTAGTAGGAAAAAAGTGGTAGAGTCAGAATAGATTGAGATCCAATCTAATCACAAATGAACAGGCTATCTAGATTTCCTCTACTATTCCACCATACCATGAAGCAGTTTGTGTTCAATATTTTGAATTTTAATTTGTAATTTTTAGATGTTTATAAATTCATAAATCGCATAGGAAGTAGGTGCTATTCAAAGAAATAATGAAGTCAAAAGGAAGTTGCTCAGCATTTAGAAATAATATCCTGATCTCCTTACTGTTTTAGTCATTAAACTCATTAATATACAGTAGATAATTCTCCTCCTGGCTTTCTTTTTCTCTCCTGCCTCTAGATTTATTGACACTACCTGCTCTGCTTCATAGGGACTTTTTTATGAGGAAATGCCTTTCCCTATCACATAAAACAATTTTTCACAATTACATCCCTACTCTTCCAAGCTTCCCTCCAGTTGGTTTCTAAGAGACTCACTATTCACTGTCTTTTCTTACATACATCCCTAATTAATATTATAGACTATTTCTGAATGATCCTTTTCATAGAACTCTCTCTCCTTATGAAGAACTTTGACTATAGTGGGCAAAAAATAAATATATACAAAATAAACAATAACTAAACTGCCAGGCTACATTTATCTTTATCAGGAGTCTACCCTACCATAAACCAAGTGCCAAGACACCAGTAATTTTCTGTTTTAACCAATTCAAGTGAAAGGAAACATATAGATATTCAGTAATTCAGCCTCTACTTACTTAGGCTTTGCAAGGTGCAAAAGAAAAGGAAAGTGGTTGCTATATCTTCTTAATAACCTAACTCTTCATGTAACTGCAACATCCTGAATGTGTCCAACCACTGCTATAGTGTTCTCTCTTGGACTAACTCTATCTTTGCTTCCCAACAAAACGTAAACTGTTGCCCTTTCAGAAAACTTAAAAAAAAAAAAAAAACTTTCCTTGTAGAATTCAACTTGTCCTTATGCTGCACAAGGACAAGGATTAGAGTTACCAGGAAATCGGACATTTAGTACAACACTGCCTTATACAGTATGACTTTGTACAGCTCAACTGACCTATGGGTGTCTCAGTTTCCTCATCTTTGTAATACAGAAATAAGATTGGGTTTTTCTATTGGGTGCTTTGCACTGCTCAGACTACTGCAAAACACTGAAAAGTGTTATGAAATAAAGTTTGCTGTTTGTTTCACAGTTATTGATTATTTATTTATTTATTTATTTTTGTCTAGGGGATATTTTGAGAGTAGAGGAAAAGAAAAGGTGTAAAAAGGTGAATTTGACAAGAATAACTTGCATTTCAACTGTAGAAACTGTAGTAGTAGGATGGATTTGAAATTTCAGAGAAGTATAGGAAAGTGTGGCATAGCAATTAAACAGTGTTCAGATAACTGGCTATTTGGCAAAAATGTCAAATTTCTTCCTTTAAAATTAAGCTTGAATGTTTTTAAAAAAATTCAAAGTAGTTGCCATTTATGGACATTTATTAGGAACTAATGCTATGCTAAGAATTTTACATGCATTATTGTGAGTACTCTGCAGAGCACTTTTATTGGGGAAATAGGGTTATTTTCCACATTTTAGAAACAAACTGAATTCAGAGAGGTTAAGTGACATTTTCAGAGTAACATAGATATCGAGGTGCATATCCAGGGTTCAGACTCACATCTGTTTGATTCTACTATGTAAATTCTGTGTGTGTGTGTGTGTGTGTGTGTGTGTGTGCATGGGAAATATATGAAAATATTAAAATTTTAAAATAAGTAGAATACTTCATTATTTTACATATCATATAAGTACTAAAGGAAAAATATAGATGAATGTTTCTTAATATGGGGATATGGTAAATTTTACCAACTATGACGCCACTCCAGAAGGAGTGGTTATCTCAAAAAATCAACCGATAACAAATCCTAGCAGGGCTGTGGGGAAAAAAGAAACCTCCACTGTTGGTGGGAAGTGCAGACTGGTATAACCACTGAGGAAATCAGGTTGGAGATTCCTCAAAAAACTAGACTTAGAGGTGCCATTTGACCCAGCAATTCTCTTTTTGGGTATCTTCTTGGAAGAAGTAAAAACATTATACCACAGCTATATATGTGCACACATATTTGTAACAGCACAGCTTGTAATAGCTAAATCCTGGAAACAAGCCAAATGTCCATTAGCCTAAGATTGGATAAAGAAGATGTGTCTTTTTTATACAATGGAGTACTACTCTGATATAAATAAGGATAATCTTTAGACATTTCTGGGTAAATGGATGCAACTTAAGACCATATTCTTTTTTTTTTTTTTTTTGAGACAATACAGTTAGGTAAATTGGACTCACATGTGTAAATATCACATTGCTTCCCTTATGTGAGAAACTGAAAGTGTAAATAAGGGCCAAAATGTACAGTAGATACTGTGAAATGGGAAGAAACTGTTCAGAAGGAAAGAGGAAATAGGGTAGGGGAAGGGGAAAGGAAGGAAGGGAAAATTTAAAAAAAGTTTAAAAAGAATAAATAGAAACTAAACTGTATAAATAGGGAGGAGGAAAGGAGCTGAAAGGAGAGGGGATTAGAAAAAAAGGAAACAAAATATATCATGTACAGGGACAAATTCCTTATGATGAGGCTGGGGATATAGTTCAGTGGCACAGCACCTGCTGGGCAAGCGCAAGGTCCTAAGTTCAATTCCCAGGACCA
Organism: Dasyprocta punctata; assembly: GCA_004363535.1. Classification (NCBI taxonomy): domain Eukaryota; kingdom Metazoa; phylum Chordata; class Mammalia; order Rodentia; family Dasyproctidae; genus Dasyprocta; species Dasyprocta punctata. The sequence continues at coordinate 99,348 of RJWM01000194.1, read as the reverse complement.
AAATAAATAAACTAATTAAATAAATAAATTCTTATGATAAATATGATCATTACGTATATCTAAAATACATCAATAAAGTTAAAGGAAAAAATCTAACACATACAAGTATATAAAATCTTAACACTTCAAAGGCAAAACAGTCAAATAAAAAATAAACTTCACTATATAAAATGTATAAAGACGACAAATTAGGGGAAAATGTAATATATATAATAAACTAAATACTGTCTTTAAAGATAAGGAATGATTGAAAGGTATTTTTTATAGTTGTTACTTCTTTGTATAAAAGGGATTATTTAATCTGTTTATACTAAAATTAGGGTGAGCTTAAATTTTCATGGTAATAGAAAAATGTTTGTATGCCAGTTTTCAATCATGGGAAAATATGTGTAAGAAAAAAAATAAAACAGTAAGTAGAGCAAAGTGATTATTTTAACATTGTGGCGATACAGATGACTTTACCTTTGCTAATTAATCCTGCTTAACAACTTCCAAGTGTTCTGAAGTAATCATTGCAACTTGTATCATCTGAGCAAACAACAAGAAACTGTTCCTTCTGCCCCTTCCCCAGGTGTCTTCAAGGAAAAAGGCTAAGGTTCATTTTGAAGTCTTCCTTTGTCTTCCTCAGTTTAACTGTATGCTGCAAAGACTGAGCACTGGTAAATACTTCCTTTATCCATCTGTGCAGTTTTCCTTCATCAAGATAGTTTTCTTCCTTAACATGTCTATAATTTCATCAAAAGGAAAAGAAACTACATATGTGTGTGCATGTGCACACTTGCCCAAAGAAAATAGCTAAAATATAAATAAAAGCCACATTATCTCTCATTGCTTCTAATTATTTTGTTTCTGCCAGAGGAGGAACACAATAAGGAAAAGGTATACAGAGGAGAATTTCAGCTGAGACCATGTACTTATTATTTTATGAACAAAAACGACAAGTGTACTTTGTTACACAGAAAATTATACAAAGGAATAAAATACAAATTTTCCTACTAAATAGCTTTTTCCATTCCCTAGAATTTATACAATGAACAAGCAGAATAAAACAAACTCTTTCTTCTACCTTACTGTTGAATTCTACTGAAAATTTCAGTATCAAAACTGTATTCTATCTTTCAATGCAATATTCAAAGCAATGAGGGAACATCAGAAAAATAACGAACTAAAAAATTCATGAAGCCTGACTACTAGAAGAATTACTGCTGAGAAAACACAAAGGTATGGGTAAAATATTGGCATGCCAAATGTTCTTAGCAGAATGCTCAAAACCCTTTGCTCCCACAGAAGCTTCTTAAAATAACAAGACTGGAAAACAGTGATAAGTAAATACTTGATGGCAAACTGCAGCATTGCATTGGATCCATTCGAAGGTCTTTACTTCACGAAGTACAGCTCCTTGATATTAAAGCGAACCGCATTGTCCTTCCCATCGGAACAGGAAGGACATCACCGCGGCCATGGACACAATAGGTTCTCCAGTGGGTGTTGGTAGCTTTGTGCAGCACGATGCATCTCCAGTTAACTTTTCTTTGACCTGTTATTTTCCAGCTTAGCCAGCATGGTCCAGGTAATCATCAGCTTCCTATCATTAGCTTACAACTCCAGCTATGTAGGAATTTAAGAGATTCTTCATCAACAATGCTTGGATAAACTCTGTTTCACCATGGGAGGGGGCAAACTTTCAGCTAATGTGCTTCAAAGGAAATTAATTTCCTACTGGTCCTGCAACTTTGTGTTATGTAAATCCCTGGATTTAAGACTAGGTATATTTCTGATGTACTGTTGAAACTGTGATCTAACTAGTCTTTAAGAAAAAGAAAACAAAACTCCAGAACACAAAGTTGTAGGCCACTTAGAAAAGCTTTGCACTGAATAAATCTTATCCCTGGATTATCTCCCTGGCACAGCAGCAGCCATTGGTTTTATTAAAGGTATCACAGTTGTGAGGAAGAATAGGGAATGCTCTGGAGACAGTTTATCTTCTAATTATTTCAACTGAACTTGGATTTAGAATTTGTCCCTGTCCTTGGAGAGGAGATGCTTAAAACGGTCTTGCTGTTTTAATCTTTCTACTACAGATACATTAGCCTGGCTAGATTGTGGGGAGGCACTCTGAAACATAAATATTGGCACCCCCTAATAGGTGGCAGAGATTATAGCGAACCTTTGTTATCTGCAGACTTCAATGTGGGGTCTTATATGCTTCTGCCTTCTCTCAGCATCCAGCAGTGGGTATATTGCACCTTCTGATCCTAAAGGAACTCCCATATAGGACATTTCTCCTTTTGTCTTCTAATGCCTCGTTGCTTCAAAGAGACCTCTTCAAAGTTGTTTTCTCTAAATTTCCTTGTATGTTTTAGAACTAAGATACCGCATAATTAATTATCTACACAATATTCAACCTATTATATCTGTTCGATTTCAAGTGTAAAAGTTCTCTCTTCCTTTTACCAACACATTACGTACAGCTTAGAAAAAGCAATCTTTGATCATTTTTTATGTATATATCTTTGGTTTTTTTTGTTTGTTTGTTTTTGTGGTACTGGGGATTGAACTCACAACCTCGCGCCTGCCAGGGCAGGCGCTTAAGCCACTGAGCCAAACTCCCAGCCCTGGTTTTTTGAGGCAGGGTCGTACTGTGTAGCTCAGGCCAGCCTTGCGCTCGCGTTGTAGCCCAGGCCGGCCTTGAACTCACAACGCTCCTCCTACCTCAGCCTCCCGAGTGCTGGGATTAAAGGCGTGTGCCACCACGCCCGGCTTATGCATATATCTTGTAATCTGAACATCTACTTTGAAGATAACAATACACGATATATTAACCATTGTTAATCTCCTATTGTTTTTTTTTAAATTCTGCATCATCATTTTTATTCTTTTTTTCTTTTAGAATACAAAAAAAGAAAAAGAAAAACAAAGAAAACACTCTTCCATGACACCAATTGTTCAAGAAACATCTATATGATATGTATTTAAAATATATGTATAATATATATATACATATTAGCATATATTATGTACCTTTTCACAGTCCTACTAAAGTAAATAAAGAGGCCATTAGCCTGAGATTGTCTTTTTAACTGCAACTCCCATGTAAATAAACTGAAATTTAACTTGGAAATGTTTCATACAACTGACTAAAAATAAACAAATGAAAGGAATGAACGAGTCTCAGCCAATCAGATGATAGTTCAGACAACCAGAAACTTCCCAACAGTCCTCATCCAAATGAGGTAAATGCTACATTGCACCATATTCCAGTAAGACAAATCCTAGTGCACCCAGCCAGGTAGGATTTCTACTTTATGGTCTTGTTCAGACTATAAAAGCTGGCTGCTGACACTGATAAATTGAAGCTCTGAAATTATCCCAGTTTTATATTCAATCTCAATCATGAATCATTCTTTTTTCAATACATTCTTAAATTTATTTTGTCTAAAGTTTTCATTTTAAGACTTCTAAAAACTCAACTGTTAGTTGTTCTAATTTCTAATAAAATTCATCCAAGGAGTCTGTACCAATTACCTAAACAAAGCTTAGAATATACATAATAAGTACCTACCTACCTATCTGCATACATACATACATACATACATGCCATATCTTAGGCAAAACACTTTCATATTTTTGCTTCTAAAATTTTCCTACATGAGACTTGCAACTGAGATGTTTGGCTTACCTGTTTAATGCCTACTTCTTTTAGGTAATAAGCCACTTTTAGCTTGTTTTCTAGTTCTCCTATGTGGAATTACTTGAAGATCCTCTCAATTTGGAATCTTATAAACTTTTTACTTCTTGAAAAAATTCCATGATGGAATTATATTGCTCAGATAATGACTTGGCTTCATCAGAGAAGCATGTCTTTCAATTTGAGATTCTTACTGATGCTTCATAGCTTAGAATACACACCTCTAATATACCTCAACAAGAATCAGAAAAAAGTTAAATGCCTTTTATGACACATACCAGGAACCAATCCCTATGGGAGATACAGACTTTTGTCCATTCTTACAGAAATAGCCAGATTACCTTAACTGTACCCTCTGGCTGTTATTCTCCTAAGGCATCTGTCTCTTGTTCTAACACTTTATAATTTCCTCTTATTCTGTACTACAAATAACAAAATTCTTTTACTATACAGCATAGGACTCTCTAACCTAGGCCTGCGTCTCACTTATGGCAATGAATTCCAGACTCAAAACCCAGCTATGAAAACCAAAAATAACTTTTGGGTTGCTAGATTAAGAAAACTCATACAAACTCTGTGTTGCAGCCTTGGGAAAAACAAAATGTATCACACAAGTATCTGTAAGTGGTTGGCAATTTTATGTGCCAAGAATTAACATTTCTTGTTTATGCCAGATGTCAGGTATGCTGCTTGTCTCCCTGAGCTGTCAAAAAGCATAACACGGAGAGAAAAGGTCAAAGGATCCTGAGAGATGTTAGTGGTGCTTAAAGGTTATAATGATTGAAAAAGACTGCTGTAAGTGTACATATATCACCACTTCAGATGTCATTTCATATCTCAAGTGCAAACAGAATAGACCTTCTTAAGAGATTTGTGGAATATAACATGTTTGGCAGTAGAGTTGAAAACACACTATAGTTACTGTATGTCAGCCAGAATGAGCCCCCTTACCTGAAGATCAATGATTATGAATGACTGGCGGATTGGTTTACCTACCAGAAAATGCCATCCTGTTGTTATTACTAGAACAGATGCAATGTGATCCATGCATAATTAATCGCATTTATAAAATGCCCAAAGTAAATTAACCCTTTAATTTTCTCCCCCAGTTTCTTAATGATAAAATGAAATGACTCACTAAAATACTGAGAAGTTTCTATAGCCAAGAGGAATCTGAACAAATTCAGGCAAATAACTCCACTTAGAAATGAAGTAAGAGGAGAGATGTCTCCCTTGCTCCCCCATCACCTCTTCCTCACTTCCTCAGTTCTTTCCTTCTTTCCCTCCTTTCCTCCTTCCCTCCTTCTCTACCCCTCATTCTCCATTACTTACTTCTTTCCTTCCCATCCCTCATTCTCTGTCTTTATAATTTTTTTCAGTACAGATCCCATTACTTTAAAATGTGCATATGGAAGTACATTTAAAATATTTGAAGAGAAAAGCCGGCCATGGTGGCGCACACCTTTAATCCCAGCATTCGGGAGGCTGAAGTAGGAGGAGTGTTGTGAGTTCAAGGCTGGTTTGGGCTACAACATGAGTGCAAGGCCAGCCTGAGCTACAGAGTGCCACCCTGCCTCAAAAATCTAGGGCCGGGGGTTTGGCTCAGTGGCTTAAGTGCCTGTCTGGCAGGCGCGAGGTTGTGAGTTTGATCCACCGTGCCAAAAACAAACAAATACATACATATATATGGGGGGGGTGAAGTAGAAGAAATTAAGAGTGCTGCACAGAAAGCTGTCCCCTAATTACTTTTATAAACAGAAAACTCAGCAGAAGATATTCTGAAAATGACTGGTGTGGCCTATGTTCATGTTAGGTCAGCATTTCCTGCAGCGTGCTTCCTAGCAGAGCTAGTCCTGCATTGTCTCCATAAACCATGGCTTTCCTTCTCAAGTAAAGCTTGGGAAATGATGCATGCTCAATTTCTGCTCTTGAATATGTAAAATGAATAATGTCCTAATAAAAGCTCTTAGAAATAAAGATGCTTTTGTTTCCTTTCTCTGGTACATTTTTAAAAAGTTTTTGAAAATTGCCTTTACAGACAGGCAGACTATGCATGGAATCCCAACATTCTGGGAAGCTGAGACAGGAGGATCATAAGTTCAAGTCCAGTCAGGGCAATTTAGCAACACAGAAAGACCCTGTCTCAAAATTTAGTACTAATACTAATACTAATACTAATACTAATGTTAGAGTCAGAAATGTAGCTCATTGCAAACTCCCTGGGATCAATCCCCAATACAGCAAAAAAAAAAAACAAACAAACAAACAAAAAAAAAAAAAACACTGTTCTCATAATTTTGTATTTAATATGTCAACCCCAATAAGATACCTTGTCAGGACATTTTGTAAAGTAAGATTGCTTGTCTGTGCAAAATGATCAGACCATAGTAAGGCACAGGGCTTGCAGCATGATGTAAAAAAATGTAAACTTAAAAGCAGTGACAGAAGTGGCTGCAGAAAACATGATGAGTATCACTGTAAAAACTGAACATGTTATTTCAAAACAGGAGGAAAATGCTTAGTTTTCCAGATTTATATAAAAAATTACATTAAGAAAAACAAGCACTTTACAGATAGCTACAGCAGAAGCTATTATTAGGTACAGTCCTGCTTATTATACTTATTTGTGGGAATATGAAAAGTCCTCAGTAGAAATGGACTAAGGTGACACCTGTCACTCATCTTTCAAAGTCACTTCAAGAAATTGGTGGGAGGAGTGAAGAATGGGAAGGAATAGGGATGAAAAAGTAAAGGAATTAAGATGTGTTATATGGATGTACCAACTCCACACAAGGAATGTAGACGTGTTCTAATAAAATAAATAAATAAATAAAAATATTAAGAGTCTGCATTTATGTGCAATCAATTTTCATTCATTACACTTCCATGACTTTGTCTTATTCAGGTGACACTGGGGATACATAGGACACTTGTTAAGGGAATGTAAAGATATAAATTAGAAAAGAAAAAGAGATATTGCTAATTACTGCCAAAAAAGCACACAAAACAAATATAGAAACATCTCTCCAGAGGACTGAGATGCTACTTTCATCTAGATGTTACATCTAGACTGCTCAAATATTGCAGGCCTCTAAGAGCCCAAAATGAGCAGCTTTAGTAACCCTTGCTCAAAATTATTTACTAAAAATACTCGTGAATCTGATACATGTTAATTTTTGAAGATGTAAACCATACTTTTAAATGTTTTTCAGATTTGTATGTCTTCAGATTATTGAGTGAATGGGTGTTATTGTTTTCATTCCCTCTTTCCCTTTCTCTTCCTCTCCCTTTCCATTCCTCCCTTCTTGGTCTCTCTGTCTCTCTGTCTCTCTCTCTGTCTCTGTCTCTGTCTGTCTCTGTCTCTGTGTGTCTCTATCTGTTTCTCTCTCCCTCCTTTCTCCACACTTCCTCCTTTCTCATTAATTGAATGTTCTTGAAGATAATTCCAAGTTGTGGTTTACAGACTAAAGAAATTTTCAAGCCATGCATTGTCTGACCCATATTCCTACATTAGCAATGAAAATTTATGTTACTGTATTGTCTTCCAGAGTTTCTTGAAAATTTGGTAATGTGCGTTATCTACAGCAATAACCAGCTGAAGAAGACAGTCACCTGAACCCTTAGGGTGGGCACTGAGTTGACCTCAGACCTTTTCATTCTGAGGCTGTTGCCATTTTTTTTTTGATATATTGTTGTTTTTATACTTTCTTCTCAGTAGAGATGCAATTCCATAAACCAGGTTTTAATATCTAGATTGCTATCAAATATGGGGAAATTAAAGAACTACAAATACTGAATAGCTCAAGAAAAGCAATAAAGGACAGCATATGGTGATTTATGTTAATACTAAGAATTACTGCTTGTTCTTGTCTACAACAGGACAGTTTTGGCCCATTTGGTCAGCATTGGTCCTAACAGCTGATTTGAAAAATGGAGTGAAGACAAAAATGATATATATACCTTTTGTGAACAAAATAAATCACCTAGACAATTTCCTCTTTGTGTCATTAGCATGGTAGGTCCCAATTAGGAGCCACTCTTTGTTACAACAAAGAAGACAGGGAATACAGGAACATCCAACTCAGCCTCATCACTATGAGGCAGGAAATAACCACTGCTAGTGCAGCCCACTGAGACATTAGTCATTTGTTACTGTCACACAATCTAGGAGATACTGACTGATACAGAGTTCAGCTCATGGAAACAGTGAAAAATATCTCTATGTGCTTAATACTCAAAGTGTGTCTAATGAATTTAACGAAAAGGGGTATTAGGAAAAACGTCATGGTGAGAAATGTAATCAGTACATTGGAAATATGCATGACAAAAAAATCAATGAACTCAAAAAGAACTGAATTTTCTGCATTTTAAAAATGTGAATAAAGTAAATGAAGTTGTTAAAGAGATTTAGCTTCGTTGCCAGAAAAATAATTGTGTAAGATACAAATCCTGGCTGGTTGGCCCTCCTCATGCATTTGAACCACTTGGCTAGCCCCTCCGGATTCTAGAAATAGGGGAAGATGATCACTGCACAGGTTTTGTAAATGAGTTTAGAACAAGATTCTTAAAATGTTACTGAAAACTGCACTTCACAATTTCTTATCTTTAAATACTGGCATCAGTTCAACTTGCTAAACTGAATAGGGAAAAATACGCTTTAAACAAAACTCAGGTCTAAAAATGAAAGGGATCAGTTTTGAAACTCCATCTGTAAAGGATCAATTTGGGACAGAGGTGCCTCCCTGGGATGTGACACAGACACAGACACACAAAAAAAACAGCAACAATACACCAATTCAAACTACTTCAGAATGAGATGCCAACCAGTACCTGTGGGAATTAAAAGCTATGCAAACTTAACCATGCGCCCGGAGAGGGACTGAGCCCCTGTCAGCATCCACAAACCCAGGGGACTGTCGGGCACTGTTGCTCCACACCTGGGCAGATGGATGAGAGCCAGGGAAGTCTCAGCTACACAGCTAGGCACACTGACACTCTGCTCAACAAAGCAAAGAAATGCTGCTGAGATGAGAATTATCTAGCTGGTAAATAAATGAACATCCGTGTTCCATATAAACCAAAATTCCACTTCAATTTCTGAGTGCAAGGTGTCTTCCTGAGTAAAATTCAGTCCAAAAGATACTTTAAGTCTTCCACTTGCTCTAGCATAAATCTTTTTCTGTTCCTTTAACATTTCTGAAAAAAAAAAATCTAAATTTGAGTAACTGGAAAATAAAATGTGGCTCAAAGACCAGCTGAATCATAATTACTGAAGGTCATTGATAAAGAACGCAGACTCCAAAAGTCACCACTCTGGGGGCAGAATCCCTGAGACTGAGACTGTGGAATCTGCATTTTAAATGGGTCTTCCAAATAAGCTGGTCTATAAGCGGTCACTGCTGTTTGTAGAACACAGCCTTTAATACATGGGCCAGTATCTAACGCATCTACGGTTCCCTAAACGCTTATTTAAAAAAACAAGGTCGACCTAAGTGTGTCAGAGCTAGATGTCGATGCTCACAGTCTATTTCTGCTTCTCCCTCAGCATAGAGTAGACTGTGTTTCTTCACTTTCTTGGCTCTCAGGTGTGATGACCATGTGACTGGGAGCCAGAGAACAGTATGTATACACGGGTGACATGTGCCACCCAGGCCTGCTTCAGAAAACAAATGCTTCTCTCACTCTTTCCCTTTTACCAGCCAGCTGGATGGATACAGAGAGCTCAACCTTGGAGCTGGGTATGGTGTCACACACCTATAATCCAAGCAAGCTCAAAGTTTGAGGCAGGAAGACTGCAAGTTTGACCCTAGTCTTGGCAAATAAGTGATGTAGGGAGACTTTGTCTTAAAACAAAAAATAAAAAAGTTTGGTGGCAAGACCCCATGTTCTTTTTTTATTTTATTTTATTTTTTTATTTATTTAAGAGGAAAAAAAAGACACATATAACAAAGACAAAAAGCAAAACAGACAAACAAACGACTAGAGTAAATGCACAACAGTAACTTACAGGTTTACAAAACAGGATGATAGAAACTTGACAATGGTTGCAATATTGCATATCATTATCTTCAAAATGGTTGTTTACATTAATAGATATAGACATGTAAAATTGATCTAATCATATGAGTATTAATTGTTCTTTCTCAATAACGAATACATTCAGCAGTGTATTTGTTTTAGTTATCTTACATATACATATATACAGATTTATATATTTTCCTTTTCCCTTCCCTCTTTCCCCCTTTTCCCTTCCCAATTACTTTTGCTCTTTGAGCTGTTTTTTACACTTACCTAGTATTTATTATAGATTTTGGATCATATATACTTTTTCCGTTTCTTACACTAGGGAGACAATACGGTATTTACACATGTGGATTTGATTTATCTCACTCATGAGTATGGTCTCAAGACCCCATGTTCAATCCCCAGTACCAAACACAAAAAAGAAGCTTAAAAGTTCAACCTTCTCAAAATTTGGAAGTTATGTGTCTAATGCAAGGGCTACGGAGTTGTAGTCAGAAACACTCAATCTGCAAAAACCACCATTTAGTCTGAGCTAGTAAATTTCAGATGTCTTTGTTACAACAGTTTGAATAATACTAGTTAAAACAACAAGCATAAACAAATGTAGTTCCGTACCACCACTAGTGTGCTGGTTCCATTCTGTGCCCGCGCACAGATTAATTTTTAGGTTTTTCTCAATGCGACTATGGTGCTTTTACCAGATGCAAAGCACCCAATAAAGATCATCCTCAATTTTGAGAGGGGATGGTTAGGAAATAAAATCTTTACCATAGTTGATTTGCACTGAATTCACAATCTACTTCTTACACAAAAGAGAAAATAATCTTAGCTCTGAAAATGTAAAATACACTCTTATTGAAGCTCTGTCTTTGTAACAGTGGATTTAAACTCACAAGCTTATGCATGTAATTTTTTTGATGGGTTTAAGGCCCTGTCTGCCTTTTGTCTGTAGGTGGATAGAATCAGAGTAAGGAGAACTCAGCTGTCTCTAGAGTGGGAGAAAATGATTTTCCCATCATGCTAGGGCAGACAATTTAGGGGATCTGAATGGAATGGGAGGGGAAAGCCTGAAGCCACGCTGCTATGAGAAAATATAAGAAAAATGGTCAGCATCATCTCTAAAATTTTAGGGAAGTTCACACACAAATGGAAAGTATCAGTAATAATAAATAAATCTACAGCTCCTTCAAACTGTCTTAAATGATCCTCTCTCCAAACTATGTGTGATGTTTTCAATGTTGGTTTTAATGAAAAAAGGATGCTGGGACAGCCCATGGGAGAGTTAGAGATGCTGTCTCTGTGATTTTTATGCATTAAATTTCCTATTCTCTTTGCATCAGTTTCATTACTAGACACACACACACACACACACTGCTGTAGCCTTAACCATAATGCTGATTGTATTAGTTATGAATCTTTGTTTACAAGAAATAGAAGCTTACCAGATTCAGCTTAGTTAAGGATAGAACTGCGATACACAGATGCATAGCTGTTGTAAAACAGCTACGAGCAAGGAAGCAGCTGCCAAGGAAGGAGGACTGCAGAGTCTTTAGCAACGTCCACAGCACTTCTGCGCCTCCAGTTTCAGTTGCCTGGGCATCATCTGCCCCAGGTGCCTAACAGACATGGTAGGAAGGAACTGCTCCTAGCTTCTAGCTTCAGAATTGTGAACTTCAAGGTCAAGTACCAAATTCTCTAAAGGGAGCCCCTGACTGGGCCAGCTTGTGACAGATACATCCCCCAGGCCAATGCACGAGGGCCACCTGGCTTCTCAGATGCATCGCATCTCCATTCCTCTGTTTCTAGGAATATTTGTTTTATTAAAGAACAATCAAGACTTTCATCCTCAATTACAGGTACTCCAACAAGGAAAGCAGCCCACACATTTTATAGAATCATTTTTCAAAGTGAAGTGAAAATATTCCAGGTAAAACAATCCCTTCAGGTGCAGGAAGGAAGGAAACAGTATGCTTTCTTTATTGATTCTTAAAATACTTGATAGTTTATGCTCATATACATATATACATGTGTGTATATATATATATGTATATAACTTTAAATTTGTGTATTATATGCCTGTAGCTGTATATTTGTATCTGTATAAAATATATGACACTGCAAACAAATCTTATATGGTACCTTCTTAAATCATCACAATGATCCAGGTATAGGGGCACATGCCAGTAATTCCAGTATTTTAGGAAGTTGAAGATCATAAGTGTGAGCACAGATGGAGTAACTTAGAATTTAGGGGAAAATTGTCTCAAAAATAATAAATTAAAATACAGCTGAGGATGTAGCTCAGTGCAAATGCCTGGGTTCAATCCCTAGTACTGTCAAAGAAATCCTCACGATAATTGTATAAAGGTAGATTCTATGATCCCCTGACATATGTACAGAAGAAAATAGATATATAGAAGATAGGTGATCTGCCCTGGCCATAGTAATGTTAAGAGTCTGAACTGGAACTCAAGTTGTCTAGTTCTAGTTACCCAGTTTATAATGTCTATACGTTGTTTCTGTATCTAGTTTCTGTCTCTGTGCCTCTATCTCTCTTTTTCACTCTTCCTTTCTCAGTGTGTACATGTGAAAACATTCATAGGTTTGGGATATAGTGCTTCAAATTATGACTATAAATATAATTATACCAATGCATCCATCAAAATTTGAAGGATACTTTCATAGGAGGTCAAAAAGGTGCAGGTAAAGAAGGCTATAATTTAAGGAGCATAGGAAAATTTTTCATATTTTGTATCAGAAAGCAGCAGAACTATATTTGAAGCCCGGAACTACTGCTGTGTAGCTTTAGATAAATCCTCTAACTGTCCTAAGTCTCAGCTACAGACAACATACAAAACACAAAACATCCAATAACAAGTGCTATTCCTTACCCTTAGTAAACCCAATAACTGGTTAAATAGCTGTACCCATCACTGTCAAGGTTAACATTACTATCAAACACTTTCTTGCTCCCTGGGAGACCATGAGTCTCAGGAACACGGAAATTCCCAATTATATTTTGAGCTCCTGAACACTGAGCTAAATAATTTTCACTTGTGGCATGGTTTAGGGTGTGGCTCAAAAATACTAATTTGAACATATTTCTATTGTTTACCTCAGAAATGCTTGGAATTTTTGCTGTATTTAATATCAATGTTATTCACTGAAGAGCTGTATTAATTATAGTAAAACATTATTATAAGACATAAATCATTTTCCTCATATCAACAGCAAATTTGTTGCATGAATAAATTAATGAAAGAATAAAATGGATGTATGAAATGGTAGGATGATAGATGGACAGACAGATGGAAAGAAGGGAGCCAAATATGACGGGAAAGATAGAGGGAGGAAATTAGGGAGGAAAAACAGGGAGACAGACAGAAGCAATAGATATTTTAAGTTACAATTTCCACATTCAAACCATTTGGAGAAACTCTGAATTTTTCTACCTCCATTTTCAACAACAAAAATAGATGTTCAGAAACTGGGACAATCCACTGCGAAATCATAATATTTTGTAGTCATCCACACCACAGCAGCTGAGGCTTACGTGTTGACTGATTCAGAACATACTTGTCTGAATGCTACTTTGAATCAGTTAATATTTAGAATGTTGGGAAATGTCAGTACTCATATGGACAATGATATATATTCAAAACTAGTTTTACGATTGCAACATATTATTCATTTAATCCATAGACGGCTTCTCCAACTCTTTGTCAGGACAGGTAAACCTAACCCTTGGTTAGGAATAATACCTTAGAGACAGTACTCCCTAGTACAGATGCTAGTTTCTCAATAACCTCTCAATCATCTGCTTTTTAATCTGCATTTCAGTTTGTGATGGTTTTGATGATACTGTGATTCAACATTTGGACATTCGTTCTGCTTTGGTGAAGTTGGAAGGCCCTGGTTTCTTGGAGCTTTCTACTACACAGTGAGTAGAAAAGTAAATGTAATGGAAGCCACAAAGGTTTTTCTTCCCATGAACACGTCACATATTCATGTGTGTGTGTGTGTGTGTGTGTGGTGCTGGGGAGTGAACCCAGAGCTGTCAGAATGAACTAAATTCTCACATAATTTTTTCCTATTTTTTTTAGTATGAAGCAGGGTTTCACTAAATTGCCAAGTTGCCTAGGCTGGGTTCAAACATGTAAATCTCTTACCTCAGTTTCCCAGAGTGCTGGAGTTACAGGCATGGCCTGTGCCCAGCTGTATACATATATTCTGGGCTTCAAAGATTTGAAAAGATCTACTATTTTTTAAGTTTGGTGAATTACAAGCAGAATAGTAGAGATGGATAGCTCAAGGAAATCCATATGCTTAACACACGGTGATGTTACAATTAAAAAATATATGATTTGGAAAACTATTGTATAGAGTCATAACCACATTCAAAGCCACTAAGTAATGTATGTCACTGCCTTGATAAAATCTCTCTCCAGCAACTGACTCACAAGTTTCTGCAAAATGAAAAATTCTATTGATGCTACTTGAGAAGACTTGTGCTCTTTGGTTTATTCATTTTGGAGAAGGAAAAAAAATAATAAGATGTTGAAACAGAGGGGATGAATTCCATGCCATCTGGCTTGTTGCTAACTGTTCACACTTTGGTCACACCAGGATTTACAAATCAATTTTTAGCATAAAGCAGCTTCAATTTCCACTACCTGCTGTTTGACTTTTCACATTCTCCTTTTCACATCCCCTAGGCTGTGCTGTTGTAAGCGAATGGCAGCGTATACATCTAAATTCTTAAGATTTTGCACATACTTGGAAAGGCAGATCAGAGACCAAAGTGGTTTGCTGATTAAACACTAGGACAAACTTGAAGCATGTTCTCTACTCAGAATAAATTTTATCAGTCATTCCTGGGCAAAATCACCTTTATAAATATGTGTGTGTGGAAAAGCTTGACTAACCTATGAATTCTTGTCTAATTAGCATTTATCATGAGGTGCCCATGAACTAGTCTTTCGACTTTATTTTTAATAGGTAATTTTTGTTTTGCATTTGAATTTCTAATGATTTTTGTGGAGACAGCAACAATTGCACAGTAATTATGCTAATTCCTGGCTTTCTACACTATCAGTAACCAGATCAATAACTATACTATAGGCAACACATGTCAAGTTCCTCATTTCTGGTTTACCAGTTCCTAGTTTTCCAATGAATTTTGCACCATTATACCTACTGGCTTCACAGAAACACAGTACTTTTTTCCAGAAAAGGCAATGAGTAAGACACAGCAGAAAACGTGACAGAATTAAGGAAAGATTAAGATTTCTCTGTAATGACGACAAGTTACAGTGCTGAGGGGTTATATTGAAAATTAAGAAAAATTCTTGTCTCCTACTTTGAACAAATTTTTCCTCTTATTAGATCAGATAGTGACTACTCTTAAGCAAACCAGTCCAGATAAATTTTACCAATTATTTGCATACATTAATTAAGATATCATGAATAATGTACATACTTTTCATACATTGGGCATCTTATTTAGGCCCTTTCTAGGCCTATCTCCCTATTTTTTAGATAAAATGTTGCTTTTTCACTTCTCAAGTAAACAAAAGAACTTATAGATTTGTTTCATCAAGAGAAGCGATGTTAACAAAATTTTGTTGTGGCTAATAATAGAAGGCGAACTAGGACACAAGGAATAACCAAAAAAAAAAAAAAAAAAGATAAAAAGATTAATTACTACCTGCTACTATAATTCTTATGCATCATACTGCTGAGTACACAAGATATAAACCCAAAGCCAAACCCTAACCGACAAGTCCTTTGGTAATATTTCTAACTCTACTACCTAAAAACCATTAAATAAGTAATTTCTTTCTGGTGTGGAATCCTAATTTCTGAAGTGGCCCCTATAAGTGGCAGGCAGAAAACAGCGTGCACACCATGACGTTGCTTGGGGGTAAACGTGGCATCCATCCATGGTTAATGGGTGCATGGTATATCTTAATTAATGTTTCTTTGTGCTAATATTTTCATCTCATTGTGATTACAAGAATGGAAGGCTGAGCATGGAGAGATGGGAGACATCCAAGAGGTTTTATACAAAGTAAGACATGAAAATGATGGAGAATTACACTCAGACCTCTTACTGCATTCAATTTAATTTTAAAATTTGAAAGTTAGTGAGGCGCTCTCTGGTTTGTCAGAGACCTAAAATATACTCAAATTAGAGACTGTGCTTGCTGTCCTTTCACACCTGAGTAGGTAGAAGTTGTGGGGTAAAATCATAATCTCTTTTATTCCTGTGACTCTAGGATTATCATTAAAAGTGAACACAGCCCTAGGATTTAGAAAGGAAAGACAAGAGTTTTATGAGGCAATAAAAATACACAAATCGTTTAGAGACTTAGAAGGCCACCAAACAAGAAAATAAATCTGAGTGAAGAGTATTTTGAGAAAGTAGCTTCAGGGTTGAATTGGGAGGTAGAGGACAGGACACTCTCAGAGAAGAGATAATCTTTTGGTTCTGATGTGCTAAATGCCTTTAGCATAGTGGTTGTGGAAAGAGCTAGGAGGAAAAGGAGGCTGACAGGACAGAGGGTGGTCATGGGAAAGGTTTTTATAGAATGGAACAGAGAGTTTAGGGCCTTGCTACTACCAATAGCCCATGGACCAGTAACATCAGTTTTTCAAGAAAATCTACTGGAAATACAGACTCTCAGGCCTCAATCAAAACCCAGGGAATCACAATCTTTATTCTGTCAAGTCTGGAGCAGGTTCATTTGCAATTAAAGTCTCAGGAGCAGTGAACTAGAGCATGACTGAATTGAGCATTTGGCTGAACTCAGGAAGATTTCTGCTAATATGACTTTAGGCTTTGCTGATGTGTCAAATGTTTCTGTAAACAATGAGTTGGAATATTAAAACAAGACCATTAACTCAGCTGCATCCTATGTGGAAATGTCAGAAGCCCTTGCTTAGCACAGTGAAGCTTTTTCTGAAGACTCTGTGCTTTATCACTTGGAGGCTGGTGCTGCATACTGGTTTACAGCAGGGTATACTGCAGAGCTCCGGATAGGAGGCATGACATTCAGGTTCTAGTTTTACTTCCTCGCTGCTCTGTGATATTTGGGAAAGTGCTACCTCTGAGCCACAATTTAAAAACTCCCAAACTGGAGCCCTAAACAGAAGCTGGGAGCTTTGTGCCAAGACTTAGCCTCTGAGCAAAAAAGATCCATCCATTTTCTTTACATGATTCCAATTTAGCCTTCTTTATGGCTCAGTAGTGCTCCATTGTGGATCCTGAGATCATAATGAAAGTGAACTAAATCAGACACAGAAGATTAACTATCACCTTGTTTCTTTAATATGAGAAGTCCAAACTAGAAACAAGTTAAACAGCAAAATAAAAGAGAGGTGGTAGGAATGAGGAGGTAGACCCTGTGGAGACAGGAAGGGGATTTGAAGGAGTGTGAAGGGACGGTGGGGCAAAGGTGGAGTCAAAATGACAAAGATGTGGCCTAAATACATGCCAATCCCCAAGACGCATGTAATTGTTATGTATTATAAGCATAACTATAATAAATAAATAAATAAATGAATAAGTAAGTAAGTAAGTTTAGGTTTAAGGGATTCAGATATTACCTGCTGAGCGCTCATGCTCTTGGCATCTCCAGAATAGTTTGCAAATTCTGTCTTAGAAAGATACTCATCCTGTTCCTCTCCACACTTTTAACTAGAAGAATTTCACTGGCATAAAATTTGCACACACGTCTAGCATCTAAGCAACACTCAAGGAACACAGGTTACTACTACTGCTGTTTCCATGATTATTGCTTTTCGGTGCTTATTCTGTTAGGTTGCTTAGGCTGATGGAGGAAGAAATCTGATGAATGCATAAACTGTGTCAATAGGAATCAGAAAATAACAAACATAAACATTTCCAACCCCAGAAAAGAGGTCAAGTAGAAGTGAAGGAACATGCTGTGAAGAACGGTAACCAAAAGCGATGAAGACAGAAGAGTAATGTGTGTCTGGAAGGACTATGGGACACTGTGAGAAGAGAACCAAGTGGCCCCTGGCAAGGGCCACAAGTACTCTGAAAAGCTCTTCATCACTTACACTGACCAAGCCTGGAAACACAGCAGCAGCAGCCCTGTGATCTGGCCCAGACCCTCCCCTGGATTAAAGTCCCCAGGTGATCTCCAGGGGGCTGAAGCAGGCCTGCTTCCAGGTGATGGACAGAGTTCATTCTGGTCCATCAGAGCCTGTACCCGCCTGGTTGGCATACAGGGCATTTTGTCTGTTAAATGGTTGGAAAATAAAGTCTCTGGTAGAGTTTGGAGAAACAACGCATAAATGTCCAAAAATTTTAAAGGCATCCATTTATTTCATGATGTGGTCCTTTTTTAAAAAGATATTTATTGACCTCCTCTTATAAAATACAACATTGTGTTAGGCACATGAGTCCAAAACAAATGCGGACATAAATGTGCCCTCGTGGAGATCATAGACCCGGATGTGAACTCTGACTAAGTAAGCATCCAGGACACATAGGTCAATGACAATAATGTCTTTCTATTTTGTTTTTGTTTTTGCCATTGTAGTTGTTGTTGCTTTTTAATCTAAACTTGGCACTGTGGCCCAGGTCAGTCAAGTGAATAATCTGGCACCAACGGAGGTGTGCTTTGGGTTAGTCCCATTTGCTATTTCATGCACGTCTTTTGTCCTGAAATTCTAGTGTGGCATATCTGGGAGCTTTCATTTCTTGTTCACCTACATCTTATTGAATGTCCACAGTCACTTCACCTAAGTGTTTTAAAAGTGAAGAGAGAGTTAGTATCTCCAAAGACAGAGGCAAATCAGGATCCGATGCCTTGGGATTGCTGCTATTGACCATCGGTTCTCCAATTTTATGTTAGAAAAGATTCAGGCTTTGGACCAGGTTTCATCCAACAGCTTTACAAGAAACGCCCACTCTGTGCATAGTTGGTCAATTAAGATTTCTCTTTTCTCATCAGTGAATATAACTAAATATAAAAGTACTAAAAGAAAATCAATCAGATTTTGGGTTAACAATTCAAAATTCTTCATAGAGAGTATTATATAGTTATTACTTTCTACTGCTTTGAGCCCATATAAATTTAAATTATTTTGGTATTTTTATTCACTAGGTGTAGTTCTACCCATTATTTAGTAAAATGTATTATATCTCCTCTTTTTTCCCTCACAGTAAATCCTTTCTATTCTTTCAAACACTGCTTCTTTCTCATTCCAAGTCGTGTTAGTAGGTGGAGCCACCTCAATCCAATAGCTGAATGGCAAATCCCACAAATAAAAAGATAGTCCAGTTAGTTTTAGGAATCACTGAGAAACAGTCTGGTTCATTAGGGTCTTTAGCCTTAAGGATCACAAGATATGAGAGGTGCTAGAAGAAATCAATTTGAGAAAAGAGACAATATTGAGAAAGAGGAGTCCAGAATATAGAGAAGATCGAATGGAATTGGTTGAACTCCTAGATCTAGCACAGTGGGCTTTCAGGAGCAGTTGCTTAGATAGAAATTGGAATAAAGGTCTGTAATCCATAATTAAAACCCGAGAAAAGAAGGGTATAGAAGCATGTCTGGAAAAAAAATAAACTAAGTTATGATATGGTCTGACAAAGATCTAGTAATCCTTTCAGTAAGCCCTGGATGGAATGTTGCCCCTTGGAATCACACACTGTTGGTCAGAAAAGGTGACTCATTTATGTGCTTACCCTGCTCAGTCACCAGATGTGCATGCTAGGGTGGCAGCAGGGGCAAGTGCCTCTGCGTGGCTGAGAGCTACAGGACATCTGCTGACTCCACACCCCATAGCAAGGCAGCAAGTACTTCTGGGTAGCACGGCTCTTTGTAAACCTTACAGCTCCACCAGAAGCCAGTTAGAGAGAGTGAATTCCCTATATTCTTCAAGCCAGTCTGACTTCAGTTGCTGTAATTTGCAATCAAGAGACTCTATCCTACCTTCAAAGTTAAAGTTCCTCTGGATCGTCAATATTCCAGAAACATGTACTAAATCAGGCTAGGAAACCTAATTTAGCCACATGCCAGCAGACATGGTAGGAAACCTATTAACCAAGTCCCAAATCTGCAGGCTCCAAATGGCTCATGTTTTTCACATGGTCACATATTTAAAGTGAGAGATATTTGTATTATTAAATTGAAGTGTACGATTAAAACTGACAATTCACAGGGAATAAAAGGACTTTGGTTTTATGTCACAGAACAAATAAAATCCAGAATATTTTCACTTGAAAAGGATTTACTATGATAAAAAGAAAACTTCTCAATTTCACCTCTGGCCAGAAAGAATCTCCCTAACTTATTTACCTCTCAGTAATTCTCAGTCTCTCTATAACAGAATGTGTTCATTTCTCAGAGCACATGGATTTATATATTAATAATGCCCTCTTCGTTCCCACAAGTGACCAAATTTACAACGGTGAGCACAAGAGCAAAATCAAACCAGCACTCCAAGCTCACAACGGGAAGCAAATTAAATTATTTTCATATGTGCTAACGTTCTTTTTCACTCTGGGTAGCTATATTTTTAAGCTTCTGAATTTCTGGCAATATATTTCAACTTGTATCAATGTACTTTAGATTGTTATATTTTGATCTATGCCAAAGCAGCATAAAATTTGCAATTCCAATAGCTCAGTGAAAATTAAAATAATGTGAATATACATATACATATCATTTTTGTATATACTACATATATAAAGAGATCTAATGTCACTTATTAATGCGTGTTTTCATGTGTTTGAGTGAGAAAGAAAGAGAGATATAGAGAGAGACAGACAGAGGCAGAGAAACACTTAGTCTGTACCACAGACTATGGTACGCTAATTAACCAATGATAATGGTGAAAGGACAGAACATTGTTAAGCACTGTTAAGTAATCAAAATGAATTTGATCTCTCTCACCTTTGAAACTCTTCTTGTTAGAATGCATACATTACATTTATAAACTCTTTGGGATGGTTTACATTTTGTAGAGTTCTCATATTCCAACTTTGCTAACAGAATCTACTAATGTTCAGGTTCTCAAGTTTCTGAGGATAATTTACAAAAGCAGTAACAGTGTGCATGCCACAGACCTTGCCCTGATACTTAATAAATGGGAAAAGCAGAAAACAAGGCACTACTTACCACCTGAGTGTGGTGGGGGACCACAAAGCAGGACGACTCCCTGGCCTTCCCGCACTGACACCGTACTTCTCATTTTGGTTTTAAAATTTTCAAGATCTGATTTGAAAACAAAACAAAACAAAACTGAATTTTATAAAGTAAAGCCAAATCTTTATACCAAAATATTCCTTTAAATAATTTAAATAATTTTTAAAATTCCTTCTCAAGAACTTCAAGAGGAGAATATTACTTTTAAGAGGAAAAACAGGATTTGGATTCCTTTATTATGGCTCTAGAAAGCTACCAATACAAGGTAAATATGTTCCCATGAATTCTGTGTTGCTGTAAAAGGGTCAAAAAAGAGCTGGGCATGGTGGTGCACACCTTTAATCCCAGCACTCTGGAGGGTGAGGTAGGAGGAGCATTGTGAGTTCAAGGCCGGCTTCAGCTACAACTAAGCAAGGCCAGCCTCAAAAATCTTGGGCTGGACATCTCTTGGGAAGATGACAGTATGCAATGTGGCAAATATGGGGGATTCCCTTCTATCTTGACTTTGAGGCCCAATATTGTTCTCGCTGTTTTGCTTTATTCTGATTATTATTATTATTTGCTTCATTTCATATTCTGTTTTTATTGGTTTTATTCTGTTTTGTTTTTGGTTTGATTTTACTATACCTAATGGAATGGTCAACTATTGTGAAGGTAACAAGATATATACTATAGTAGCTATTGTTTTCTTAGTATCCTGCTTTGAAGTTCTGTACAAGTTCTGCTGTTCTGTTTTGATCGACTTTGTTCTGTTATGTTTTGTTGGATTTCACTATCTTTAAAATAAAATTTAAAAAAAACAAAAAACAAAAAACAAAAATCCTGGGCTGGGAATTTGACTCAGTGGCTTCAGGGCCTGCCAGGCAGGTGTGAGGTTGTGAGTCAGATCCCTGGTGTCAGAAAATAAAGGATCAAAAAAGCATAGAGTATTCAAAAAGACAAAGTATATATTAGAATGACCTAATCAGACAACACCATGATTCAAAGGAGAAAATGAAACATTCCAAACCAAAAAATATTTATAAGTATGATTTCCACATCTGCTCCAGTGATTTGCCATATCATAAAGACTTTTAGATTCACCTTGTCATAATGATAAGTTATTCATGAATTTTCTCCTAAAATATCTGATCATAAACAGCCTAAGTAAATTATGCTCTCTCTATGATTATTGTTATTTATAAAACTACTTCAAAATATTCAGTTTCTGGGTATAAGCTCTATGTGTTCGCATCCTTCTCAAACCTGAAGGACTTGGAAGGATAGATCATGACCAGTAAGTAGAATTCAAAGAAAAACAGTAATTTGAATACACATATTATCTTTTATTTATAGGTATAAAAAATCAAGTTCTTTTTATAACCACCTAAGTAATATTTTTTCAACAGTTTAATAAAGATTTTTTTAAACTGCAATCAACAGCAAATACTATTTTTATTACCAGTGATTATTTTTAGGAAACATGTAATTTTTTTCCAAAAGCAATCCAGACAGAAAATACTGATTCATACCTTCCAGCTTAAATTACAGCACAGAGAAAATTCTATTGACTTACTTTTTTAAAAAGCTTAAGTCTATGGGGGAAAAGGGAGAAAGATGTACTGTTTCTCTAAATTCCCATTCTAAAAAAATGCTTGTGAATCGCAGTTAATACACTTTATGGTGTCACTTTCTATATTAGAATAACTGCACTATCAATTTGTGAAAGAATATACTCACTCCACACCTCTCAAGGGTTGATACAAATAGCTTAAGTGAGGACTATACAAAGCACGGCAGTGCATGTACTTAGAATACAACGTGAAAAAATTCAACTTCTCTTTGAAAAATGTAAAGTGCAAAAAAAATCATCTTAAAACTGATAATACAATCTGGAGACACTCATAAATATGTTAAGTACTATAATTCAGTACATTGGAAGTAAATAAGAAAGCTTATTGCTTCATTTAAATACTACTGAAAAACAGTATTAAAATTGTAGGTTATGCAGTAAAGCAATTCAGCAAAACTCACATTATGTGTGCCCAGAAAAGAAGAAAAACAGTGTTTTGGGCTTTATTTTAACCACAGGTTATTCTCTAGAAATGATCTTATACAGCATGGTATCATCTTAGATATGTAACTAAACTGAAACACGTTCAAAACATTAAGGTTCTTGAAATGTCACTGAATTGGAACTGAAAACCTGGACCATCCAAATCCTTCCCAAAGGCTCAGTGAGGAAGCACATCACACCAGAATGCAGCCTATTCATAACAGAATGATTTCCAAAGTCTACTTTCTTGACAAGTAAGCATTTACTGTCATTGATATTTTTCTGCCCAATTCCTTATTTATTTATTTGGATACATAATTACCTATCATGGAATTTTTTCCCATCACTGATTTTTAGCTACAATGTAAGAAAAAGAATTCATTCTATAGAGGCCAATAACATCTCCCCCAAGGCAAACTACGCTTTGTCTACACACA
Source organism: Dasyprocta punctata (assembly GCA_004363535.1). Taxonomy (NCBI): domain Eukaryota; kingdom Metazoa; phylum Chordata; class Mammalia; order Rodentia; family Dasyproctidae; genus Dasyprocta; species Dasyprocta punctata. The sequence goes on along the minus strand of RJWM01000194.1, from coordinate 75,981 downwards.
GATTTACCTAATACGAATTTGTGCACTGGTCCAAACACTTACCTGACATAGTACATGAGGACAAAGAATATTGTTGTGGACACCCAGTGTGTAAAATTGATAGGACACAAGCTCTGAGATAACTTCAAAGTATTTATGAGGGCTTTGTTTACAGCCAAGCCCTATAAATACAGTGAAATTTTTTGTTCAAGTAAAGCACCACTCTTGAATTCTTATCCCACAGTTCTCAAGGTATGGTCCACTGAGATTCTTGCTATAAAACTGCAGATATCTGACAAGCATTTAAAACCCATGAATTAGGATTTCTGATTACGATTTCATGAATTAGGATTTCTGGGTTAAACCTAGGGGTCTGAATTTTTTAAAAGCTCATAGCTAAGCCTTAAATATATCAATAATTTGTGGCTTCCCATTAAAATCTGTAAATTTCAATTCAGAGTGAGTATTTTAGAGTATGCCTCAAATTTTTCAGGACAATATACCTATAAGCTATAGAATCCATTAAACATCTATAGACTGCTAAGGATAGAAAAGGATGAAGTCACTTGTTAGAAAGTATTTGTCGAGATCCTGTAAAACGTCAGCCTATTATATGTTAGGTTTTGAAGGCACGAATTACCAGGGCCCTCCTTTCAAGGACAGACCTGTCTGGCAAAAAGACTGTCATGGTTCAGATCTAGATGTCCCCAAAAAAGCCTCCTATGTTCAGAGGTGGAATGGATTCACTGGAACATGTCAGGGTCACAGGGGTGCTGTGCTCATCAGTGGACTGATCCACAGATGAGCCAGTGGGTGAGCATGCTGCTAAACGATAGGGCCTAGTTAGAAGGAGGTCGCCTGGGGCGTGACCTGGAAGGATAGATCTTGGATCCTCCCCTGTCTCTCTGTTTCTATCACTATGAGCAACTTTCCTCCTGACAGGCCTTCCTGTCAAGCTCTTTCTTTAGTTAAGTCTGCCAACCATGGACTGAAACTTCTTGAACTATGAGCCAAATAAGCCTCTCCTCCTTTAACTTGCTAGTGTCAGGGACTGTGCCAGAGACAACAGAAAAGCAACTAAGACAAAGACAAAACTGAGGCTAAACGCTGCATTTTATGTGGCAGTTGGTGAAATGGTGGTAAGCACAATGATACATGGATACCTAACCAAAAGGTGTAAAAGATGCTTTGAAGAACTGAAGCTGGCCATGTGAATGTGGGGCGGTGTGTGTTTAGGGGTGTGCACTTATAACTCACTATGATTTTAATCTGCATTTCCCTGATGGCCAATATTGCCGACTGCTTATGTGCTTATGTCCACATAAACATCTTTTTCAGTGAAATAAATATTCATGTTTTTGCCCATTTCCAAATTGGACAGTATATCCTTTTGAGTTTAGAGAGTATTCTAGATACTCTTATTTTACAGAATAAGTGATTTGCATATATTACATCAGACAGAGAAGAAGCATGAATGCGGAGGAATACATAACCCACGGTTAAGGGATAACAGGATTTTCTAACTTTTGTAGAAACACAAGCAACTAGGAGACAAAAGTAGTACGAGTGTCTAAAATATTAAACCATTAAAAGACCTACTGGTGGACTGCACGTAGAGCTCAAAGGCAAACCACACTGTGTATGGTCCAATTGTGACAATAATTGTATTGGAAAAGCTCTGTTCAGGAATGAAAAGAAATAGAAAATAATCCAGTGTTTATTGGTAGAATCTTTTCAGCATTTTCCTTTTATTTTATCTCCAATTCTGGCAAACGCTGTCATGATTTTGGAGACTTAATGTATTCAGAATTTAGAATCAAGTAAATTTGATGAAAACAATCTGCAAAAAACTATTGCTACTATCTTACTCAAAAACAAAAAGGTAACTGTTTTTATTTAATATTAGAAAGTATGACAGGAATGTCTATTTTCACTTAGTACTGTCTATTAACACAGTACTAGAAGTTATAATCAATGCAACAAATTAGAAAGATGCAGAGTTTGGAAAAGAGAAAAGTAAAACTACACTTAAATAATATTACATTATTGTCTAAATTAAAAAATCAGAAGGAATCTGACAAACAATAACAAAGAAATCTTTCCAGAATTGAGTTAACTAGAACATAGGATAAAGTTTCTATATACTAACAATGAACATGCAGGAACCACAATTAAATATTGTTTAATTTTTTACATTCATTCCAAGGAAAACTGGACATTTAGTTATACATATAACAAAACATGTAAAGGAACTACATACTGAACCTTAGACAATAGTGATTTAAAAAACAGAAGGACCCAAACAGATGGTAAGGCATACTATGAACACAGATTATCAAAGTCAATATAGTTGTCAGTTCTCCCTGAACCAGTGATGGCAAACTTTTCAGCACTTTCAATGATACAAGCAACCCCCTGTGGCATGTGTGCCAAAGGTCCAGCACTACTGCCCTAAAGTGATATCTAAGTTTAATATAGTTTATAGCAATATGCTAACAATTTTTTAATATTGTGTAGACACAAATAAGTTTATATTAAAATACATTTGTAAAACAGAGAAACTTGAAGAGCTAAAACAATTTGACTAATGATAATAAAGTGGGAAGAATCACTCTACCAAATATTAAGACTTACTATACAGCTGATGATGAAGACAGTGTGGAATTAGCAGAGGGAGAGATACATAGATTTATGGAACAAAGAAGAAGACCTAGAAACAGATATAAAAAATATGCTGAACTGATTTTTGACAACTATACAAAATCATTTCAATGAAATAATAACAAGTTTTCAATAAATGGTGCTGCAGAAATTGAATAAACAGGTAAAAAATGAACTTCAACTTAAACCTCCCTCCTATATAAGAATTAACTCAAACTGGCCCATGAACTCCAATATAAAAAATAACTTTTAAAGAATAACTATATAACTTTTATAGAATTTATACAAAACAATACAGATAATCTTTGACATTTAGGAACTGCTAAAAAGCTTTTATATTTGATATCAATGCATGGTCCATAAAAGGAAAGAAAATAAACTGGAAATCATCTAAATCCAAAGCTTGACTTTATGAAATCCCAAACGAAGAGTATGAAACGGTAAGCTAAAGAATGAGAAAAGCATTTTCAAGCCACTTATGCAGCAATGAAATAAGTAAGAGCCCTAAAACTTCAACAACAGAAAACACATTGTATTAGTCACCTTCCTGCTGCTATAACAAAAATTCCAACACCTGCAATTTAGGAGAGGAGAGGTGTTTTGACTCAAGGTTGTAGTGGGCTCATTCCACAGTCAGCTGACTCCAATGCAGAAACGACATGGTAGAAGAGTATGGCAGAATAAAGATGCACAACTAAGCAGAGAAAGAGGAAGAAGGACGGACTTGGGGATGAGAATGTATCCTTCCAAGTCATTGCCTCATTTACCCAACACAATCAGAAGGTCACTTTGTAACACCAGGTTCAGCTATTAACACATCAACTGATTAACCCACTGCTAAGTATAGTATCCCCTTGATCCAATCACCTTCCAAAAACCCCAACTCTGAAAACATGAGACGATGGGGGGGCCATTTTACATCCAAACAATAGCATGTACTTACCAGTCATAAAATGAGCAAAAGACATAAACAGATATTTCACTGCAGTGGATGTATGGATGGAAAATACACAGATAAAAAGATGTTCCAAATCATCACTCACTGACTACAGAGAAGATGTAGAGAAAGTGGCTTAGTCCAACACAGTTTGTGGGGTTGTAAAATGTTAGAGTCATTCTGCAAAATCAGTTTGACAGTTTTTACTTTGCACAGATAATCACAGAAGTACCACGTGACCCAGAAACTGCACTTGGGAGTTTAACCTGGAAGATGCAGCAAAACTTGTACACGATAGTTTACATGGTTTCATTTATAATATCTCAAAGTGGAAACAACCCAGATGTCCCCCAGTGGGTAAATGACTAAATAAATAATGGTTCATATAAACTATCACCGATACTCAGTAATAATGAGAAAAAAAAAACTATTGATACATTCCACCATTGAATTTGAAGAAGTTAGATAGTGTAGGGATGGAACTGATCTCTATCTTCACTGTGTGATAGATACAGAAACTTTCATATGTCATCAAATTGTATAGACCTAAACAAATAAATGCATGTAAACTTGTGAAATCCGAATCAAAAAGCAAGTAAGCAAACATATATTACATCTGTTGCTCCCTAATTCCTTCTCCTTTCTTTCCTGTTCTCTCTCTTTCCTCTCCTCCACACCTCCTGCAGGCTGTTAGTGGCTTGCCTAAATCCTCCGGGCATCAACTGTGCTTTGTAAAGGACTCTATCTCGACACATGTGTACTGATTTTCTATATCAGGCCAGGTTTTCTACTGGCTACTCAAGCATTTCAATTTCAGTTGACCTTCCCACCATGTGGAGAACAAGGCAACAGGAACCCATGAACACAGAACAAAGACAACCTAGTGATACTGACACTCAGGATTTCAGTTTGATGTCTGATTCTACTTACCCACATAATGCTGGTGTTCATTTGGTGAATTAATCTAGACCTACAATGGCTAGACTGTGTCAGACTGTTTTATGATTTAAAATCAAAGAAGTAACTATAAATTTCTACCTAATAAATTTGAAGAACCTCGTATTAAGTCAAGTTAATTAAGTTTCCCCAGGCAGAAAAAGCCAGAGACCTTGACAGAAAATATTTACTAATTAGGGATACACAAATGGGGTGAGCGTCTCAAACATATCTGACCAAATACTTCTGTGTAGGGCACTTTATAGGAAATGCTGGTAAAGGTCATATGTGTAACTGGTACATAAATACAAACAGAAATTCTGGCAATAGGAGACTGCAAAGTGCCACAAGTTATTTCCTCCTAAAAAGATCAAAATAGAACATAAAAGTGAAAATATGTCTGAAATTGTGGCCAGCTGACTAAACGGTCCTACAATTGAAAAATTTAGACTTCTGTCTTGTGACACCTCATGACCTCTGCCAAGTGATCTCTTGGAAGTTCAGCATGAAGAGCTAATAAAATCACATTCACTGAAAACTTGTATGATGTAATCTTGTTTGATGATCTAAGGTAAAGTCTTAATGTTTTTAAATTAAAGGCAAAATATTACCCAGTAGTGATAAACTGCGCCAGAAATACAGATATAGGCCATGCAGTAGACAATTATAGATGATACCAAGAAATGCTTTTAATGTATAAATACATAATGATTATCAGTAATCAAATTAAGACTTTACCTAAGAAATGTAAATGATCAAGTTGCCCTAGAAATAAACAGCCACTGTTAATATAAAAAAGTTGTGCAGAGCCATACAATATAAAAAAGTTGTGCAAAGTTCTGCAAATTTTTAAAAACCTTCAATTAATACATCCAAAAAGGCAATCAAAATCAAGTCTGAAGTTTGGTGGAGGTTTTCACCTTTATCTTCAGGGTATGAAATACTATAAATGTAAAGTAATCTCCTGTAGTGATTCAGGTTTATGGTCAAGTAGTAAACTTTCAATTAGTTGACAAATCTCATTAAGGTATTCTTACTACACAAAGCAAACAACTCTGTTCAGTGGGAGACTCCAACCTTTTATTCTATTTTCAAGCACATGCAGAAGCATCTGGGAGACTAGGGTTCCCACTCCTACCTGAGTATTAGACATAATCAGAGAACTCTTAGCCATCTTCAGTGAAGAAAAAAAAAAAAAAAAAAAAAAAACTCAACCACTGTATCTGGCTTTTTATCTGAATACCCAAATTCAAAATAAATTCAAAATGTCACCTATTTTTTGTTTTCTTTCTCACTAATATATCAGTCCAATTAACAAGAAAGTTATTTTCATATGTATTCCTTCTCATAGTCACAATCCCTCAATTCTGTTCATACCTCTTTAGTAATAACTTTACTGAGAATTTACCAGCATAGTTTTGTTAACAAACAAAACTAACTGAACTGATGGAAGCATAAGATTCACTAGTTGACACAGCACTAAGAGCATTCAGGGTAACTGGCAGTATTCTAGCAGAAATGGATCCAGCTGCTTAGTGTGAGGTCATTTGTATTGGGTCTGTGAGGGGAACAAAAAGAGGTAGAGGAGGTCCCTGTGCTCACCGTTAGTCTTGCTGAGCATATCAACTTAAAAATGCAATTATAATAGACATTCAAAATGTTCAGAGCATGCTTCTTTTGTACAGTATTGCAGAATTATTTTTAATGAGATCTTGAAGTTAATCATATTTAGCATTAGTTAAAATTACAAGGATGGGGCTTAAGCAAAGGTTTAGTCTTGAAATTAGTCAATGACAGACCATAGTCTCTTGTCCAAATATCTGCAACACAGTCATGATTCATATAACATACATAGGCACACTCCTCTGTTGAGTGATTGAAGGGATGTTAGGACAAAGAATGGGGACTTTTCAGGCAGCGAAAAATGAATTTAAAATTTTAAGCAGTTTTGGAAAACTGAAATTGTGTTTTATGATGAAAACTGAACTACACTCTATGGGTAAAGGATAGATAAATTAGATAGGAGGTGAGAGAGCGCATGTAGGGAGATCATCCTAGTGACTGAATGGATTTATAATACAGTATAAATCTAAATGTAACTGGACTTGAAATCAGTTGAACAGCAGGTGAGTCTTGGCTCCACCACTTACTGTAAGAGCTTCATCAAATTCTATAACATTGTTGAATGACAGTACTGTGGAAAATACAAAAACAATGCCTTTATAATAGAGCTGCTGTAAAAATAAACTGCAGAAAGTTTCTATCACACTGCATAGCAAATTCCTGTATCTATTAATTCTTTCATAGACTCACCTAGTCAATGCTAATGGATCCTATCTTATAACATTGGTCATGTTAAATTATACAATGTAAACAAGCATATCTGAACCATATGCTTTATAAAATAATTTCAGTAAAGTGAATGATATTAGAAAGACATTAGAGAGAAATGGAAACAGAGAAGCTAAACTTTGCAGAAAAACTAAAGTGATCAAATTTAGTGAATTGATGGAATAACTTGGAAAAAGAAAACCACCCTTGTTTTCTCTAGAACTGATATCAAAATTCATGGATTAGAGTGAGTAGTACAAGTATAAATGTTTGAATAATATAAAATTAAAATATTCACTTTTGGCATCTAGGCTGCTTCAGAAACATTCTTTTTAAATTATCACTCAAAGACAAAGAAAAATATAACTGAAAAACACAGAGAATTCATAATGGGTACAATTTATATAAATAATATAATGAAGACCTACACCTAAACTTTAACCAGGAAAGTGTATAACACATTAAAATCAAACAAAAACAGAAAACACAATACATACATAGTTGCAATACACATAAAATTATTTACATATGTATATACTTATAAAAATTGTTACCTGTTGTAAAAGAAGTTTTCAAATAGTCTAACTACTGGTTCAAGCCACCTCAAATAAGGAAGTCCCTTTTGTAGCTAGTTAAAAATAAATGCTCTTCATGAAACCAAATAAGAAAAATTAATATTTCAGCTTCTGCTCTTGAGAGTTTCACTCTTCCATGGTACCTACTCTAAGAAAACCAAAGCACAAAAATCCACTCTGCCCACCGGATTATAGATGGTGATTTCACTTATAATACTAAAATTAAAATATGTAAGATAGCTAAAGTAAAATGAGGATAAAAATAAATACCTTTCTGAAAGATGTTTCTTTTTATAATTCATGTCTATAAAACCTCTAGCATTGTTAGCAAATCTACATTTGCCTTCATTTTTATGGTAATACTAGGAATCACTTTTTTTTCCTTTGAGACAAAGGCCTCCATATATACATGAAGTTTGAGGTAATTTAGAAAATTTCTTTGAAAACTATGTTTTAAAAGTCAACTTGATTTTAATATGGCAATGCAAAAGCCAGGGTTATTATACAAAACACCATCAAATGAAGAATGCTGCATTTTAAAGAGTATTAAAGAATGTTGTATTTAAAAAACTGACTGTAATATCATGGTCATGCAGTACACTACAGAAAGAAGCTGGAATGATTAGTCACACAAAGAAGCACTCAGCCCTTTCACTTAGTAACACTTACTTACCAATTTGGAAATAAACATGTCATATAAAATGACAATATTCTGAAAACAGGAACAAATCAAACCACTTCAATGCAGTTACTTTAATTATGTTCTCAAATATTTTTTAAAAAGCTTTTAAATAGTCTAAATTAAAATGTCTTCATGGTTTCTTCAGCAAAGAATTTGAAAGTAGGCTATTTGAAACAAGAATCTGAAACTAGAAAGATCCACTATGAAAACTTACTTTATGTCCTTATACAATTTTTAGACTGATATCAAGTCTTTTGTGTGAAACATGCAGATAATGTAACCTTTGTTACAAGCGACCCACTAAAAGAAATATATGAATGTAGACGTCTTGATATGTTAGGTGATCAATAGGTAGTGGATGGCTACTTCGCTCTCCTAGTCAGATAAGCCCTACATCTCCAGCCCACATTTATCCGGACTTATCATTTAAGCCCAACTAAAACTTTTAAAGCCTTCAGTAAGTTTATCTTACCTATATTTATCATCTTAATTTTTGTAGCCCCCTCCACTGTTTTCTTCTCTCAAGACACAATCATTTCAAGTCTTTGCTCCACAATTAGTGCAGTAGTTAACAGACAAAAAATTTAGGAAACTGTTGCCTTTAAGACTTGTGATTCTGGGCCCAGGACGTAGCTCAGCAGCACAGTGCCTGCCTGGCAAGGGCAAGGTCCTGAGTTTGATTTTCAGTACTCAAAAAACAAATGTGATTTTTAAAAATGAATATAACATGTACTTTTATTCATCACAGAGGTAATGAAAAATAAATTAGTCTAATGTAGTAATTGTCCTAACTCTACACACACACACACACACACACACACATGCACACACACATCACAGAATCCCTACCCCAACCATACTTGTAAATATGCTTTTTTAATGCTTCACACAGCAGCACATCTTCTGACTAATAGCATAGTTCACAGGTGCTAAGAACACCTATGGGCTGGTGCTGGAAAAGCACCCTTGACAAACCTAGAGAATCTAAGTAGGTTTACTTTTCTTTAATTATATGATCACTTCAACTGAATAGTTTTCACTGAAATAAGAAAAGAATATCAAAGACTTTTTTATGAAACTCCTGAAAAAATACTTCATTTGAGTACATAAAATGGAGATCACTTTTTAAAGGATCAATATTCAGTTGAGTATTTGGTTATCTAGATTTGTACATATTTTACCTCATATGACCCTCAAAATATCTGTCAGAAAGACAATATATAGCCTTTAATCCCAGCACTTGGGAGGCTGAGGTAGGAGGAGCGTTGTGAGTTCAAGGCTGGCTTGGGCTACAACATGAGCACAAGGCCGGCCTGAGCTACATAGTGCCACCCTGCCTCAAAAAACTAGGGCCAGGGTTTGGCTCAGTGGCTTAAGCAACTGTCTGGCAGGCGCGAGGTTGTGAGTTCGATCCATGATGATGGAAAAAAAAAAAGGGAAGACAATATAGATACAGTGAATCCTAATTTTTATCCAGGCAATCTAAGGGCAAGAGTTTGCTTTGGCTTTACAGTGTAGTGCTGGTAAAGAAAGCTTCAGAGCGGGCAGATGGACATTGTGTGATTTCTAAGATGGAAAAGAGAGGAATCACACCAGAATTGAACTTTATGTTTCTGAACCTTTTTGTCTTGAAAAACTTCACCTAATGAAGTTCAAATTGATAATATATGTCCTACTGTGAAGTCATATTTAAATCTGTTCATTCAATAAATCAACAGCAAAAGTGCCTACGAGGCTGAATAAAAGAGATGCGCTTAGTCCTTCTGAAATGTCCTCGCTGGTTCCTTTTCCTACAGGTCCTTGGATTCTGTTCTCAACAGCTATCGCTAACACCTGCCCAATAACCCTGGGTATTGATCTACAGATCAAAGCCAATGAACAAGGAGACAGAACTTTCAAAACATGTGTAAAACACCATACTTGGGTATAATGGGCTCTCATTAGTCATCATTTCTATAACCCTATATAACTTTATTTTTCTTCAACATCATTGTATAATATTATAAAATGTATTTATTGTTTAATAATTATTGAGTACTCACTTCTCCCACAAAAATATGAACTTCAAAGACCATAAACATTATTCTGAAACATTCTTGCATCCTGAGTGCATAGTACTTTGCATTTACTATGTACGTATAAACATATATTAATAATTGATTTTAAAAAGAGATCCCAGTTTCCTACAAAAAACAAATAATTGATGTCCACTGGTAGGAAAATGATAATAACTTGGCTTACTGACTTGCATAGTTAATTTCTGTTTTGCTCCTATATGCCTTGTTTAAAGCTTACAAAGAAAACAGCCAGGAAAAAAAAAAAAGTCTCATAAAATGCTTGCAGAATATAGAAAAGCATGCATTTTTTTTAAACTTTAATGCTGGGTCAGAGCTACTATAGCATATATCTTAATTTCAAAATCGTAGGGACAGTAAGATGGACGGAATTTATCATTTATAAGGAATAATTAAAAAAACATTGTTTGATGGCTTCTTGCTACTTTTCTTGAGGTAAGGTTTTAAAAACATTTAACCTAGAGGGAACAAAAGCCTAATATAAAGCTTTTTAAAAACTAAAGTAATTTATATTATTTTAACACCATTCCTTAAAATAAACTAAAGCATAATAGATGGATATAAACATTATGATAGCCTTCTTGCTGCCAGGGAAGCATCATGATCGGCACACCTTGCTGATGTCTCTCTGGCTAAGCAAACAAGCGCAAATCCACGCTACTTGTTTTCTTTCTGCATTAGAGCTAAGATCCACAATAAGCAAAGGCAAGTGCAATTTTGTACTTCAGAAACGCATTCCACATGATGCCAGCTGACATATGGACCCCTTAGTGTAGCAGAAGCTCCACTTTGGTACTTAAGGAGCTCTTGAAAAAGATTTCTTAGTTTAAATTTTTATAGTGCAAAAATGTATACAAATTAGAAAGCAATTATGGCAACTGTGCTAATGCATAGGGAAAACTGAAATGAAAATGGAAAATGGAAATAAATTTTGTTGCAATAAATGTGCCAACTTATTAAAGGGTGGTGTCATTGATTGGACCTGTTTGTTTATTGAAATTGTCAGAAATCATTAAACTGGTATGGAAAATGTACTTCATCAATCATATGTATGATGCCACATTCACTTTTGCATTTAACCACATTAAATTAGGTTTCTACTATCACAGAAAATGTTTCCCCCAAAAGTATACATTCTATAAGCATGACTTTCTAAGTAGTGAGGTCTGTATGTTCCTGTTCTACTTAATTTCAGTTTTTGCATAACTATTCCATGACAAGGTAGGAGATTTTAATAGTTTAGTAGATTAAATGAGAAATGGAATTCTCTATTTAGCCTAAATTTGCCTTCTTAAATCTCCACTTAATACACTAACACTTAATCTTTAATGATAAAAGTGGCCTTCTGAACACAAAATAGGCACTAGAAACACACAGACACACACACACAGAGACAGAGAGAGACAGAGAGAGAGAGAGAGAGAGACAGCTTTTATACTCTGTGTGCCAAGAGTTACTTGAACTTCTGCTGGACTACCACCATAAATCAGTCCCTTATCTGTTGCTTACATAAAACTTATTTATTTCCCTTTTTCTAGTTTAAGGACCAGCACTGCACATGCCAGGATGCCTGCATTTCATACTTTTTCACGTCTCCATCCAACAGTATCTCACTCGATTTAAATTTAAAAATAAATTCATCTTTAAAGAAAGCATTCTCCTTCACCAAAGAAATAATGAGTTCCCTTTAAGCTTTGCATTTCTTCTTATCAATGTATCTGCACATAAAATCAATCACCTAATTTTATTTCTTAGAGGCATTCCTAAAAACCTTCTCTTCTTTACCATGTCATTTCCATACTTTTAAACCCAGATCTATTTCCCATCTAGAGGAGAGGCTAAGGTACGAATCTAGAATAAATTGTGAATTCTTCATCAATGGAAGGATGATGGATAGGTTTAGCAATAGTAACATTTAAATGGATCACATTCAGTGCCTGGGATTCCTCTAAGTTCTTCACAAGAATTAATTTACAGTATGACTCTCACAGCAATCTTAAGAGAGTCTTAGCCACTTTCCCACTGGTGAGACACAATGCCTGACACCCACAGCATAAAGGAGGAGAGATTATTTGGATCACAGTTTCCAGTGGTTCCAATCCAAAATTGCCTGGCTCCAAGGCAGAAATGGCATGATGAAAGGACCCACCAGGGGACGGCTGCCTAATCCATGGCAAGCAGGAAGCAGACTGAAGGAAGGAGCCAAGGACAAGAACACACCCCTTCGCATTACACCCACATTGATCAGCCCCTTTTGCTCAGACCTCAACTACAACTTTGAGACTTTTCAAGGACATTTTAGACCTAATTCATAACAAGGAGGTACTTTTATTTCTCCCTGCTTGAAAAATGGGCAGATTAAGATCTGATAATATTAGATGACCTGCCCGAAGTTAAAAAACTAGTAAGTGATGGTCTACACAGCTTTGCTCTACAGCCAAGTTCCTGACCAATGTTTGTGTATTCAATATCTGCCTACCGTGGGGAGGGCACAGACAGGAAAGCCACACTGAGTTTCTCTGTATTCTATCCCGTCACTGGGTTCGAGCAGAGAGGCAAGTTGGAAGAACTTAGAGAGAAAAGAGAAGAAAGTGCAGACTAAGAGAGACCAGGAGCTCTTGGAGGAGAAGGCACTGGGTTTGAGGGAGGAAAGAAAAGCACAGACCAGTCAGAGGACCAGAGCCAGAGAAGCAGCTGGGGACATGGCAATGGAAAGCCATGTGCCATCTTTGTTTTTCCTGCCTCTTTAATTCTTTCTGAGCACTGGGGTCCTGTCTCATCACACACTTTCCATTTTTCTAACCCACTTGAGTCAAGAATCTTGAGTATGAAGAGGCGGCCTACGTATGCAGATACCCACCCTACTGGTTGGACTTGCCCACCTACAATCCATTCTCTATCCATTGTGGTCAGATGAGTCTTTTATAATGCAGTCTAATTGCACAGGTCCCTCGTTCATGGCTCCCAATTCCCCAATAGATGAATCCAAATTTTCACATGGCTTATATCATCCAATAGGGTCTGAGTCCCGTACAGCTCTCTGTACTACCTCTGCATTGCCTGTGATGTACTCCATACTTCAGTTAGCTGGAATCATTTAAGTTATTTACAGAACCTACTTTCTATTTCTTAGGTCTTCTTTCTTCTGCTCTTTCAAATTGGCTAACAATCTTTACACACTCAAGTCTCAGCATATACTTTTCCCGAGGCCTTTGTCAAGTCCTAGTTAAGACATGGAACTTAGTAGGTGACACATTAGCTTTATAGGGCTGCCAGAGCAATGTACCATAAATTGAGTGGTTTAAAACAACAGAAATTGCATCTTTTGCAATCCTAGAGGGTGGAGATCAAAATGGCATTCTTGCAAGGCCATGTCTGCACTGAAACCAGAAAGCAATCATTCTCCATCTCTTCCTAGCATCTGGTGGCTTGCTGGTCAACTGTAACATTCTTGACTAAATGTCTTGGTCCTGAGTCTGCCTTGTTGTCATATGCCTGTATTCTCAAGTGTTTGTTTAACTAGATGTCTTCTTTGAAGGTCATCAGTCATTCTACTATCATCTCCTCTGATAGAAATCCATCTTAACTAATTGTATCTGTAATGACCCTATTTAGAAATAGAGTTCATTCTGAACTGCTGGACTAGGACTTAAACAAATCTTTTTAGGGGGACACAATTCAACCCAATAAGAGGTAGTGAAAATATTACAAATAAATAAAGTAAGTGAAAGCGTTATGCCCAAGGAAGGAACAACATTCAATAATAAAGACTTAAACATTTCTCATACTAGTATACAGGTTTAAGAGAATCTGAAAATACCTTAGGAAAAGTTAGACTTTGCATATCTCTTCCCAGAACTTTCTGCCTACCTAATAATGACTCGATGCTTTATCACAAGCTTTAAGAATGGGACGTTACTCTCTGAAGCTTTATTATATCCAACAAAACTAACTTCCTAGCTTTTGGCAAATATTATTTTCCTTTTGTGTCTCCCAACCCTACTCCAACTGATGTTTTACACTAAATTTTACATAGTTTCATTTCTAATTATCAGTTTAACTAAGTTTTGATATACTCCTAGGAAAATCATTTTAATTGAGGTGCTTTCAGCAAAATACTGAAGTTTTCTCAATTATAAAACTGTCAGGTATTCACTGAATATGTCCTGTTCCATTACTGCTCAATTAAAGGACACTGTCAATCATTCAAAAATTCTTAATTAAATCCACAAATAGATAAGATTATCAAATATTAAATGCAAATGAATATGAATATTTTTACTTTAGCACCAAAATATTTTACCCATGATGGTACACATCCTAATAGGAATACATGATAAAAACTGTAGAAGAATTAAATATAGTTATCGTTCTCTCAGTCAGTAAACAGAATACTGGCAATGAAACAGTCACTGTCTAGATGGCTACTGTGCTATTGCTCCATGATGAATCCTGCATCTCGGTGCGCTCGATGCCTCTAAAAGCATCCACGATATTTAACGCACTAATGATATATTTTCATTATGAGGTTAAATGATGTTTGCAATGCAGTGCTTTGAAAAATGTCATCTGTTTCTGACAATAACATATGGAAACATTAAAACTGTTCTTGTTTTATGAATCCTTTCTACTAGAATCAATGAAATTAAACAGAAATGCTTTAATAAGATATGTATTTAACTATGACAGTAAAAGTAGTGCTAAAGCATAAAGTTGGCGAGAATACATTTTGTATAGCTGCTTAGTGTACACTGCCAAAGCAAGGGTGGCAAAAATGAAGAATGCTGCAGTAATGCTAGGAGGGAAACACAGGTTCCACCATAAAAATCACAAGAAAGAACTGTGCCTAGTGTCAACAGGCATTCACCATCGGTGCTTGAAACGACAGATGGAAAAGTTTAGTAATTTGCCTAAAACTAGTTTTGAGCACAAATGAATCTGAAGTCACGGCTGCTAACTCTGGTTACACAGACCATGGACTGCAAAACTCAAGTAGGCATCTTTCATGTGCATCACGATGCGAGTGGCCCACTGAGGAAATACATGGGACTCAGTTGTCACAACAACACATGCGAGCTCTGCGGTAAAGGAGAAAGTATTCCTGGACCTTCCCTTTACATCACAGACCACTGCGAGGTAACTCAGTGCTGTTACTTAGGGCACAGGCAAGTAAGCGTCAGGCCTAAATTTCTCCTTTATTGTTAACCTCCACAGATCAAACCTAAATACCCATAGTGAAACTTGTAAATTCCTTTGGTTTTGGAGTCTGAAATAAGCCTGAGTCTATCATCTGTTGCTTAATTGCACTGTAAGGTTGAATTGGCTTCTGATTTGCTCTATTACTCAGTTACTTTGAATATAAGATGGAAGCAAGTTACCTGTACTACCTTAGCAGGCTTTCAAATATCAAAAATAAAAATAACATATGCGAAGTTTTCCTATGTGCCAGGAACGGCTTGAAGTGTTTTTGCAGGCATTAATTATGACAGATATACTTAGATTTGCATACAGAAAGGCATTTAGGCTTATTTAGATAGGCAAGGGGATATCTTACAATGTAATTCTGTAAAACTGAATGCAGCTCCAAAGCCTATTAAGTGCAATTCACCTAGACTGATATGTGCCATAGCCATAAAATAAATAATAATTTCAGACTTACTATGGCGAGAAAAATATAAAACAACTTGCTAATAATTTTTATAGTGGTTACATTGAAACCATATTGTGTCAAATAAATACATTTTATTAAAACATATTTAATTTTGCTTAGGTGTTTTTATTTTTTTAAAATGTGGTTATTGGAAAATTTAAAATTATATTTGCAACCCACGTTCTATTTTGTATTGGACAGTTCTGCCTAGATATTATTTTGCTTTCAGAGGCCATAATACTCATACTTACATTTCCAAAGATCAGGATCAGGTGGCATATAATTTGAACTTTTAGATAAATTGGCATACTTACACCCCAGGGAAAGCTGATAAATTTTACCTTAATGTCACCTACACAAATTCATACAGAGAAGTTTCCAAAGATAGCTTTCTTTCTTTTGTTTAGAAGTCTTTCACAACCTTGTACTCACTCAACTCCTAGCAGTATAGAAATGACTCACTGAAACAAAGTAGCTAAAGCAGAATCTGACAACCAGCAGAGAAGAGGGAACAAAGAGGGATGATTCACTGTGGCAGATTCACTTACAATGGGAAACTATTGCCACACTTAGGCCTCAGAGATGAGGAGAGGGGACATTTCCAGAATCACAGAGGTCAGCTATACAGAAAGGGGTATTGTTATGAGCTGGAGCATCCTGTAGAAGGCCATCGACACACAGAAACCTAGGAAGAAGAAAGCCAGGAGAATAAGTACCCAGGAATTTTCTTTTTCCACTCTCCAACTTCCTGTCACTGCCTCTCATTAACTAGCACCCCCCGGCTGGCAGAAGGCAAGGGCACCTTCTCATGTAGTCCATATGGGTCTTCTGGGGCAAAAAGCAGGATGGACGGTGGATCTGGAAGGGACAGATGGAATACATCTAGCACAACATGTATTTTTTATCATCCTGGAAGATGGTTCTTGTCAACTATGTGAATAAAAGGGAATAAAATAAGACTTACTAAGATATTCTTCAAAACATGTCAAAGTGAATGTAGTTAAAGGATCTGGCATTTACTTTTTGTTTTCAGTGATGTCATGGTGATGCTCTCATCACCTGTCCTATTTTCAAGTTCAAGATTTGCCATTAGCTCTTCCTCAAGGGATGAATGACCAATAATATGCAGGTGCTACCGCCCCGGCACGGAGATAAGGAGCAGAAATGGTCTAAGGTACCAATGATAGAAGTAGGAATTTTCTGGACCCCAAATTAAACTGCTATTTAAAACCATGAGCAGCTTTTAATAAAGAAAGCGAAATGATTTCAACAGGTCAGTTTGTGCAGCTCCTTGAGGAATAACTCATCCTGGCAGAGCCATCGGGGTGCAGCCAGCTTAAAATTGGATGATCCATGGACACCACGCTGTGATGTCACTTTATAGATGAGGCACTCATCTGGGAACATCTGCTTTAAGATTTTCCAGGTTACAGCTTTGTCTTGTAGTGACACAGGGCAGAATTCACAGATTTTTAACCATTTATCCATCTACTTTACTCAACATGATTCATAGATCATCTATGAATTGAGAACCTAATTTGTTCTTCTGTAATTTCATGACTCCGATCCACTCTGAAGAGGGTGAGCTCTGTGTTTAGGGAGAAAAGGAAAACAACATAATTTTTCTTCTTTTTACCCATTTCAAGCACATACATTGTGCTGTGCATATTGCCTTATTAGACGCATAAATAGCTATGTTTTCTGTAAACAACAATAGACAGCAAAAAGAGAACAAGTAGATATAAGGGATCTCATTCCATGACATTAAAATGATTAGGACACTTGTCTTGACCTGGAAATGAAAGGCACTGTGATATTATAAATACGAGCCTCTATTCATTGTTGTTTTCCAAATGCATGATTTGTTTTAGTTCATGTCATCAGAAAGTAAACCACACCAAGTAATCTGACAAGTATACAGAGTGTATGGCATAATAACATAGGCCTTCACGTCAGAATGCCACATGCCAAAGCAAGGAACTCACAAATTATTTAGTTTCTATATACACACCCTAGGGTTTCTAACCATGAAAAAGGAGAACAATATCGCACACATTGATTGGGTTATTAAGAAGATTAAACAATATACACAGGGAAGGATACACAATAAATATTTGCTGTTATTTTAAACTATCAGCCCAAATGCAAATGTCTTTCATGGTTAGCTTAAGCAAAATCCTTGATGTCTAGGAGGATGGTCCATTTCATAACGATGTTTCTGTATCTTTTTGCAAACAGTCTTTGTTTTCTCTTTGATACAATGTCTATCACCACGCTGCACACAGCATCCCCTGCTTAGTTTCAAGGAAAAGTTTGCGTCTTCTGATAATCGTATGTGCTTTCTATATGCAAGATGAAAAATTTATAAACCAACACATTTCCATTTTGGTTTTAACTATCAGAACACTTCCCAGTTGTTTGAATTAATGTCTCCCAGGTGCCTCTAATCCTTTTAAATGACCTCCTATTTTTTTTTCTGTGCTTGTCCTATTTTCTATTAATTTCCTTGTGTAAGCCAACTCAAGTCTTTGCAGAAGCCACTGAGTACAAAGCATGAAGAAATATCTTTGTATGATATAATAAAAACTAAAGCAGATGCTTTGTGGCTTTACTGTGTGCCTCTTTTGAGGCTATTTCAATGCCAGCTGACATCCTGCCACAAGAAAGATGAAGAAAAAAGACTGAAAATTAAATTAATCATTTTAGAGGAGTTTCCGAGTCTTAAGTAAATGACACTACTGCGGTAAGGAGTTCAAATCTGAATTATTTATATACTCTTTCAGAACACTAATCTCTTTAGTGTCTCTGCTCAATTAAAAAAAGCGCAATCATTTTTGATAAAGAGAAGAGATTCCATTTTGAATTATAAAAATCATCAAGGGAACATGTTTCAAGGGAAGATTCTAAGGTCCCACCCAAAATTTCTGATTCTGAAGACAAAGAAGGGATTTCGGGCTTATTAAATACAAAGCACTTACACAATATAAGTGCAAAACAAATAAATCAGGCCAGTGACTCACACATGTTGAAACACTGCACAAAGACGTGTCCTACATGGTATGGAGAAATACTCCAATATATCTTATGTTCATTAACACGTAAGCTCAGGTTCTTGGAAGTCATTTCAATTCTGACATTTACCAAAAGCTATTTGACATTAATTGGCTCTCTATCAAATATTCAGAGTGAATAGCTGAATACTTCATTATAAATTAAGTCAAAAATATTTATCCAAAACCCTAGTATTCAGAGGAATATTTTTGGAACATTATCATTAAACAAAGGAAGTGTTTGAATGTCAGGGACACAGAAGCCAATTCAATTACATATTTCTGAATAGAACATGTTAAAGTGCATTGCTTCTTCCTATAATAATTTGTTATGATCATATGGAGTTACCTAACCACTTCACAGTAGAATAATGAGTCAGACACAGCACATCCTCTTCATAGTCCTAACTAAACAATGAGAAGGGTCTTTTCCTGGAAGGCTTGTGACAATTAAGCCACTTGTTTGTGAAACATAGGAAAATTTCAATAAATGGTTTCTATTTCTTCGGGAAGGATGGTTGGGTGCCACTCTGTAAACAGTTGAAACATTTTACAAATACATGTGTTCTTGATACTAACAACAAAACATCTTTGAATCTTACAGTTACAAGAACTTGTAGGAAAGTCTCATGGAAAACAATCTCAGAACTACTGAGAAAAATCTCACATATTAATGGTGGAGTGTATATTGGTATAATTTTGGAATGGTGTGACACGTTTCTATCCATCGCCAGATAAAGTAAACGTACAGAGATTGTCATGGAAGTGCTATTTCAAGAAAAAGATGGAAAACAGCCTAAGTAACTCTTAGTAGAAACCATCATGAAGTCTGCAGTTTATCTATAGTCCTGGGTATCAAGCTTCTGTATACACTGAAATCCCTTGGAGGTCTTATTAGCAAATCTGGTGTGGGCTGGAGACAGAGTCCAGTGGTAGAGCGCATGTCTGACGTGAGTGAGCCCCTGGGTTCAATATCCTGTACTGTTAGCAGATGGTGAGATACCTAGTGGTGCTGGCTAGACTCTTACCCTGTTCAAAGATCTGGACAGGACAACTGGTAAACATAAAAGGTTAATGTTTATTTTCTTTTAAGAAAAGAAGAAGAAAAAGAAATGCAAAAAAGATATGCTCAAGAAGTGCTCAGAAGAAAAGAGAAGACACGCCCGGCACACAGAGCAGGCCACCATGAGAACAAGAGGTCCACGGCCGCTGTTTTCTATTTTCTTTTGACCTAAGAGCGAGGCCATCTCACTCAGGGTTACAAAGCTGCGCAGTGCACGTACCCCGGTCAGGATGCGACAGCTCTCCGCGATGCACAGGTGACTCCTGACTGCCTGCCTCAGTACCACCAAAACAAACAAACAAACAAACACAATGACAACCATACCAAGTAAAGCAAAACTGCTGCTCATCCCATCCTAGAGAGTCTGAAGCAGTAGGGCTGAGGTGAGGGCTAAAAATGTATATTTATTATAAATCTTCAAGTGAGATTTACATTTTAAAACCTTACTGGTCTAAGTTTAGTGGTGGTAAACCTACTGTGTGCGTGCTATTGTGTTTCTCTTTTATGACAAAAGATGTTAATGTATGAGTTTTGTGTGTGTGTGTTTTGTTTTTCTAAATAAAACCTCGGTGTTCAGGTTTAATTGTAGTGTTGGTGTATTGCAATAAGTGGGTTTTAGGTTACAGTTTGGCCCCAGGTTCTCTAAAAAGTTCACCATTACTGCCACAGAAAAAGTACTCAGTTATAAGGCAAAAGAAAGAAAGAAAGAAAGAAAGAAAGAAAGAAAGAAAGAAAGAAAGAAAGACAGAAAGAAAGAAAGAAATCAGAGCCATGTGTTCTTATCTGGAATAATAATCTTTAAACCATAGTGTACGTGAATTAAAAACATGCTGCACACCCTATTTTGTATTACTACTTTAAAGAATCCATGTATGTTAGAATCATATGGAAAAATGAATATCACAAATTAAAGCAGGTGGAGACACCCACAAAGTTTTAGACTGAGAGGACAGGAGAGACCAGGCTTCAGTTATATCTGCCCCTCAAGACTTTCATCCTGTGCAGATGTACAACCTTGTCCTCGTGTACACTGAAACCTCAGCTGGACGATACTTACTGTCTCCTGTAGTTTATATCCTGAGAGCCACAGTTTTGATCAGAACAGAGCAACCCAGTCTCACAGCAGCCACCAGAGGCAACTCAACCCCAACTTCTCTCCTTTCAAAGAATTTCTTTGTTCTGCCCCTACCCACTTCTAGGAATCACTTTACATACATTCTTTGTTACCCACATCTTTTCTCACAGGATAGCTCGCTACTTCACCTGCACCAATCTAAATTCCTGACCAACAACTGACATAACAACCCCTCTCTATTCAGCTCCACAAGCTATTTTTGCCTCTTATTCCAAACCTATAAGATTCTAAAACATATATTCAAGTTTGCTTCAATCTGTATTTTCCTCCAGCAATTCTGGTTAGCCCACATGAGCTCTTTATTTCTAAAATCAATTTGCGCCTCAGTTTGTCTTAATGCTGAACTACAGGCACCTGAATATTGCTGCCTGGCGACTCGGTATAAGAGTGGGAAGAGATACATTCTTCACTGTACACCTTTAACGTTTTACATGTGCATATAGTATTTCTTTAATGAAGATGTACGTAATGGGGAAACAAAAGTAATTTAAGAATATTCCACTTGAAGTACTTTTCAAATCATTTACCAAAACTCTCATTTTCCTAGACCAGGAGCATCTTATTTCAAAAGCACTGCCAAAGCACAAACCCTGAAATCTGCGGAACCCCAGAGCCAGCTTCACTTTGATAGTTTTTGGAAACATATTAGGATTGTGTTGCATTAATGGGCTCAGAATGAGGGAGATAGATATGAAAAATGATGCATTTCTTTTAGAGCAGCAAAGTACAATGCTAAAATAGTAACTTTCTGTCACCGTGTCGGAACCAACGGAAACACAGAAAGATAATCTGCTCATTTACCATTAGGGGGTACGTGCTGGTGAAAGCACCTGACGGATTCACATACGTCTCAGAGGTGGGAAGCAAATTGTCTAAAACAGTTGGGTTGTTGAGCATTTCTTTAAATAGGAGGCCACTTACTGGTAAGGAGCGCATTGCAGCTAATTCGCATTTTCAAAAAAAAGGAAAAAAACACTGAAATTATGACTTAGTTTAAATCTTTTTTTCACCGATGAAAATGTGATGCTCACTTCATCTAACTGAGAGTTTGAAATGTTCCTTTTATGTTAAAATGGCAAATTACCAGGAGTACACTCAGAGGAAAATAAAATCTATTTCCCAAGAAATTTATTTAATATATACTCCAAATGCTCTAAAAATAAAGCAAATAAAATAATTCAATAAATATTGTTTGTAAAGCTTTCATATATATGCTGTTCATGGTAGAAATTATTTTAATATCACTCCTAATATTTTATTTTACAAAGTCCAATGAGAAACAAAATTAATAACCCCTTTTATGGTCCATTTTGTTTTACTATTATTAATACCTGATTTTTTCATTTTATGGAAAAAATGTAAAACAGAATTTCATAGCAAAATGATAGGACAACAACAATAATTAATATATTGCATGTTACTATCTTTAAAGGAGTTACTCAGAGTACAATATACAGGCATAAATAATTCTCCAATTGATAATAGCACAAGCCTTCCTTTTCTATGAACTAAGAGAGACTAATAGTATAACTACCTTGTATTTTTTCTCTTTTCCCTTCCTTCCTTTTCCTTTTATCCCATCCTAGTTCCTTTTTCCTTTTTAACAATTTCTTCCCACTTCACAATGTCTATTGTATATTTTAGACCTTATTTATTCTTTCAATTTCTCAAACTAGGTAGACAATACAATGGTTAGACATGTAAGTATGATTTATTTCACTAATGGGTATGGTCTCAAGTTGCATCCATTTACCTATCAAAGTCACAAGTTTATCCTTCTTTCTAGCTGAGTAGTACATCATTGTATAAAAAGACCATGTCTTTTTATGCATTCCTCAGTTAATAGGCATTTGGTCAGTTTCCAAGATTTAGTTATTACAAATCACGCTGCTATAAACACTGGCGCACTTACATCACTGTGGTATGAGTTTTTAATTCTTGTGGGAAGATATCTAGAAGGGGAAGATCTGGGTCAAATGGAACCACTAATCCTACCATTTTGAGGAACCTCCACACTAATTTCCACAGTGGTTGCATCAGTCTACAGTCCCACCAACAGTGGAGAAGGGTTCCTTTTTCCCCACAGCCCCTTCAGCACTTGTCATTGGTTAATTTCTTGATGGAATCTCAGTGTTGCTTTAATTTCCATCTCTCAAATGACCAATGACATTGAACTTTTTTAAATATATTTATCTGCCATTTGTATTTCTTCATGTGAGAAGTGTCATTCAACTCAGATGCCCATTTTTGGATTGGATCTTTGAACATGAAAGGTGTGGGTTTTTTTTTCAAGATTTTATATATTCTAGATAAAAGTCCTTTATCTGAGGGACAATTGGCTAAAAATTCTTCCCAACCTGTGGGTTGTCTTTTCACTCTGTTGGTGGTTTCTTCTGATGTGCAAAAGTTTTTTAATAAGATGCAGCCCAGTTGTTGATTCTTTGAAGTATTTCACTGTGCAGTTTAGGTAAAAACTGATATTTTGTAGTCCTTTGAGAAACAGGATATTATAACTGATTTTGAAGAAATAAAAAGTATCATTACTTAGTCTAGTAGGAAAAACAATAAAAAAGTTTTTTGATTGTTTTTAAAAGTTTGATGTGCTCAAAATTAACAGTGTTCAGAAAATAATTTTCCATTAGGACAAAATTTTAGAGGTCAGATATATATAGCAAACAGTTAGGAACCTTTGATTTACAGGTAATTGGCCATGGTTTGAGTTTATAATTTATCATCAACTGTATACATAAGGAAAATTACATCAGCAATCAGAGACTCAGTATTCTCAAGGATAAAATAGGAACAAGAATAATATCCATTATGATTTAGATCTAGATGTCCCTCCAAATCCTCATTGGCTCACAGGTAGGACTTTGGGTAGGTGATCAGAGCACGGGGGTGTGATATTCATCACTCCCCCGATGAGTTAATATCTCAGTGTGATGTAGGAGGTGCCAGTGGGTGTGGTCCAGAAAGGTAGAATGCCCTCTCCAGCTCATCCCTTTACTTTCTATGCACCCCACCCTCATGCAATGAGCATCTTTCCTATGCTATGCCCCTCTGCAATGTCATCCTGCATTGAACTGAAACCTCTACAAACTGTTAGCGAAAATAAGTGTCCCCTCCATTAATTTGAGAGTGTTAGGTATTCTGTCTCAGCAATGGGAAAGTGACTAAGACAATGACACTTTACTTCAGAAAGGTCATGATGATCTTGGGAATGGCCCTCCCAAAGAATACTAATATTTATGTTTTAAATGATATTTTTACCATACAAGACTTGACAAGCTATGAATCATTTCTAGCACACTTCCAAAATAACTAAGTCAGTTGGGCATGGCATTTCATACCCATATCCCAGCACTGGTGGAGGTAGAGGCAGGAGGATCAAAAGTTCAAGACTAGCCTGGGCAAGTTAGCAATGTGAGGAGACCCAATCTCAAAATTTAAAAAATGGAGGTGGGGTGGGCATTATGTATGTGGCTCAAAATAAAGGCCCTGGGTTAAATTCCCAGTACCACAAAAATAAACAAATTTATACATAAATATATACAAAAAAAATCAGCCGATGAAAAATATTTAGTTTGATTCCTTGTATATGTGCCACATGCATAATCCCCATTAAAAGTAAGAATGCTTCTAGATTTAAGATTTACAAAGAAAATCTGATGAATTGTGAAATTCATTAAAATTTTAATGCCTTGTCTCTTTAAGAAAGGATCTTGACTGGATCACAAGGATTGATAAATTAATAGGTTACAACAAATAGAAAAACCTGTCTTTAAGAAGTAAAAGCAAGTATACAGATGTCAGGAACTACTATAAAGACCTATCTACTTACATTTAGGTGGAAAATTTCTCTCTGGGCCTCTGAGCTTCCTAAAAAATTATTAAGAAAATATGCATTTGATGAGGTTTTGGTTTCTTTGTCACTCAGGTGAAACACAACCATACCTGACACCAAACCCAGAAACAAAAGAGTCCAGGATGTCTGTGCAGAACATTCTGAGCATCTGAAGAGAGCCCTCCACATACATAGTAGTGATATAGGAAAATGATCTCAGATTTCCTAATGATACAGGGGAATAAAACTCCCAACCTACTATATGTCTGGCACGAGTTTGTGTTCTCTACAATTGAAGAATGAATTTTAGGAACAACGGAGGGTAAGAGCAGAATACATTTATTGAGAGAAAGAAAGCTTCTGTCTGAGGGACCGAAGGGGTTCCAAATGGGTTGCCAAAGACTCTCATTTTTAGGGACTGTTATACAGTAAAACCATGAGGCTAGATGGGTCCAAGGCAGGGAAAATGGGAACCTGGAAGGTGGGGATAAGGTTGGCATAACTATAGTCAACCAGTAAGACTAATTGCTCAGGTGGAATTGATTACCTCAGGGACAAATGGGGAGGCGAGTCACGTAGTAAGCGGGGGATACTTAACAGCAGTAACGCTTCCTGTAGGAGGTTGGAATGCTGACTCCTGACTTCCTCAGTGATAGAGAACTATTTGGACTGTTGACTCTTAGGATGCAGTTGTATTTGTTCTGCCTTTTGTCTTGAGATCTGGCCCACAGCAGGAGGTGCCTGTCTCCCCCACAGTTGTAAAGTATCTGGGCTTCTGCACTGGCTCCTTTGAGGACCTAGCCCTGTCTGACTGCCTATAATATTTTGTCTAACTCAGTTTCCTGTAGCAGTAGGTCTGCCTCACTGTCTTCCATGTTGACTGGTGACCTTAAACTGGGCTGACCACATGTTTTATCATCTGCACCAAGAAACATGTGAATGTGAAAATCATGGTGAATTAGACAGAAAACAAGGAACCAGGAGAAAACTATAAGCGTCCCAGGAAAATGGTGTAGTGGTCACCACTGATGAATCTATCAGCAAATCTATAGTCTGAGAAATAGATTTAGTGGTAAATAGATGAGCTCAAAGTATACATATCTCTAGTGGAGTTATATTTCATTTTTAACCTTTAATTACCATTTTAGATTCAGAAAACTTGTAAAACCATCAATAATAGAAGTAGCTTATGTTTGTCAGAACTTTCTATGCACCCGGGACTAATGGTTTCAGGGGCTAAAGATTTACAATGAAATCTTTAAATCTAGCCTGCCACTTGTTTCTGTCCAAAACATGAGCGCTAACAATCATTTTTATATTTTAAGTAGCTAAAAAGATCAAAAGAAAAATGTTTCATGATATATGAAAATTAATGAAACAGTGTTGAATGCTTGCAAGTAAAGTTTTGCGGGAATGCAGGCATGCCCGTGATTCTACGCACGGGCTATGGGTGCTCTCATAACATGGAGGAGAGTGGATTCAGAAGACCATATACATGCTGCATGATTCCTGTTACATGACCTGAGAAAGGCTGAGGGAAACAGAGAAGGATGGTTACTAGGAGGCATGGGGAAATACTGGGACAAAGAGGTGAGTGGGAGAAAATATTTTGCTGGGACGGAATCATTCTGTATTTTGTTTGTGTCCGTGATATATCTGACCACACTCAGATCTATACATTGATAGCATGGGTTTCCTAGTAGAGCATTAAAAAAACCAAAGACAAAAACTGGTTTGTTTCATTCCAAACCATAGTCACATGGATTCAGCAAACCATAGCTCTTTCCAGTTTTGTTCTTTTAGCTGGAAGTTGCAGACCAAGTGCAAACTATTAGTCCCACTGTAGATATCCTCAACTATATTATTCAGTAGAAGATTACTGAAACTCCTAGTTAGGGTGAATGTCAGGCAAAGGCCTTCTTGGCTGAGTGCTCTAGAGCCATCCCACACTGACCAGGCTCCTCAGGCAGCTTGAGTCCTCACCTCTGTTTGTACCACAGAGCCCGGGAAATTTGCTTTGTGGACTTTGTTCTCTTTTCCCCACATTCTCTTCCTATTCAAATGTTCTTCCAGACCCAGGGGACCTTTCTATCATTCTTCACGTGTCCTTCCTCTCACTGATTCATTCTTTAATCACGTTCTGTCAATGTTTCCTCTCAGTACTCCTTGATCTCTGGACTAACATCCTTATTCAGGTCACCATCATGAAATCATTCTAGCAAACAGCCCCAATGATTCTCCAAGTGTAACCTTCACCTTATGTGCCCCTACTTAAACTACTCATCAGTGGCTTCCCATGGACTTGACCTCTTGAGAGGGCTTGCAACATCTCTGTCCTGCCTGTCTCTCCACCAATCTCAAGGGCTGCTTCTCAAGCTTCCTTCAGGCTTCTGAATGTCCATGCTTGCTGTTGTTTCAACAGTGCGCATTCTGCTCCTTCTTTGTCTTTGACTTCCTTCTGCACTCCCACTTATCCTCCAGTTCTCAGTTAAAAGTTGTCTTTAAACTTTAAGGTAGTGTGCCTAAATGCTACAATGTCATTTCCTTCTTTTATTATCTCCCTCACACCTTTAATTAGGTTTCATAATTTCTGACTTCTATCTTTTTAATGAAGCACTTTAAAGAAAATTCAAACAGCTCATTATTTCACCTTAAACACTATTTCTAAAAGCTATGCCTTTTTTTTCCCGTTAACAGATTTACTATTATTTTTCTTTCACTGTCTACAGCATCTTTTCATCCTCTTCCAGTGTTTTTCCAGAGCAAAGGTTGCTTAAAATTTTAAGAGATTTAATTTATATATATATTTTTTCCTTTTATGGGTCATGCCTTTGGTGTTGAGCGCAGCACTTGTTGTCCAACCCTAGATTCCAAATATTTTATCCTATTTTTTTTCCTTTGGTACCAGAAATTGAATTCAGGACCTTGCATTTGCCAGAAGGTGCCATACCACTGGGTATATTCCCAGCCCCTTTATCCTATTCTTTCTAGAGCTTTTTTTTTATATTTAATTTAAAGACAATGCTATAGATTTTAGGAAGGTTTTGGGAACTATAGTCTCATGATAAAATATGCTTGAGATAAGACATAAGAAAATATGGTGAAATATATGTTATAATCCTAAGAAATCAGAGTTTTCAAAATTGTTTTTACTAAGAATCAAGTCCCAACTACCCAAATAAAGAGCAGACCAATACCAATTTCAGAAGTCTCAGTGATGCTAGCTTTGATAGCTGCACTAAAAAAATAAAATAAAATAAAAAATAAAAACTTTGAAGTACCAGAACAGCTGTTAAGCATTTTCTGTAAGTACTGTAATACTCTGAATAGTACAGGTACTAGGTGCTTTGCTGGTGTTTGGTTTGGTTTGCTTTGCTTTGAGATTTTGGTTTTATAGCTTCACAGCTTGTTATTTATTTTAAGTTAATTTTAGGTCAAGGTTCTTTGTTTTCCTATGGATATCCAATTGTTTCAGAATCATTTGCTTAAAATAGCTATCCTTCCTTTATTGAACTGCCTCTTTATATATGTCAAAAATCAGTTGAGAATGTACTTCTGGGTTGATTTCTGGATTCTCTATTTTAGTACATGACCTGTGAATCTACTTCTCTACTTAGGTAACATAGTCTTGATTACTGTAAGGATAAAATATTACTACTGTAACATATAGTTATTCTTCAAACTTTAGTCTTTTCTGTCAACGTTGCTTTAGCTACTTTAGGGTCTGTAACTTTTAATATAATTTTTAAAATAAGGTTTTCTACCTCTAAAATCAAATCAAAATAAAACAAATTGAAAAAGAAACAAAATTTCATGGGGAATTGTTAGGAATTAATTTAAACTTATACAACCATTTAGGAAGAATTGACATCTTTTCTATATTGAGTAACCTATGAACATAGTATCTAATGGATGAACATGTTATATTTCTCCAGTTATTTAGATCTTTGATTTTTTTTCACCAGCATTGCATAGCTGTCAGCATAAACACACGGTATGTTTGGTTAAGTGTATACCTAAGTATTTTGTTTCCTTGGAGCAATGATAATTGGTGTTTTGTTTGTAATTCTGATTTCTACCATTTCATTGTTACTATGTTAAAATTTATCTTGATCTTTTATCTTGTGATATATATATATATATATATATATATATATACATTTTTTTTTTTTTTTTTCCCCCACCACCGGGGATTGAACTCACAACCTTGTGCCGGCAGGTGCTTAAGCCACTGAGCCAAACTCCCAGCCCTAGTTTTTTGAGGCAGGGTCGCACTATATAGCTCAGAACAGCCTTGCACTCTCCTTGTAGCCCAAGCTGGCCTCAAACTCACAATGCTCCTATCTCAGCCTCCCAAGTGCTGGGATTAAAGGCGTGTGCCACCACTCCTGGTTTATCTTGTGATTTTGGCAAAGTTACTTCTAGGACATTTTCATAACTTCTTGAGAATTTTAAAGGTATTGTCTAAAACTAGAGATAGTTTTTGTTTTTGTTGTTTGTTTGTTTTTGGTTTTTTGTTTTGTTTTGTTTTACTTTCCAGTGTGTATGACTTTCATTTCTTTTCCTTGCTATTGCAGTGGCTAGAATTTCCAGCATTATGTTGAGTAAGAGAAATGAGAATGGACATTTGCTTGATTCCAATTTTACAGGGAAAGTATTCACTTTTTCACCATTAAATATGATATTAAAGGTAGATTTTTGGAGAAATTTTTCTCAAATTGAAGAGACTAGTTTTTAGTTATAGGTTTTCTGCTTTGTCATTTTTTTTCCTATGTCAACTCACTACATCATATGGTTTTTCTTTTTGAATTTTATGATAGGATGATTTATTCTGATTAATTTTCAAATGCTTGACCAACCTTCCATTCCTGGAATAAACCTGATTTGAACTAATTTGGTCATGATGCATAATTCTTTTTATATTTTATAAAGTAGCTATTAGTATTTGATTGATAATTTTTGCATCTGAGTTCATGAGACATGTTGGTCAATATTTCTCTTTTATTCTAATAACCTTGTATAGCTTTGTAATAAGTTTAGTCCTGGCTTTAAAAAAATATACAGAGGAAGTAGTCTCTCCTTGTTTTCAGCAAAAAGAATTGTAAAAATCAGTGTATATTCTCAGTTAAATATTTGGCAAAATATCCGCAAAGAGATTTTTGGATAGTACTTTGAGACAAAAGAGCAGGTTTCTAATTACAAGTTTAATTTCTTTAGTAGTAGAATGCTAGCTATTCTGATGATTTATTTCATTTTTCTTGGGTTTTGGTAATTTGTTTCAAGTAATTAATCTACTTATTTATTCATTGAACTTATGAACCAAAACTAGTTATTTAGTTAGTGAATTTATTAGTTGAAAGCTGTTTGTGACATTCCCTTATTACATTTTAAATGAAATAAGCTGTAATATGCTGTAGGATCTGTAGTAATAACCCACAGTTTACTCTTGATTGTTTTGAGTTCTTTTTATTTCTAATCAGTGATAACAGAGGTTTCTCAATTTTTAAATTTTTTTCAGAAACCCAGCTTTTCTTTCAATTCTATTGCTTTATCTTTCTTTTATATGTAACATGTTATTTCTTTCTTGTTGCTTTCATAGTATTTCTTTGCCCTTAAATTTCAGAAGCTTCATTAGGTTGTGCCTTTGTGTTAATGTCTTTTAGTTTCCCCTTTTTATGGCTTGCTTTACTTTGTAACATTGTATATTTGTGTGTTTCACTAAATTTGGGGAGTTTTGGAATACTCCTTTGGTTTTGCCCAGTTTTGAACAACAATCTAATTTTCACAGATTTCATATTGTTATTTTGTTGAAATTGTTTATTCAGTGTTACTGGAGCTCATCCTAACCCTGGCAAGTGCTACCTGATGTAGCATAAGGGAAGTTCATATTAAAACCCCAGTATCTTTAGTGATGGGGAACAGAAATCTTAAGCCTATAGCTTTCCAAATTGGTCATTTGTGATAGTATCTCCTGCCTATGAGGGATGATGACCTCTTGCTTATATCAGCACTTTCTGTAGTTATGATTCTGCTATCAGTACCTCCTCCTGCCTAAAGCCTCTAAAAACAAAAAAGAGCTGGGGATGTGGCTCAGTGGCATAAGTGCCTACTTGGTAAGTGCAAGGTCCTGAGTTTGATCCCCGGTACTCAAAAAAGGAAAAAGAATCACATGCCACACACAAATCTCTCAGTGAAGGAATAAACTCTTAGGATTGGTGAGGAAGGAAATTATTTCCTTTAGTGATTATTTCTAGTAGAGTTCTATATAAATCCTCCTCTGCCATTGTTCCAGAGTTCATCAAATGTTGTCACAGGGACAGCTATTCAGTCGGAGAGACTAATGAGCTATTTTCTGTCACTAGTTTGGGAAGCTAAAAATATCTAATCTGGGTCACCTTCTTTTGTGGGGTAGGGAGGTTGTAAGACTCCTGCTGCTATTCCTTCATTTTTGGGTTCCCAGGTAAGTTTGTCGTCCTACCACATTTCTCTTTTGCTTGCCTCTTTGAATTATTCCCAAAGTTTGTAAGTTATGCTAGGCAGGGAGAAATAGATGTGTGTGATTTTACAGAGACTGGAAGATGTCTCATAATTTTAAAATCTGTAGTAGTTCTGTCCTCTTCTTCATCCGACTCCTGTTTCTTTTGTCTTGCCATTTATTTGCTGAAGAAAATACTAACTTGTGCTGTTCTATTTATTATATTGCAAGTTATGTTAACTGCATCTCTTTGATTCTACTTCTATCTCCCAAACTGCTAGACCCAAAGCTTAAAACTATACTCAAACTCTACCTCCAATGACCTTTTTCCTGCACTCTTCTGCTAGGAATTATTTTTGCAAATCAGAACATACTGGGAGGCAAACATGACAATGTGTCCCAATTAAACTTGTCTCTCCTCTAAGTGCATATGAAAACTAAAATATTGACTATTGGATAATATAACACATATCTTACAGAGCAAAACTCTATTCTACTCACTCTTCTCTAACTATCACAACTCTTTTTCCTTTTGGGAACCCAAAGGTTAAATATCATCCTAACTTACTGTTTCTTTCTTCCTTACCCAAATTCACTAGAGACTATTTTGCATATATTTACTGTGGCTATCAACTCACCTCTTTTCTTACTGCTTTCCTCTGAAACTTACAATTATCCTTCCTTTCATCTAATCTCTTTATCTCTAATCAATCACATCATGCCAGCAGGTTAAAATTTCTATCACAGAAATTTGATCATCTTGTCATTGAGGAGTTCTTTATTACCTGCAATTTATGGCTCACATTCAATTCAATGACATAGACAATCTATGTCACTTGCTTATCTTGTACATCTTGTACCCCTCTCCTCTGTGTACAACGCACCCAAATAGAACTATTCATTTCATCCAGATGACTCTTTGTGTCTGTGCATTTGTTTAAAGAAAGATTACTTCCAAAATTTTTATTTGTAAAAATCTACAGCACCATTAATATTTAACTTTCTCATGAGCACATATTTAGGACATATTTAGCTCAAGTTAGATCGAATAGTAGTTTGTAAATCTGAGTAATGGGTACCAAAAGAAGATCAGCCCTGCTCCAAAGACTTAACGTTATTTAGGATATTACTTCCTAGGTTACTTCTTCCATACCACCATTATTGATTCTCCCAAACATCTATAGTCTTATATAAATATTAAAATAAGGATCACATCAATAGTTGTGGTCCTAACTTTTCAATAATGACAACGTATTTCATTTCTTCTACTCTGTGAACTTGTGGAGTTAGCTCTCACATGCATCTTTAATCCCTTTCTTATCCTTAATAAAACCAATTCTTACTTTATTTACTTAAGAGAGATCCACATATTTGAAACTCAGGCAATGTATACTTTCTAGATGAAGACTTCAATGTCCTTGTATGCTTTGTTTATCTCTGCCTATCTGGGTTTCCATAATTTCTTTAAACTGTTCCTTTTAGATAAGTCTGTCTTTCCTGTTAAAATTATGGACCTATTAAGGGCATAAAGCATGCTGTTATCTCCTTCATATGCATTTAGCACAGCCACTACACTTAGGTCTTTCTCAGTAAAGGATTATTAATATATATATATAAAGAAGAAGCAAAAGACCTCATAATCATTGGGACAATGAAAATCTCTAACAACCCTGATCCATTAAATGTTTGATTTGTACAATGTCTAGACTTTGATAATTTGTATTTTGTGTGAAAACATTAAAAGTCTGTGGCTTATTATTTTTGTCTCTCTCATAGAGCTTAATATCTACAAATCTCTGCAAAATGATCGATAGATACCTTCAAAATAAATAGACCTGAGTTGATGTTAGTAAGTGAAAATGGAAGATCAAAAGCTGACTATGTGGGTAACAAAACTCTAGGCAGCCAGAAGAAGGACTGAGGCACACGTACCCTTGCATCCAGCTGTTAGAATTCATGGTTCTTTCCCTCATTATGGGCCCACTGCCTTTCTGAATGCCACCATGAAGAACTAATTGGTTTTCAGGTTTTCAAATTTCCTGTGCAAGATGTCAAATGAGTCTGCACATCATGCAGACATACCTCACAGCAGGGATAAGACTGTCTTAGAAATGTTATATGTTTCAAGTTTAACAC
Organism: Dasyprocta punctata; assembly: GCA_004363535.1. Taxonomy (NCBI): domain Eukaryota; kingdom Metazoa; phylum Chordata; class Mammalia; order Rodentia; family Dasyproctidae; genus Dasyprocta; species Dasyprocta punctata. The sequence goes on along the minus strand of RJWM01000194.1, from coordinate 42,452 downwards.
TACTCTGGCTGGTTTACTGGTCAGTCATTTACTGAAACTTGAAAAACATGTCTTTCATTGTTGTTGTCTTCTTCCCAGGTCAACAGTTCCTGGAGAGCCAGTATGTCTTATTCAAACCCTTCACTTTCTCTCTAATGAACTGATGCTGTTGTCTAAATAATCTGGTCTTGTCTACCAGCAGCTTTAAATCAATCCATGTTATACAACTGCTGAATTTGAAAACAAAAATCCACAGGGAAAAGAAATGTGGTTTAGAGCCAAGAATATATTTTATCTGGTTTTAGTGTTTCCATTACTTTTAATACAGATGAAATTTGTAAACAGACATTTCCAAAGAATCCATAGACAATGTCAGGTCTAAACTAAACTTAGGAGTGGCTTAAATGGCTTCTGTAGTTCTTTTCCCCTATAGTCTAAATCAATGTGGTAGTTAAAAGTATGGACTTTACAACAAAAAATAAAAGGCTTCAGAATATGGCTCTTCTCCTGCTAGCTGTGTGGCCTTGTAAAGCTGTTTTAGGGACTGGATGATCATACAAAGGGTTTTATTAGCACTGTACTTAGTCTATAATAATTGTTCAACAAATATTACCTGTGTTTATCTATACTAGATCTCACAAAACCATCTAAAAACATATCTGAGTTTTTATTAAGCAGTATTTACTATTTGTCAACTGAATGTACTACTAGGCTTCAGATAAACGTGGTTATGGAACCCAAACCAATATATTCTGATTTCTTCCTTGCTGAAATACTTGATGGTACATACAGATACAAAAGTAGGGATATAGCAAAACAGTGCTAGGGCATGAGATGAAGTAGGAAATTGAAATTACATAATGCCAGTGGAAGGGCATTCTGTGAGCCTGCAACCTAGTTGCCTAAGCCTACAGTCCAGAGAAGGTCAATCAAAAACATGTACGAAAGACTTATTAGATGCAGAGGATAGTTTGTGAAAGGTGACTACTCAAAGAAATCCACACTGTATCACACAGCAATTGAAAATGAAAACGCAAACCATGGAATGCTAACCGAGAATATACGTATATGGTTTTATTGTTTCTATTGCATTGAATGATACTGAAATTTAAAAATAAACATTTTGTCAGAACCCTTTGAAAATGTCAGTTTCCTACTAAAACTAATTGTATCTTAAATAGTTTTCATAGCACTGGAGCAAGGTGGCTGGTATACAGTAGACCCTTAGTAAGTGGTAATTTGTTTTCAAAATTATTTTTCCTTAGGCCTGGTGTTCTATTCTGGCAATACAAAGAATATTAAAGGATCCCACACAGAGTACTCTCCATTGTGAGGAGAGGCAGGGGGAACAGAATCATAAATAACTTTCTTTACCACTGCTATCGCATTTGCACGTCAGTTAAGGAGTGTGGGATTATTACATAATTTAAGGGAAAAACTAGAAACAAAAAATATATAATACAAATTTAAAACAGGGACAAAAGGTAACAATTGAATTACAGACAAAATTAACCAACCAGTACTGAAGTGGATTTCTTGGTCTGGTATTCTTGAAGGAAGAATATAGAAAATGCTCTAAAGGTGTGACTGTTTCAGTGGCATTAAATTCTTTCTTATATCCTCCTGGGAGTCATCTTCATGTGAACAAAAATTCTCGGTTACAGTGGCATATTTGCTTTTGCCTGTGCACTCTCCACACCCCCTCTCTGTAACAGTACTTTTGTTTTACTTTCAAGACACCCCTCCTTCAAACCTTTCAGCACCTAAGGACCAAATGAGGAACAGCCAATTATTGTGATCTCCAGACGTAGTCACAAGGTTGGTCCACAGAAGGGCAGGCCTCCTGTGACAATGAATGAGGCTTACACCTGGGATCTCTATCTGAACCCTGAGGGACAAGCAAGCTCTTCTCTTGTTTCTGCTTGAGAAATGGGTTGGCACCTATAGCCACCCTGTAGTCAAAAGCAGCCCCAGAGTTGGGTCAACAGGCATGAAAGATGGACAGAGAAATCTCAAGGACCAAGGGCATCATGTGAACCTCTGGAGCCTGCCAGGACTGCAGCCAATTTACACAAGACCTTTCTGGGTGGGCAGTTAACACACTCCTGAGCACTTAAACAGGTTCTGATATGAGTTTCAGTAACAAGCAGTCTGAGCAGACATAGAGCAATGTGGCTAAAGGAGAGAAACATGGAAAAAAGCACTTGGTGAGAGGGCAAGTGAGTCCCAGCAGCAGCTAAGGGAAGTTAGGAGGAAGTAAGAAAGGGAGAAGAGAAAAATGTTAAGAGGAGTAGTATCAGTCTGATCGGACATCAGACTACTTCAGAGAGACTAGGGGCCTACTTGTTCATGACACTGAAATATAGAGCTAAAAAAATCCCTGGATAGAATATCAATCACAAAGGAAAGACGAAAAATATGATAATGAAATTTAGATCAATTCCTAGCCTGTCACACTGAAACTACTACTGTGCATTGGAATACATAACCATTGTGATGGTGGGAAAAATGTGGACTACATATAATTATATGTCTTCTCATTAGCATCTTTTTAAAGGGGGTTTTAAGACCAGGCAAGTTATTATAGAAAAAAATTATCTGAAGATCATGGGTTGCATGTCTAGTGGACAACTTGGAGTGAATGTGTATATTTTATATTTATATTTTAGGAAACATTTTCAGTATATTCATTAAAACAAACATATAAAGAAGATAAATTGATTGGTGCTTACTATAGGAGGTTTAAAGTTCTTAAGTATAACTTATAACAAATGCAATTTCTTAAAATGCTGTGCTATATTCTAAAACATATTATTTGCTTCATAGACGAATTAAGAGACGACAACTCACAAAGATAAAAAATAATACTGGAAGTCTTTCAAAAATCGTATCATTTAAAATCTCACCAAAAAGAGATACCACACCAAATGTAGAATTAGGAAAAAATGTCAGGTGAAAAAACCACTCTTTCATCAAAGGCATTTTAATTTTTCAATCCATAATTCCAACTCCAACAAAAATAAAGAGGGAAAGAGAGAGAAAGGGGAAAAAATCTTCCAAAGGAGATTATTACTCTGAACATTACAGGATTTCAAGTATGATTTTAAAGACATTTTCCAACACTTGTAAAACAGAGTCACAGCAGTATAATGGATGAGCATTAAACCAGGACTCAATTAAATAGATGCTCACGTAGAAGAAGAAATTACAGAATATTTTTAGCATGTTACAGCAGGAGAGCACAACAGCCTGCAAATTATGGCACACGATACACTGTGAAACACCACACATACATAATAGTACTTTATCTGAAATTAAAGGGTAGAGTTCAATTCTAGCCTTTTTCACAAGCCATTTGGTTCTAACTTTATATATACTACCCCAGCAGCTGCTCCCTTCATCAGGCAATACTTTCACACGCAAACCGTAACAGTTCTGCCACAAAGAAAATGCTTTTAGATTTCTTAAGATGTGATAAAAAAAATTTCAACAGTACAGCAATAAAGGAAAATTTCTACAGTGACCAGCAAGAGAAAGTAAAATAAAACAACAGGCAGATGATTTCTAAGCAAGAATCAAGATTCAACAAAATAACTCTGATCTATCCTGAGAAGCATTCAATCTACTTCTACTGTAATGGCATTGTATTGGAACAAAAAAAGAAAAAAGAAACCCATAGGGAAGAACACCAATTAATCAAAGGACCAAATGGGTTGATGATGTTGGAAGCCTCAGGAAATTTCTAAGTCTCTGGGACACCAATTCCAATGAACCAGCATTTCATAGGACTTTTACACAATTATACTCAATTTCAAAGGAACCAGATCAGCTTTATAGAAAGCTAATCAGTATTGTTCCTTTGATCCTTACAAAGATACACATAGCATGGATGTTTTATATTCAGAGACAACATGGAACAGAAAGTTAAAATGAACTGCTATTGAAATCTCAAGCAAACTGTTGTTTCTAGAAGTATGCTATGACTGATAACTGATAAAGGGACAAAAACTAAAACGCATCAAAGCTATATTTAGTTTTTTTTAATGAAATCAAATGAAAAATAAAATGTTTATGTCATCATGAAATCAAAAATCTTTTAGATCTTCAGACCCCAGGTGTATTTTCATCAGTGTCAAGGAGACTAACTTACTTAATTTCAAATAATACTCAGCAATCATCCCATATTGATGGATATGGCCTGATTCTAAGGCTAATACTCCTGAGACAAACACCTTATCTGAATTATTTCAATTAATTGATTCAGTTTATATCTGTGGCCTCAGCTAAAATCATCTTGGTAAGAAAAAATGGCAGCCAAGCACAAAGTAAAAATCCATAATGAACAATCAATTGGGTTTCCATGAATGTTACACTAGTATAACACAAGCGCAGGGAGGTTTCCAGAATCTCCAGAGGAGAAAGTCTGTGTTTACAGCAAACAAGTGCCATTTCCAGTGGTCAACAACCACAGACACATGACAGAAGAACCTTCAGAAGACAGATTTTGGGGGAGTTTAAACATTACTTTCCAAACTGTAAATTACACCATCTCACAGAAATGGAGTTTCCAAGCCTGCCATTTAGTCGTTAGCTTCAAGTACTGCCTAGAAGGGAGAAAGGCAGCAGGATTCTAAACAATACTGTTGCATTATGATATCTGTTAAATTCTCAGACCCCCACTCCTTCACCTAAAATAAAAAAAGAAAATATCCTTCATCCAAAGCTCACAGTTGTTTCAAATTAGAAACAATTCGAGTTCACTTCATTCTTTTCAGCATAAGTAAATATAAGTACAGAATTCAGAACAAATAGAATATTGTAGATAATGTGCCTGATCTTTCCACACAAATAAAGAAACCAAGGCATGGAGAGGACAAGTGACTTCTATTAGTGGCCACGTCAGGATTAGAATCAAATCCAATTTTTAATCTCAGTTTTGTTTCATTCTAACAATTTAATCTGATGAGTAGAGTATTTCATTTTAACCCTGCTATATGTCTCTCAATTTGAACATAGACCTTGTCAGCCTACTAAAGATAGCTAACAACAAACTCCAGAGACATTAAGAGTTGCATCTATTATTATAACCCAGTAATACAAAGAAAATAATCCAATTAAATGATGGTCAAAGAATCCTAATAGAATTTTCTCCAGAGTTTGATATACTCAGTAGGATGATCATTATGAAAAATAATGACAAATGGTAACTAAGTGTGAAGAAATTGGAACCCTCAACCACTGGGGATAAAAATATAATTCACTGCAGGTATTCTGACAGTGCCTTATAAGATTTTATAAAGAAAAAATATCTCTATATCTCTATATCTCTATCTCTATATCTACATCTGTATCTGTATATCAGTACTTCCACTCTAGGTATGTACCCAATAAAATTTAAAATATGTCCACACAAAAGCATATTTTAAAAAGTTTATAGCAGCATTATTCTCAATAGACAAAATTAGTAGAAGCGACCTACATGCCCATCAACAAGTGAATAGGTAACGAGAATGCCATATATTTAAACAATACAACATTATGCAGAAAGGAATGAAGTAACTGATACAGTTACAACATGAATGAGTCTCAAAAAGATTATACTAAATGAAAGGAAACAATTACAAGATCATATGTATTGTATTATCTCTATTTACATGAAATATCCAGATTAGGCAAATCTATAAGGACAAAAAATAGATTAGCGGTGTCCAAGAATTAAGGTAGATGTCATGAGGGGTAGTGGAGATACAATGGTGATGGGCACATCTTTGTGGGGGATGATAAAAATGCTCTAAAACTGATCATGGGGCTGATAGTCACAAAACTGTGAAGATATGAGAAACCACTGAATGGTGTCCTGCAAATGGAGAATTACATGGTATGTGAACTATATGTCAAAAACTGTTTTAAGAACCTGAATATGTCCTCCCCATCCCATCTTTCCACATCTCCAGCTACTACAGGACCATTATTAAACATACAGTGTGTATGCAGCAATTAGAAAAAGTTGCCTCCACTGGGCAGGACAGTTATAAAGTCATCTTTCTTCCATGCTGCCGCAGGCAGACCTCGGCCAATCTAACTCATCAAAAAAAAAAAAAAAAAAAAAAAACAGTTCTGGATGGAATCCATCCAGGAGACCTCAGGGAAAAGTATGGCTTATGTCAACAAGCATGACAAGGCTGACTGGCTATCCACTCTACTAAATTGAGTGAGTGAAAAGCAGTTCCTAAATCAATACGTTTAATAACTAACACCTGACCTCCATAAACCAATCATCACTCCTCTTCCTACACCATCAAAAAATAAGAATGGTCTTGTAATGTTATCTACCTTGATGAACTATACTGCTATCCATAAGAAAAATACTCCACAGTACCTGCCTCCGATCCATTACCGCATTCCATCCTTTTAATAAGCATGGAAGGTAGAAGCAAAAGTAGTAATTTCCCAGTTTTGTATTGGTCTTCTTGTTTACATTCTTGATCCCTACTGATCTAGTTGCCACATGTTATGGTTTATGGTCCTGTGGCTCCACCACGTCTCATACAATCATGGCGTGGACAGGGCTGAGTCTGGCGTTCATGACTGGTTTGTTGTCTAGTGCTGGGATTGGTGGTGTGAGTGTTCCCCCCCGCCAGGCATGGAGCTGACATACAGTGTAAGGGCAGGAAGAAGATGTGTTCTCTCTCTTGCCTGTTCACACCTTGTGGTTTGCAGCCACCAGGAATGGCTGCCCCGCCACACCACCCTGCCTTGCAGCCAGCTGAATAGGGTCTGAAACCTCCAAGAACTGTAAGAAATAAACCTGTCCTTCCCTAATTTTGGGTGTCAGGTATTCTGTCTCAGCAGTGAGAGAAAAGTAACTAAGACTCCACAGAACAGCTACAATTATCTTTGTAAGTCAAAAATGGGGTTGTGTTTATTGGCCTCTAAGTGCTTTCTTGGAATAGACGGCTGAAGTGAATGTGAAATACGTAACTCATGATCTCTTCCACTAACCTATGTGATGCCATCTTCAACTTCATTGGCAATACTGAAGCAATCTTTATTCACATCTAGATCATACGAGCTTTCTTAATTCATTTTCTTTAAAGAAAAATTTAGAACTTTACCAAGCAAAGATTTTAGGGAAAGAAGAAGCCACAATTTTTACACATTTATTAATCTGATGAAATTCAGTTCCCTATTAGACCCTTGGGTTCACGGAAACAAGAACTTTCCCAGTGGCAAGCCTTCTGTTAAGTACCCCATACATAGAAATACTTAATAAATGCCCACTGAAAAGTTCCAAATACTGTGGTCCTGGAGTCTCTAATGTCTTTTGCTTGCTCACTATTCCCCTTAAAACTCCACAGTGAGAACGCTTTCTTTGTGTTTGGTAAAAATGTTATTGTGACTGGACCACTTACTGAACCATGACCATGTGAAAAAGACCTCAGTAATGAAGATTCCAAATCCAACTCAACTTCAGAACAATGCTTAACTCACAAGGATTCCAGCTCAATACAAGGCCTATGATAGAAAATAACGTCACTATGCTTTTAGCAGTAAATACATTAGAAACACTCTGATGAATCTGAACATGTTAGTCATTTTGACTAGTTCATTTCAATCATTCACATATTTGTACCTCAAAGACACAAGAATAGTGAGTACAAAGCACAAAAGCCTGGCAGAGTTTAGGTTAAGATACCTATCAATGAAATCTTCTCAACCAACGTTCACCCTGACTTAGAACCTGAAGTATTAGTATGACGCCATGAGTATCTGCAATCACCTTAAAAACATTTTTATAATCCTAAAAGGAAATAACAAATACATTGCATTTATATGGAAAACCAAAAATCGTAAAAGCTGAAAATTTACTGAAAAAAATGTTGATTTCCATAAAATCTTAGTTTTAAAAAACCCACAACCTTACTTTATTGCTTTATTGAAAAGTACTGTGTTCATTTAAAAAGTTTTGTCCTTTCCTAAAAAAAAAAAAAAAAAAAAAAAAACCAACAACAAAAAAAAACTCTTGTGGTATGAATGGCATATTGAGTTATAGACTTTTATCTTAATTTTAACTTGATTTTAGACCATCAGAGCAAACCAGCTTTGAACTTCATCAAAGTCACTTCTGTTCAAAGATGAAATTTGCGTTTTTAGCTGCACTGCTTATGTATGAGAAATAGCATTGCTTATAATACAATAAATCAGGCTCCCACTAATTATAGTACAATTTTAGCTAATTGATAGTTGGTATCTTTTCTTTTCTGATAACAGCCACTCACAATGGGGTTCATTCTTAAAAATTCCTGCATTTGTTTAATCTTTCTTCAAACTTAATTTTCTGGATTTTAGTGTGCTTTTAATTATTATCTAGTAAAAGTAAAAAAAAAAAAATGTGCATGTCTTTCATGGTGGTGGAGAAACCCTTTGAAGTGGCAATATGATCAATTTCTGCTTTACATAAAAGGGTTACAAATCGATGGAGCAGCAATGTGTTGTCTTACATATCTTGTTAAGAGAGTGAAGTACGATCATTCATAACCTAATATAATTCTTTTAATTTCATGTCATGTGTGCTTTCAACATCTAGGTCAAAGATGACTACCTGGAGACCCATGTGCTGTACATAGCTTTCTGACTCCTTTTATTTGATATCCATAGGGTTGGATTTTATAAAATTGAGATTTAGCCCCTAACATTTAAAAAGACAACACATTGCAAGTAAAGAACAGATTACCTGAATGATTTATCTTGGAAAGTGACTAACTTTGATAACACAGTTCCTGCATATTCTTACTCATTATTTCATTCACTGAACAGAAATTGAAGGAGAATCTATTAAAATCCAGGCCTTCTGCCAGGTTCTAGGAATACAGTGATGAACAACACAGTCTTTCAATCTCTAAGGGAGAGAAAAATGCATAAAAAGTTGCAAAATGTCTGGGAAGAATTACGGTTCTGTTGAAAGCACAGAGGACAGAAAGTGATTTTTAGGAAAAACCTTTGAAGCAGTGGCCTGGAGGAAGAGAGCAAACTATACAGCTGCAGAGGTCAGCCCTAGGCATGGGCCTTCTCAGCCCTAAAGGAAGGCAAGCTCAGGAGTACTGGCTGCAAAAAAGGAATGGGGAAGGGCTGATCATGCTTGGGAAGCAGGGCAGAGACTTGGGATCCAAGGTCATAAGTGAAGTTTACTCCCATTCTTACATGAAATCATTGGAGTTTTTAAATAGCAGGGATAAATTTGTCTGTCATGAAATTAAATAAATCATTCTGGTCATTGATCAGAGAGAAAAACTGCAGGAGTGCTGATGGTGCTGGAAAGAGATATGCAGAAGATCACTAGCTAAGGGGAGGTGAATGGCTAACTCGACTTTTACTGAAGTGAGGGAAGGGACAGGAGTGAGAGGTGGTCTGATTCTAGTTAAAATCTGGAGATAAAGCAAGAAAATTTAGTGCTGAGTGGAGGTGGACTGTAAGAGAGAGACAGCTCAAGGAAGACTCTGAGGTTTGAGCCTAAATAGCACACACACCTCTTGTCAAGGTGGAGAACTTCAGATATGAGCAGGTTTATAAGCAAAGTCAAGGTTACGGTCTGGAAATATAAGTTTGTAATGTCTGCTGAGATATCACAGGAGATAGAGTGGCAGGAATTTACTTGAGACTGGAGTTCAGGGAAGCCTATAAGCCACCCTCCTCAAAAAATGCATTTAAGGGTAATTAAATGACCCCAAAAATGGAAATCTGAATACTGGATGTCCCCTTTATTATTTCTAGCACCAGGGATTGAACTCACAACCTCGCACCTGCCAGACAGGTGCTTAAGCCACTGAGCCAAACTCCTGGCCCTAGTTTTTGTTTTTGTTTTTTGGTTTTTTTTTTTTTGGTGGCACCGGGGATTGAACGCACAGCCTCGCACCTGTCAGACAGGCGCTTAAGTCACTGAGCCAAACTCCCAGTCCCGGTTTTTTGAGGCAGAGTCGTACTGTGTAGCTCAGGCCGGCCTTGCGCTTGCGTTGTAGCCCAAGCCGGCCTTGAACTCACAACGCTCCTCCTACCTCAGCCTCCTGAGTGCTGGGATTAAAGGCGTGCGCTGAGGCAGGGTCGCACTATGTAACACAGACCGGCCTTTCACTTGCGTTGTAGCCCAAGTCAGTCTCAAACTCACAATGCTCCTCCTACCTCAGCCTCCCAAGTGCTGGGATTAAAGGCATGTGCCACCACACCTGGCTGGATGTCCCCTTTAGAAAGAGTATGCTTTCTTTGCTCTTCCTGAAATTATACTGCTGGCACTTATTACACAAAGTTTGCCTCACTCATTATTATTATCTGCCTATATAATGAAATTAAAAAAAAAAAAAAGAAACTCAAGGAATGATAAGTGAATTCTAGTGCCTCAAATTGCCAAGCAATGTTAGAATACAACAAAATTAAATCAAATGCAGAGATGAATAATAAAAGAAAGCTACAAACCAGACTGATAAATTCTTGGAATTAAGCGACAGTTGCTCGGCAGTGTAATGTCTGTAGAGGATGACAGTGCCCACTCGGCAACCTGGCAATTTAGGCATAACAACTGTCCGTCCATAGGGCAGCAGGGAATGAGGCCTCAAGCCTAATACATGAACATATATCCTATGGAGAGGTTTATATGTGATGCGCCATCAAAATCTCATGAACTCAAGGGTAGATCTTTTGAAAGAAGATTGGATTATGGAGGCTTCTGGCTGATTTGTTGCTAAATGCTCAGGTCTGGTCAGAAGGGGTGGGTCACTGGGGTTGTGGCCTAAAGGATTTCTTTCCCTCCCCAGGTCTTCCTTGCGCTGTCTCTGCTTCCTGAATGCCAAGACACAAGTGGCTATTCTGTTGTGCTCCTCTGACATGCTGTCCTGTCTTGGAACCGCTGGACTATGGACTAAAACCTCCACAAATTGTGAGCCAAATAACATTTCCTCATTTAATAAGCAGGTGTTGGGTATTATGTTCCTATGTTGAGGAAAGTAGCTCAGACATCCTGAGTCCTTATAAGGCTTAGATCCTGGTTAAACCAAGTCATGGACCCAGGTAGAGGACTTGGAAATATCTGTTCATTACTTTCTTTGGAATGAGGCTGTGATGGGAATAGGTGTAGGAATGGGGAGAACAATCGATGCATGAAACTGTGGCAAGTGCTAAACTCTATGGATATTATGTTGTGTTTTGTTCATATATATTTATGATAAATTTTCATGTTTTCATTTTTAAAGAAGCATTTTATAGCTTCTCTTTAGTATATATGAATTGCCTGCACCACTTCTTTTGCATTTTCGGGCTTTTATTACCTAGAGTAAGGGTTACTCAGACATAAGCAGTGTGACACAGCAATGTCAGTGTGATAACTGAGGCAGCTACCAAGCAAGTGACAGGCAGGTTGTGTATACTGTAAGGATACGCAGGAGAAAGAGATGATTCATGTTCAGGGCCAACTGGACTAGACAGCTAGAGATCACATCAAGCTACTCAAAATTTATGGACTAGTTATTCTCTGGAATTCCCCATTTAATATTTTTGGACAATGGTTACCACAGGGAACTAACATCATGGACAGTTGATGAAGGAGGACGCCTGTATTTCAGCCAGGATTTCTATCTGTTACGACTACATCTCTCATGGTTTGGAATTTCAAGATTACTTACACAGCTAAATGAGCCTTCCTTATCCATAGATTTCAGACCTGAAATTTCACCTACTAAAGTATGTGACTCCAGAATCAGTATTTCAGGGTCACTCCCAGATGCAGTCATAATGGTATGAATTTTGGCTCCTGATACAGGCACTTGCCGACACAGCTACACATGGTGATGCTCTGTCTTCTAGTTTGAGCATTCGCATTATGAACAGTGGTCCTTTCCTTCCTACATTTAGTGTTGTATTTTTTATCAGAGATCTGAGTTTTTTGTTGTTGATTTTTCACTGTGTAAAACAGCCCCAGAGTGCAGTGCTGAAGCACTATCTCGTGTTCTGTGTGCAGCAAGACTGCGAACATCCCGTGGAGAAAACACAGGTGTTAGATAAGTTTCATTCAGCCACAACTTACATTTTAGTTGGCCATGAGCTCAATGCTAATGAGTCAGCTATATACAAAGTACTGTTAGAGAGGAATCCACATGAAACAAGGTTACATATTGTAAGGTTGGTGAAAATGTCGTTCACAGGAACCTAATCTTGAATTTCCCCTGGGAGCAATGGTTCAGTATTTGCTACTTCAATGCTAACACTGACTTTATAGAATATATATATACCCAAAAGAATGAAAATTGATCATATATGGTTCACTCTATCAAGCCACTATACTCACATACAATGGTTCCCATGTTGGTAATATGTCCCTGAGCTCCTGGCAACAGCAATAACAGCAGCTAGGTATGGATACTTCTTAAACTTCAGTTAACAAGAATCCCATGTTTTCAGAGGTTAGCAGAAGTTCACAAAGAAAATTACCAAAGACAAAAATATTCACTACAACAGACAGCAGATAAACAAATCACAGGTCAATATGAATGGCAGATCAACCAACCACAATATCCCTGAGTTAAGAAAATAACAGTGTGGAAGAAAACCAAATACTTTAGAGTCAGGCAAATTGACAAAGGAAGACCATATGATATTTATAAATGTGAGTTTGATTTATTTCACTTATAAGTATGGTCTCAAGTTGCTTCCATTTACCTATAAAATCCTCAAGATTATCCTTTTTTATAGCTGAGTAATACTCCATAGTATAAAAATACATCTTTTTATCTGTTCTGTGGTTGATGCGCATTTGGGTTGTTTTCAAGATTTAGCTATTACAAATCATGCTGCTATAAACATGGGTGCACATATGTCGCTGTGGCATGACATTCTCAGTTTTTCTGGGAAAATACCCAGAAGGGGAATAGGTGAATTAAATGGGACTTCCAATCCTAGTAAAAAAATAAAAATAAAAAATAAAAATCTGAAAAAGTAATAAGATTCTAAATATACAATAGATGTTGTAATAATGGAAGAGAAAAACAATGCTCAGAAGGACGGAATAAGTAGGATAGGAGAAAGGAAAAAAGGAAGAAAGGAAAAGATTCTATGCATGTTGGTAAATACATATAAATGTCGGTATGTATACATATGCTAGACAGAAAACTATACTACTAATCTCTGTTAGTTCATCAAAAAGAACAGTTTGTGCTAATATTGTTTGATTGATCACTTTTGTGCCTAGATTTTGTAACCTAAACAACTTCTAAGACAACAACATGCAATATATTAACTAGTGTTAATTCCTTACTTTTTAAAAAAAATCTGCATCATTTGATCCATTTTTTCTTTTTGCTTTTAAAAATAAAAATATTTAAAAAGAAAGCAAAAAAAAAAATGACAATGGAAGAAAGGGAAGGAAGGTCAAGTCATCCAAAAAAAAAAACAGGATGATCTGAGCCAGGAATGGGAACATATATAAAGTACTACTAGGTAGAATGACTAGAAATGAAAAATACAACTAATATCAAAAACTGTAAGAACAGTATAATATGAAATTGGGCAGAGATCAGGGGAGAATTAATGAAGTAAGCTAGAACTAAATAGATAACTCTGCAGTGTTATAGAATAGAAAATACAAAACAGAGGGTAAAAGAAATGAAAGAGAAAATAAGAAACTTCTAAATATATTCATAGGATGAACCAGAACAAGCAAAAGGTAGACATAGCGGGAAGCAAAAGCACAAGAGATGAATGCTGACAATTTTTCACTTTGCATGAGACATGAATCCTAGGAATCATATCCTAGAATCATTGAAAATAATAATGACTTCTCTGTGGACAGCATGGACTATTTCAGGTGCTTGACATGTACTAGCTCATTTCATTTTCACATTGATGAAATAAACTCTGGTGTCCTGGCTGTACAGATGAAAACCCTAAAGCATGAAGTGACTCCTAATCTACCCGAAGTCACAGAAATGGTAAGTGAAAGAGGTGAGATTTAAATCTGGAAAGTCTGGATCTGGTATCTGTGCTTTTAACACTATACTACAAAATGATTTATTAATAAATCATGGCAAAGCAAGCATTTTCAAACCAAAGGGAAAAAAGACATGATAAACAAAACAGTCTTGACTACCAGGCGAAATTCACTAAAATACTTTCTAAAATATACAGGTCAAAAAGGAGGAATATTATTCCAGACACAAGAGGAAAGAGTAAATGAAATAGTAAACATAAGCAGTAAAGCTAAACATAGATTATGTGAATGACAAAGATTCTAGGGAAGTACACTCATGGAATCACTGTTCCTCTGAAATAGCCCCCAAACTAGGACTTGCTTGTAGTAAGGGAAATCTTTTGAAGAATTTAAGTGAGAGTGAGGTCTCCAGGCTCCCTGTGCCATGCACACAGGATGAGGAGACTGTTATATACATACAAGAAGAGCAAAGGATGAAAAGAGGACATCTGGATTAACATCTTGGGCAGAAACAGGCAGATTAAATACATTTATGCATAGTGGATGCTGCCTTATCTTCCACTTAGCCTCTAGGAAGCTAGTAGTCGTCTACCCTTAAGGAAGAAAACTAGATTCCACTTCATTCTGGAGAATGTGATCTCCCAAAAATAAAGAGCTAAACATTCGATGAGGCCTGATGAAATGAGCCACGCAGGAGTGAACCATGATGACAAGTTTGAGAACAGAGAGACGGCCACTTGGGTTTTAAGTCTCTGCTCTTAAGTCTGTGCCAGTGATATCTTTAACATAAAACTTCTCTTTTATGGCAAAAACAAGTCAACATAAGACAAATGAAGCAAAGTGGGGAAAAAGTTTTAATAAAAAAATGAAATGTAAATGAAAACTACCATCATCTATGCTTTCATACAGATATGAAAAGATATAACTACTAACCTAGAATAAGTAATAAAAAATAGAATTTCTGATATGAAAACATCTCAAATATTTTTTTAAAAGTCATAGCAAGTATTACAATCTCAGCAGAAGCATTCAAAGAAAAGGTTAAAGTAGTCTACTAAGAGGTAGGTATAGAAGTCAAAAAGAATGAAATATGGACAGGCTAGAAAGGTAGAGGAGGTTTCAGAAGGATGACCTAATCCGGTTGGTTCAACATGGAAGGAAGCCTGGGGATACGGTTCAGCCGCACAATGCCTGCCTGGCAGGCACAAGGGCCTGAATTTGATTCCTGGTACCAAAATGAAAATAATGGTATCTATAAAATAGAAAAAAAAGAGGAAACTAAAAAGGTGAAGTAAAAAAACTCTATCGAAATGCAAGGATTCATATTTTGAAGCTAACATAGTCATATTTATCAACAAATATAGTAACCAGTCATATTTCTAATCTATTCATATTCATGAACAAATATAGTAAGCAGAACACTACATAAAATTTGACCCATAACAAATCTAATCAATGTGAAATTCAGAAGTCAAAAGAAAGTAGGATTCTATGCATTTTCCTAGGGGGGAAGAAAAGGCCACCCTATATAAAATATGACAAATCAAACTGGAACCACACTTCTCAACAATGCTAGAAGCTAGTGAGCAAGAAAAAATTCATTCCAACTTCTGAAGAAAAAGATTTGTAAAATAGTATATAAACTTAGACTAAGTCTCTAAGGCCAAGTTTCTCAATTGATTTTGTCAGCAAAATAATTTTAGGATAACTGGTCTTGAGCAATTGTAGATATCAATCATTCTTTCTTAGGATAATTAAAGACATGGTATTTACAACAATGAATGCTAGAAAACAGAAAGATATGAAAAATAAGTATACACAGCAAATGTTTGAGGAATTCTTCCCAGTGATGAGGAAGAGAGATCCCAGAAAGATATATTCTCTGATATGCAGGAAGACCAGGCCAGACTGGAGCACTCCAAAGAGTTCTAGCACATATTCCCCCATGAAGATAAAATTGATAGAATATATATCTCACTATTATATATCTAACTATTTAAGAGGACATCCAGGAAACTGGCCAAAATTTTGCCTAACTTTGGTAAAAGACCAGATAGAAAAGCAAGAAGTGAACACATATAATTAGATGACTAGCTTTTGGAAAACAGAAAAATTAGGCATGAAAATAAAGATAATCAGAACAATAGTTTGCCACCAAATTCACCTATGAATATTATTTACAAAGTTATAATAATGTCAACACTGACTACTGACCTAATGAAATTACACCCAATAAAATCCTGTAATAATACGGGCTAACACAATGTACATTCAAACAAGAATCTACCAGCAACTGGCTCTAGTCATCGTCCTAATGCTCAAGTTCCTACACAGGCAAAGCTAAAGTTTTGCCTTCTGTGGAGGTTAGACTGGGGCTCAGCTAAAAAAAAGACACACAACAGTCAGGGAATACAGCATGCACTTGAATGTTTCTAACTGGGGGCTTTTAACAGTTATAACTAAAACATGCTGTATTTCATAAACCTCGTAACATGCAAACTCACGTTGCTGAGATGGCTGGAAGGTGTTAAAAGTATCAGTTCCCAGAGTTAACGGTTAATAGCAGCACACACTTACAATAATAATATAAAAAAACACTTATGAAATGGCCATAGAAACAAGTTATTCAGAAACTAAGAAAAAAATCAAAACAGAGAGGTTAAAAAGTTAAAAGTAGTTTGTTTCCTCTAGCTGCATATGGTGGCACATGCCTATTATTTTAGCACTTGGAGAGGGTGAGGCAAAAAAATCACAAGTTTGAGCCCAGCCTGGACAACTTAGAGACTTAGTGAGATCCCATCTTATCGTGCAAAATAAGGGCTGGAGGGATAGTACAGTGAGGAGGTTTGGGTTCTATCCCTAGTATGAAAAAAAGGAAAACAAGTAGCTTACTCCAGAAAAGGAGATAAAGGATATAGAAAAAAACTTGGTTTTCCTTAAGAATAATAAACTGCTAAATTTACATATGCTATTATTTAAGATATTAAAAAACTAGAAAATAAAAGGAACAGAAGCAGTAATATCTAATCATAGGGCTAATTTTTTTAAAGCCAGCTGTGGTTGTGCACACCTGTGATCTCAGTATTTGGGAGGCTGAGGTAGGAGAATCGCCACAAGTTCAAGGCCAGCCTGAACTGCATAATGAGACCCTGTCTCAACAAGCCTTCCCACTAGATTTAGCTCAGTGGTGTAAATGCCTGCCTGGCAGGTGTGAGGTTGTGAGTTCAATCCTCAGTACCACAAAACAAAACAAAACAAAACAAAACAAAACAAAAAGCCTTCCCCCTAAAAAAAAAATTACAAATTGGATAATAATAAAATATCAGCCTGAAATTAGGCAGTACAGTTTAATATCTCATAAAGTCCTTGCTGGAGATATAGATAAAACTTTCAACTTTGCTAAGAATACCTACGAAAATTTCTAGGGCAATTACTGTAAGAAAAAATATAAGGAGTGTAATCTCCTGTGTTTCTGAAAGGAAAAGATCAATAAAGGAAGAAATTTAATAAAGGAAGAAAAAAAGGTCAGAACATGATAAATAGGAAATTTAAGTATAATGACATTAACTAGAAAGCAAAATAAATTATTATAGTGCTCTATGTTCTGTCACTACATCTTGATAAAAATATACCCATTCTAAATTTTTACATAACATTAACTTACTAAATACAAAGAATAAATAAACAGAAATATCAGGATAAACCAAGAATAATTTACTACCATTGTGATAGAAATTGAAAGATTAAAATATTGGACAACTGTAGGCTATTTGAGCAATAAAATTGACAAGTGTAATCCAAATAACACTGTACAAAGCTTGGAGAACTTCCATTAATTTGAAGCATAAAAGAATCGTTTATAAAATCTACTTATATATTGTACCACAGAACAAATATCAAAAGATTCCAAAAGTTAAAATCTTAGAGTCCATTCTCTGGCTAATGGGCCGGTAGGCAAGAAACTAGTAACAAGATCAGTATAGCTCCATATGTTCAGAAATTTAGAAGTACATGTCTAATTACTCAAAAATCAAAGAGAAGTCATAATGAAATTACAATTTTTACAGAAGAAATTTGTTACACATCAAACTATTGAGCATAGAAAAAACTGTGCTTTCATCTAAATTTAAAGCCATATGTAATTTTAGAAGAAAAGAAAAGGGGTTGAAAAATAATGTGCAGCTATGCATATAAAATGAATAGAAAAATAAGCAAATAATGGAAGAACATGGAAAAATAATAAGGAAAGAGAAAAAAGAATAAAGTATAAGGATTCAAGGCTGGTCAATGTCTAACAAATCCGATTTTTAAATGTACCAAAATAATATTTATAATGAAATAGAAAAAATACATCTAAACTCACAGTGAAAATAAAATGACATGTTTTAAAATATTTTGTGTCAATATATTAGAAAACATAAATTAAGTGGTTAAAATTACTAAAAAAAAAAGAACCTCTCACAATTTTATGAACATTATTAGTCCAGTGAATATAATTAGATTTAGCTAATAATGAAAAGGTTTCCCCAAAGAAAATTTTAGGCTCATTTTTTTGTGATTAAGTATTATATCTTATTTAAGAAACAGGTACTTCCACTATTTCCCAATATTTTCTAAAGAATATGAAAGTAAGCAATACTCTAAATCATTTTAGAGGTGATTGCCACTTTGACACCAAAACCAGAAAAACAAAGTATGAGAAGGTAAATCAGAAAAGCTCTTATATGAATACATAACAAAAATGTTGTGCAAAGTAATAGCAAACAAATAACTATAGAGTAAAAAGTGCATAAAAAACAATTTAAAAGTAATATAAGTACAGAAATTCACTTAATACTAAAAAATGTTCACTCTCTCATCAAATTAAAGGTGAAAAAAGACATGAACATATCAGTAAAAGTAGGAAAACATTTGAAAGAAGAAAAGATTCACTTGATACCATACTCATAAGTGAAGTAAATCAGACTCACATGTGTAAACATCATATTGCCTCCCTAGTGTAAAAAACTGAAAGAGTAAATAAGATAAAAACTGTACAGTGCATATTGTGAAAGTGAAAGGGGAAGAAACTGCTCAAAAGGAAAGAACTGGGATGAGGGAAAGGAGAAAAAAAAGAAGGGAAAAGATGATATTTATATATAGTTATATATATACAAACACACACATATATACAAGATAGATAATTATACCACTAATCTCTGTTACTTCATCAATAAGAATGGTTTGTGCTTTCACTGTTTGATCATTTTTTCATGCCTGTATCTTGGGATCTGAGCAACTACTTTGAAGATAACAATACGCAATATATTAACTATTGTTAATCTCCTATTAGTTTGCTTTGAAATTCTGTACCATCAGTTTTATTCCTTTTTGTTTTTAAAAAAAGTACCTGATCAATGTCCGATAAAAAGTAACTATAAAATTTAGGGTAAGCACTGCATCAAATGATGAAGTATTAATGATTTCACTGTAAGTCAAAAGCAACATAGACATCTCTATCCCCGAAATATGTACTTAACATCATATTTAGGCCAATGAAAGTGCAGTAATATAAGTGAAGTATATGAAAGGAGCAAGAGCTGACAAGGAACCAAAAGGTCTCATTATTTGCAGATAGTATCATTTTCCAAACAGAAAAAACTCAAACCCGACACAATGAACACACATTGCATTGCAGTTGGTAATGAATACACTCCTCACCTACTGACACTGATTTACTATACTGGAATGAAAAGAAAGGGTATCTCACATCATACACAAAGTCAATTATAGGTGGTAAAAGACTTAAATATAAAAATCAGAACGTTAAAATTTCTATTTGATGAGCAACCTTTTCACTACATAACTAGAAATGTTTTTAAAGAACCCAGAAGGGAAGAAAAATTATAAAGACTAATACTTTAACTAAAATGAAAATTAAAAATGTTTACTCATCTACAGAATCAAAAAGGCCAGTCACAAGAAAAAGGTATTTGTCATAAATGACAAAGGGCTACCCTAGGACATTCAAAGAACTCCCATAAGTCATTAATAAAGACTGCAAAACAAATAGTAAAGTACAGTGGTCAACAAATACAAAAAATGTAGCTCCACCTCACCAGAAATAATAAAGGTTGCAAAACAGATAGTAAAGTACAGTGGTCAGCAAATACATAAAATGTAGCTCCACCTCACCAGAATCTTAGAAATGCAACTAAAAACTACACAAAACCCAAATTTAAAACAAAGACAATGATAAGTGTTGGCAATGATGTCTATTTCCAGATATTCCCAAGCATAATGTTAAATAAATGATATGATTGAAAGTCGCTGTATAGATATTTAAGAAATTAAAAAAGGTAAATCAATTTTGTAAGTTAGAGACACAGCATGTGTAGTCAAAATATTTTACAGTGCATAAAAACATAACACAGTTAATTCA
Source organism: Dasyprocta punctata (assembly GCA_004363535.1). NCBI lineage: Eukaryota > Metazoa > Chordata > Mammalia > Rodentia > Dasyproctidae > Dasyprocta > Dasyprocta punctata. The sequence continues at coordinate 22,083 of RJWM01000194.1, read as the reverse complement.
GAAGAGTAAATATCAGTTGAGAAGTGGTAATGAAGAGAAAGAACGCCACCAGGGTAAGTTTCCAGGAGGATTTATTATGCTTGAGTTTTTTTAAATCTTAAAATAATAATTGGACATTCCTTGCATTTTCTCCACACCATTTATAACCCTGATATAATTCATAATTTAAAAACTACAGTCCAACACAGAAGTGGTTTAAACATTTCATTCAAAGAGGATAAGAAATTCAGGAATAAAACAAACCTAGTTATTAAGGCAAAAATGTTGGGAATTTTGAAGGCAACTCCGTAAATCTTCCTAGAGTGTGATTAAGACAGTGATAAAAAAAAAAATCTCCAAATAAACAAGCACCAAAAGTTATACCCATGTAACAGCAAATAATTGAGAAAATGTTTATAACAGTTCATCGTTTTACATCTTTCCTCCCTGCATAGGTTTGGAGTGTTCCACTCTATTAAAATAGACTTAGAGTGTCTGCAAAAGGCAAGCTTCTTAAACTACAAATATCATCTTCACTGTCATTTTATTAGCAGTACTATTTTCAAGCAACATGAAAATTAAGATAAAATTCCTTGGCATTTCACTAGCATTAAAAGTAGTACATTAACCACACTTTCATGTATTCAGTTATCCATGATGTACACAGAAATGCTTTCTTCATGGATTCTAGAAACAAAAAAATATCTTAATAAGCACACAAAACACACAGCATAGTCTTAAGGGGAGACATAGCTATTCTGAAAAATTAGAACATTTTTCATCGACAGCACTTTCTCATCCCTTTGCTTCCAGCAAAACCAGCCAGGATTTCTCTAAACTGAAATCATAAGTATCCTACTAACAGGAGGGTCTCCAATTTTATTTCTTCTTTTGTTAAAATCCTGCATTTTTTTCCAGATTAACAAATTAAAACAATGCTCTACTTTGGTAAGTTCTTCTTCTTTTGCTACCTTCTTTGGTAAAAATTTTTTCCCTGAAATCTGTGCTGTAATCATGTTCAACTAAATTTTGTGTTTTTCCACATTAATGGAGAACTAGTTTAAAAATACTCAATACTGCTTCTTCAAACACTCCCCCCCAAAAAAAAAAACTTAGCATAACAAAAATACAAACACACAGGAAAAGAATCCAACTACACCAAGACTCTTAGCAATCTAATATCAAGCATAGGAGTAAATAAAATTTGTAAGATAGGTGAAAACAGGGAAAATACATCTTGGGCTTGCCGTATCAAACACAGAATTACCAACTGAAGCAAGAAGACATTTCCTACCCTGTCACATGCATCCTTCTATGGTAGAACCCTGCTTCAAAAGTCAAGGACAGTACCAAGCAAAGATAATAAACAAGTTTTGTTGGGAGGACAACACTATGTGTTATGAGCTTGCAAATTCTTGCTGGATATGCCAAAAATGAAAGGCTCAGAGGCTCCTTAATAAGCCCATGTCTCAAGGGATGTGCCTGTAGATAGTGGCCCAGAGGGATAAGAAAATATATCCTAAGGAGAAGAGCAAGTGAACTCACTACTTGTTCTAAAGAGTTTGATCCTGACTCAGACTCCCTTGGCTGTGGGTATAGCATTCACCCCAGCTATGCTGTCTGTCCCTGTGGGACTTGGAGGCAAGGGAAACTGAATCAGCTGTGTTCAAATTCATATGTCTGCCATTTTGAGAGTAATAAAGTCCTTAGTCACTGGGCAAGGACACTCATGTCTTCTCCCTTCACCCATTAAATGGTAAAAGGGTATCTCATCAGCTCGGAAGTAGAGTAACATCTCATTCCTGATTTAATAATTTCATCTTAATATGTCTATAAAGTACTGGCCAGTAACCAGGGACAGAGTCGAAACATAATAAAAGTTTAGAGGTATTTTCCATGCAAGCTAGTAGAAGCTCATGAAGGGAAAAACCTCTAACTTAGCTGAACTCCTTTACATATTATAGGCTATAAAGAATTTTTAGTAGAATAATATCATTACCTTAAAGAGTAGTGTACAAAAGGTAATCAAAAGGAGTGAACATAAATTTATCAGAGTAAAAGACAATCCCCCTCAAAATGCTCACCTTCCCTTCAAACACACTTATCTCATCATTCTTGTTACTTTCTGAAGAAGTTCTGAAAGTCCTTTTTCATGTTTTTATGAGATGTGACCAAAAATTTGGTGAATCCTGATGCTGAATGCCATTGGAAGGAAAAGAAGGTCTGTGAAGATATTACTGCGTCCTCATTCCACCTTGCTCAGCAGATCTCATAGCATGTGACTTTTAGCTCTTCCCCGAAGTCAAAAAGAATGTGAAAGGTATTGTGTTTTGAATGGATTGAGGGCATTGAGGCAGCCACAACAATGCGATCAAAGACACTTACAAAAGTGGGCTTCCAGAACTGCTTCAGAAAGTGGTAAGAATGATGGATAAATGTGTTCAAAGAGAGGATGAGTATTTTGATGGGGATTGATGGTAATGTGTCCTTTACTGTAATAAATTTTTAAAATTTAAACATTTGCCATGGTATTTCATGAAAGTCTCCTGGCAACAGCAATGATATGGGAACTGTACACCTCCTGTAGTCAGAGAAGACACTCTCCCCTCTGCAAGGAATGGTCCAACCAAACCACCAGTTGACAAAAACGGAGTGTGGTTGTGATCTACGCTAGAGCCTACTGATAGCTTTTAAACTTAAAAATGGAAGCACTAAATGAAAGTAGTAGAAGAACATTTCATAAAAACAATCTTCATCTCCAGAAGAATACAGAAAGATGTGGCTTCTATGACCCAGGAACAGAAATTCATAGGAAAGAACACTGTGAAATGAAAAGAATTTCAAAAGTAGGATAAACTATATTTAATATATATCTAGTCGGTGCCTTTTAAACATATAAATAAACATAAAACTAAAGGATATAGAAGAAAAAAAGGCCCATAATATAATAATTTTACCTGTAATGTGTAAGTATTACAAGAGAATTTTTTAAATTCCAAACAAAAGATGTTAAAGTAAACATAAATTTACCGGTATACAGAAACAGATGTTTTAATGTATACAGATAAAGAAAACATAATTGTACCATTAATAATCCAAATATATAGCAATTCTGAAAATCATATTGACTTGGGTCCTCAGCTTACTTTCTCAATATAATCTCTGTGTGGTTTCTAAAATCCAAAATACTTACACAAATTGGGTTATATAATTTTGAATATTTTTGATAGCTGTATAAGCATAAACTTACAGGCGAACTGGAGTTTAGCTTCTCTGCTGACAACTGTTCCAAGTGAATTTGTTGCAAAACATTGGTAACTTCCGGTATCCCAATTTCTGTTGGGGTTAAAAACCACAAGATTTCCACCATTCAACTTATAACGATGTTCCATAGTCATATCAATATTACTTCCATTCAGCTGCCATCTGTAAAAAGAAATTTCAAGGGTTTTTACCTGCTGTTACACTTATTTCCAGGATAGAAACCAGGTCTTCTGCACTGAGCTACATCCCAAACACATTTTTTTTGAGAAAGGGTCTCACTAAATTGCTATGCTTCCCAAGCTGAGCTCAAACTTGAGATCTTCCTATCTCAGCCTTCCAAAGTGCTGAGATTATAGGAATGTGGCACCATGCTCAGCTAGCATTTTTAAATTTAAAAGAAGCCTCTACATTGTAAAATACACTAACACGTTATTCCCAAATAAATGAAAGTGATGTATACACTATTTGAGTGAGCCAATGTGATTGTGTATTTAGCAGAAATTAAATGTTAAAATATAGTATAAATGACAACAATGAAAGATCTGAAAAAAGATTTTTAAAGGTTTCCTGAATAGGTGATTTAGTTTGCTCACATAAGGGAAAAATTAGGCTAGGTCTTCACAGGTAAAGATAAAGTAAAAGTTAAAGAAATTGTCTTCGATATTTCAGACCAATCTCACACTGACAACGAAGGAGGTTAGAGCACATTTCTTTGATTTACCAGACAGACTGAGCACATTTATTAAATTAATTGAGTAAGGGTTCAACTATTCTTTTCAGTTTGTCTGGATAAATACCTGTCTCCAAGGCATTCTCCACTTTCCAATGCAATCACAGTCCTATTTACAAATGGTACACTGCGGCGAAAGACCCTAAACACCACGCGGGGGGTCTGGAAAAATGAAGCCATGAACCCCAGAGACATACTTATCAATGGGAAGACCAAAAGAAGAAAAACACTTGCTTTTAAGTAAGTTTTAACTAGAAAAGTAACAGTTTTTGAACAGTAAGTACACTAGATATATCAACATAGATTTCACCTTTGAAAACTCATTTATATCCCACAATTTCACAGACCTATCCCTTCTATAAATTAAGGAATCCATTTCCTAGACAACACAATTGGAATAATAAAAAACACTGCCATCATTTCTATACATTGCTGTATAGTATGATAACTGTTTCATTGCTCTTCATTTAAATATCAGGAAAGAGATTAAACTAATGTCATTTTTAGATGAGAATTTCAATAATCCATTTGCAAGAGTTTTAAACTGTCCCCAATCTTTTAATTCCCCCATCGATTCACTGTTCCCAATCTAGATCATAGTTCTTCAATTATACAATGAGTCATGTAAAAATGTACTAATATACAAAATATTGAATCTGTACTCATCCACTGTGAGAGGCTATGTGGAGCCAGATGGTGAACATCATCTCAAACAGAAGTGGAGCTAGTATACAAAACTGTGAAAATGGATGAGCTGGCAAACAACACTACATTAAAAAAAGCAAATGTAAAAATGTAGTTTGACACCATTTATACGAAGTTTAAAAACATTTACCATAATATAAGCATGGACTAAATGTACTTTTAGAGTATGAAAGTAGCAAATATCCATAATAAGCTATCATGAAGAAAGAAGAGGCCACGTTTAGGGGGCAATCAGTGGGAAATTTAGCTTTTCAGTTTTCCTTCCCAAACTAAATGGTGGTTATATGAACATTTATCATTATACTTTATTGTATGTTGGTATCATTTTCTCTACATATCATAAGACATAATGAAATTTAAGTGCCTGGGAAGGATAGAAAATAAGTAAGCCTGTAAGTTTAATCTGTTATTCCAAGCACTATTTTATCATTTGCTCATTTTTACAACCAAAGCTTTCTTAATCGTTCCCATAATTTCACACACAAATTCCCAAGGCCTATAACCTAGTGACAGAGCAAATAGTAAAATAAAAGACCTGAGGCCCCAATTCTTCTCTTACAATCTTAAAAGAACAAAATTAGAAAAAACAAAAGCCTCTTTTTGACTGGTGGCCAATTTTGGCTGTTGGTTTTGGTTTGCTTTGCTTGTAGTTAGTCTATGGTTATTAGCATTTGACTGTCTTTATTCTGTTTGGATTTCTTCTCTACCCTTAGAGTTTCGAAGCTGAATGACAACCCCCACCCCCACCCATCCCCGCCATCTTCTTTCTCCTTGAGTCCTAGAACTACAGAAACTCAGAAAAGGAAGTAAAGCAAGCTGTGCATCCAATTGTGTTTGACCCTCATGTACTCCCGACACAGCACGGCCTGCAGATGAGCAGCAGCAGCTGCGCCTGTGAACCTGTTCTGGACTCGCACAGTTCTGATCTGCTGACTCAGAATCCACAGCTTCATGAGAGCTCAGGACAGCTCACATGCACACCCAAGCTTGGGAGGAAACTTCCTCGCCTCCTCATTTAGCCAAGTTCCTATTCAACAACTCCAACTGGCAAGGCCATCTTTCCTTCTTTGCCCTCAGTCAGTGGAAAAAGATTCAATGAGTGTCTGTACGGCAGGGAATTTTCTAGGTCATAAAGCTATGGTAATAGTTTCTTAATATTATGGAGCTTCTCTTTGTTTAAATTTTTTCCCAATTTCCTAGTTATTGCTCCTACCTACAACCCTTTATTTGGTCCCCAGTTTGTGGTTGAGCCTTTCACATAACAGATGACATTCAGACACATGTGCTCACTGGTCACTCATTCCACTCACCAATGACCAGCTATATGACCATGGGCAAACAATACTTCATTCCTCTGAAAAATTTTTGACATATGAAGTGAAAAGAATTCCACCTTTCCTGGAGGGATGTTCTACAGATCTAGTAAGACAATGTGTGTAGCCCTCAGCTCAGGATTGTCCTGCTCAGGTACTCCACAAATGGGTGGATGCCACTGCTGAAGGTGGAGGTGGCACCCGCTATGGATGCATACTCCTTCAACCCTTTGTGTGACTTAACAAGCATGTGTTAGTCGTGTGTCACCTGCTCCATGCAATGCTTTTGGTCACGTCTGCTAATGTGGAACAGACTGTGTCTTCCACATATGGTTTGTCTGCTACTGTGGCCGCCCTGAGAAGTTAACCAAAGATGGAATGAGGAACATGCCAGGTTTAACTTTTAAAAAATAAACCTAACAGTAAATCACAAAGAAGCATATTTAACTTTTAAGGCATATTAAGAGACTCAACACTCTAGTGTGAAAAAATCCTCTAAACTCAAATTAGGACTGATGTTAATTTCACATATTTTGGAATGGAAGAATCTTGTGACAAAGGGTACTTGTGAATTCCTTACATATGAAGTACAGTTTGTTTAAGGAAAAAGATCATTTTTCAGCTGAGGTGTCAGAATATTTGGGGCTTAGGCATGCTTGATGGCTTCATTTTAAAACTGCATTTTTATATTTAGCTAATGAATAATAAAAGCAGAGTGGCTATATGGAAAATTGCAAAGATAAATAAAAATATAAAAAGTACTTCTTCATAACCATTTAATAGCTTGAAAGATTTAAAAGCTGATAAAATATGTGGAAAGATACTCTATTTCTGTAAATGTTGATGATCTAAAAGCTATCATCCAAAAGTTTTGACTAAAGAACCAAAATGGAAAAGATTTGTTCCATTATGCATAAATGCTTCTCACTTTCTTTAGTTTTCATCATACAGATACAATCATTAGATTATTTCACTATGTGAAAAGGCAGAAAGTCTTCCCTTTTAAATACATTTCTACAAAACCAAAAGCAAGGTACATATGTTTTAGCAAACTCTTCACAGCTAAGATATTTTGAGCTATCTTCAAGAACGTTAATTTTGTTTTAACAGAACAATATAATTATTTTTCTCCTTCCTAACACTATTCATCATTAAATGGAACTCATCCCCAGGTGATATAAAATTTCTCAGTATCTTATTGAACATTTTTTCTGTTGAAAATATGTGAATTCAAAAGGTCTTTGTTTAAACTCTGAAGTGTATGAATAATCTCTGTGCCTGGGCTTCCAAAGGTTATTTTATCCTGAGAAGCAAAACAACCTACCTATGTTCCTAATGCAAAACATTCGTGGTTGATTCTGATTACTTCATATGTCTTTTATTTTCATCTGATACAGCTCCTATTTGATAAAGTATGTGTCCAATATATCTGCAAATCAGACACATCTTTGCTTTGTTTATAATCAGACTTCATAAAAATAATCCTTAGAAGCCAGGTATGGTGGAGTATTCCTTTAACCCCAGCACTCAGGAGGCTGAGGCAGGAGGATCATAGTGAGTTCAAGACCAGCCTGGGCTACAAAGTGAGTTCAAGGTCAGTCTGAACTGCGTAGTGAGACCCTGTCTCAAAAAATAGGGCTGAGGATTTAGTTCAGTGGCTTAAGTGCCTGCCTGGCATGCGCGAGGTTGTGAGTTCAACCCCTGGTACCAAAAAAAAAAAAAAAAAAGTCCTTAGTGTTAAGGTCTGAGATTTATGGATCATAAATATGGGTAGCTGTTAGAAACAGTTCTTTAGTTTTGTATATTCATAATACTTTATACAACTTACTTTTACCAAGGAATTTGAAAGTACACAAAGAATGCTGAATATCAGAACACAATCTTACAAAAAAGGGTGGAAGTTATACTTGATAAATGTGTATTTGCATACCCAAATTCCATTCCAGAGGGCTTCATGCAATGATCTGGAGCAAACTAAGACAATACCTTGGCTCTTGGGGCTACATACAACAGTACACCACCATTTCAATCATATAACATTTACATTGCACTGCAGAAGCAGACTAACCTCGTAACTTTAGCTTGGTGGTAAATATCACAAGATTAAGTACCTTTGCATAATCATCACGTTCTGCCACTTTTGAATGATCTTGTAAGTTCACTGTCAAGTTTTAGTGTTTAAATGCTCATTCTACCTGAATTGGGATTTGCTTTTAGAATGCACAAGTGAGCATGGCTTATTATTCATATTTCAGAAATCTGAATCTCGGTGAACGAGTTCTTATCATCCCACTGAACTGGCTTCCTGTGGAGGTTCCTCCGCAATTTGTGTCTTGTCCAATACGTAGAGAAGAATACCTGGGATGCCAAACTTCACAGTCCTGGCCTGAGGACCTCCCTGAGGAAGTGTACCTTTGATCACTCCACTTCTAGACCTGTTGCATCCTCTACACAACGGGGATGTTGACAAGGCAAGTAAAGTGAAGGAGCAAAGCCAAGCTTAATACAACAGAATGACAGAGTTCAATACAGATTTCCACCTAAAAATGAAATAGAAATACAATTTCTTTTAAACAGCTGCAAGCCTATGAACCAATGGTTTTTGAATCTTTAATGAAAAGCAAGAGTGTCCAGCCTATAGCCCACCTTTTTTTGCCATCTTTTAAAAATACTTTAATAAAAATATTGTACAAAAATAAGTGTGCTACCTACATACAATAGCTAAAATACATATTTTATACTGTACTCTGCTTAAGACAATTCCTCTTCACTCGAAAAAGAAGGGGGAAAAAAGGCAGGCTGCAGGTTGGTTAGAATCTCCTAGTGAGGTACAAGGTTTCTGACACAAGGTATTTCAGAACTTTTGTTACTCCTAGCTGATGAAAACTGTAATTGTTACTTCCAGAAAGTAAACTACAGTCAGAGATGGCTAAGGATGTATGAATTACTGCCTTGCAGAACAAGAACAAACTGAGGGGGTGATGCAGACTAAGAGACAGAATGAATATGTATGGATAGAAACATAAATTCATAGAATAATTAAATCATTATTAAAAATCCTATATTTATAGAATTTGAAGGTGCTTTACAACCCATTTAATCTGCACTGGATGAGGACTATTTCAATCACTGCTGAATTTTACCATCAGATTTCATACTTGGCACATAGTAGATACTCACGGAAGTTTCTTGAATAGAAAACTAATGAGTAATCTACTTCTACACTCTACCTTGGCTATAATCAATTTCTGTATAGTTTTCACTAACTGTTGCCAATATATAATCCCAAAGTGGGAACTTAATGCATCACTGTTTTCATTTACCTTACTAGGTATTATTTATTTACCATACGTGGATATGACAATATATTACATGAAGTCACACTAGTATGCAGTAACAAAAGTGAATATAAACATAGATTTATCTTGCTGTCAGTATAATTTAAGGCTCCAAGCTCAGAGTAAGTCTTCTGCTTGAACTTGGTAACAAAGTAAGGGAACTTCACCCCTTTACGTTGAAACTAACAAAACTGAAAACAAAAAATTAGATGACTTAGGGTACATTTGAAAATACTCTCAAAGTATAACTCACATTACAGTTGACTGTGCAAAGTTATTATCATTCAGGGTATCTACTTTATCATTAAAAATATGATCAGGAAAATGGAAGTATAAACATATTCTGGAGAAAAACAAATCTCAGATTTTAGGCTTCCAGGTAAAACAAAGCAAAAATAACTAAATAACACTAAAGTGTTTTGGGGGTTGCCGTAGGTTTGGGACATAGGCCCAGACTTACCACTTGTTAAATCAATAGGTAATACTTTCTCCAGGGTTTGACAGGAAAATTAGGAATTTAATCACAGAAGCAATTTGTGGTTTTAGATGTGGCTTTCAAGTTAATAAGCAAACGCATTTGTGTTCAGATGCAATGTTTGTTAATATGTTTACTGTAGTGATGAGAATAATTGCAGCCCTGGAAAGAATGAATATCTGGATTTGCATATTCAATTCTTTATCCAAAAATAACTAGACTCCAGCAATAATTGCTGAAGATAAAATCAGTTAAATCATGATGCTGTTTTTGAAAATCTTTCTTTAAATGTGTTTTAAAAGAGATTTTTCTCTCTCACTCATTGATAAATGTTAAACAATATTCACCAATCATAAATATATATTTATGAACAAGGATTAGAATTACAATGGATGAAAATAACTCTTCAGTTTACATGGTGATACCCTAGTCCAGACTTATCAATGATTCTCTTAAAATCATTCCAAGGAAGGTTATAGAAGCCGTTTGTTATATTTGGCATCCCTGTATCCATTTTTTTTTCCTATCGGCTCCCTCTGTCTCCTTTGAAAATGCCACTCCTCAAGTAACTCGAGCCCAGCCAATCAGAACATTCTATGTCTCAGAACATAGTACATATGAACCTGGTTCACTTGATTTAATTTGTATTGGATCTGTATGTTCATATTTTTCCTCTTTACCACAATAAATAAACACAAAAAGGAGAAAAAACGACGACACAACATATGTAAAATATCATGTTAACTATAGCCTTTAATGTACGAAATGTAACTTCTTTATATTTTGGCTGAGTAGTGACTGCTGACAGTATTAGTTGAATTTTCTTTCTACATTTTTCTGATAGGATCCAAGGCTTTTGATGATCATAATGGAAAAGATGACTTCTCCTTGCAGTGGATATGAACAGAGGGTTTAAGTAAGCCTGGAGCTATGGTCACTGACCTTTGACACCTCCAGACAGTCTATCTTAAAATAGAATAGAGAGGACTCAATCCAAAATACATTACCTTATAGAATAAACTACTTGACTACTTCTGAACCTGAACTCCTTCATGACATTCTTGCCTATTGAACTGTGATCTGATCCTTAATTTCCTTTGTTTTCCTGTTGTTAATTTTATTCTATTTCATCAACTGAGCATTCACTATTCACTAGGCATTTGTAAAGCAGGGGTGAAAAGTACACCAGCTAACTTTAGGAAAGCTACAGCCAATCAGGACAATCACATTTTACTTTATAATGCAGGAAGGCTGAGTTACAATGGACAGTCACAGTGCTGTGGTATGTAATTTAAAACTGAGCATATCAAGAAGACACTCTGGGAGGGATGGTAGTGTAGATGAGTTTTAAATCTTCTGTACAAGCTGGTGTTTACTTTTGCTTGCCTCTGGATCTATAGAATATTCTTTGTTTTATGTTTTGCAATTACCCTAATCATATGAATATTTCATTGCACTTCGTGGCTGAATGTGGATATGGGAACCAGAGCTCACCAGGTGGAGAAGTCAAGATCTCCAGGATGCTGAAATGCATTCAGCTTGAAGATGATTGTAGAGAAATGGACTTAAAAAACTAGCAGAAAGGATTATATTCCTTTAAAAATTAGAGGAATGGAGGAAAATATTTGCTGTAGGGCATATAAGTAAAACAATGATGACATCAAATATTACATGGTAATAAGAAAGAGGGGTAAGGATGAACTGCATATAATGAAAAAAATGCTTAAATATGTCACTTATTATGTGATAGAATACATGGTAGATTACAGATAATAGCAGATTACAGATAATATATAAGGTTCTATGTGTGATACACTATATATGTATTATATATTCTCTAAATGGAATATATGCTGTGCAGATACAGAACTTATAGTATTTGTGTAGCACAAAGATAGCCAAATATAGTGCTATAGAAACTACAATGTACAGTACTTTATGTATGACTATATATATGCATATATATGTACAAACATACTTCCCTTTTGTACATGCATGAATAAATAAAAGCACAGTTAGTGTACTGCTTTATTATCCTCTTCTTCCTTTGACTCTAAGTAATTAAAACATGAAGGATATGACTCATGCTAAAAGGACTGAAAAGATCCACTGGATGAAATTTAGCTCTTAGAACATGTGTATCCAAGATTCCTCACATTGTTCTTTATTGCAAGTAGTTTCTTGACAATACTTTGGTCACTTTTTTGTGACAAGAAAGTAATGGGAGAGCATGTATGGACGTGCCCTGGGCCCAGGAGTTGTTCTGGAGAAATGGTGCCTAACAGGACATTTTGGAGGCACAGACAGGACTGTGCTATATGATATGTCAGCCACTATATACCTGAAGTTTTTATGATTGGGAAAGTTACTTTTTAATTTAGTAATTTAATCAATTTAAAGTGGAAGAGCTACATACAGTACTGACTAGCATGGTTGACATCACAGTTCCAAAGCCTCGAGCGAGACAGAAGGTTGCAAACACAAAGCCCAGTTGGACCACATTCAGATTTAGGGATTATTTTCTTTGGCCTATGGAACACCAAAAGGAAAAGCAGAGTTAACACTAAAAGTAGACACATTATGGACAGTAGTAATGGGCCAGCGTTGACAGTTAAGACCATTTGGTAGGCTGATGGCTGAGTATCTGAGTTTCCAATCATTAGTCAATGTGCTTTTCAGGCAGGCCCATCTCATTCAGTTTTGTTACCTGCCTGCTCCCTATTGGTATTTATATATTTTACTCCAGTTTAGTGCAAAAAAAAATAATGTCCCTTTAAATGTGTCATGGCATTAATAGTGACCATAGATCCTTCCTTATGAGGTCTTTCAGCAACCATTGGGCATTTCTAGCCCCATGAAATATAGGACAAACATCCTTCTCATTTAAAAAGTACTAATACTTCCTCAGGGTAACCTCTTTCAGCACTCTCAGCAATTATGGTGAGACCAAACACTAATTAACCTTTAACTATATGCTATAGGGCTCAGGTAGGCAAATGTAAGATAAAGAGTAAAATTCTCAATTAAACCCTAAGACAAGTAATTTCTCTTGAACATTTCTGAACTTTTTGATTTCTAATGTGGTCAATTAACAGTTCTTTTTATCCAATGAGAAAATAACAATGACAAGGTTTCTCATAAGACAAGTTTGCCTCTGTCTATAAGACAGGCACTGAGCTTTTAAAGGACACTCTTTTTGTAGAGCTCTTAAATTTTATTCTGACTCTTCAGAAACACAGTTAGGTTTCCTTTTACTAGTGACTTCATGTGTCTTCCTAATTTCCTTCCTTGGCTCACTTTCTTCCTGCTTATCTTCTTATATTTATAAACTATATTTTAAAAATATTTACTCGGCCGTGGATTTAGCTCAGTGGCTTAAGCACCTGCCTGGCAGGCGCGAGGTTGTAAGTCCAATTCCCAGTACCAAAAAAAAAAAAGTTTTCCTGACTTCATGTTTTAAAAATCCCAATATGCTTCTTAATGTTATCAGGTTATTACATGTTTACAGTATTTATACTGTCTGAAGAATAACAAAAATATAAAAATAAGCAGGTATATTTTCTTTTGGATCATTTAAAAAATGATACAAACTATTATCTTGTTGACTATTAATGGAAAAATTTAAGAAAAAACAGGCCAAAAACAAAGGTATCATTCACTTAAAGTGTTAAATACAACCCACACTATCCTACAGAAACTGGCATTGTCTATTTCTCAAAAAATAATATAGTTACAGAGTTGTTTCTGTGCTAGGAAAGCTTAATATTTCTCAGAATGAAAAGAGGTTCTCTTGAGCCCAAGGTCTCAATTTCCAGTGATTATAAACATTTAGTTTAAGTGAAATTTTATATAGGTTAGAAATCTTAACTTTGGAAAATCTTTAAAGCTATAATGAAAATGTCTATTCTCTTTGGCTAAAAATCAAGGATTTAAACAATACCTAGCATGCTAACTTTCTTCATTTATCTCCAGTATTACAACTAATAAATCAATCTAAGTCACATACCTCCTATGCTCTGTTACAGATTTTTTTAACTGAAACATCCAAATGCCAGTGTGATATCCCAAGACACATAATAAAACAGAAGTGTCATTGTGTGAATGGCAAACTTTCTTCATCAACACTTACACATGAAATTAAGACATTTAAACACAGACTCCATGGCACACACACACACAAAAAAAATACCTGGTGTAAAAAGACATAATTGCAACACAAGGCTATTTTTGGATTTCTAAAGCTCAACACATCTGGTTGTTCGATAAAACTATACAAACGTAATTAATCTACTCATTTAGAATTGCATTTCTACAAAACTAAATTTTGTATCTTGACAATTATTCAGTCAAACATATTTCTCACCAAATTATTTTAAGATGAATGTCAAGAAATACAACTCTACTGACACCAGAAAAAACACCCAACTCTGAGTCATTCACGTGGATTCTTTATCATATTTATAGCCATGTCAATGAGGATAATCTTCCAGTCCAGGAAAAAAGAAACAGATACATTTATAAGGTTCAAACATCTTAGAAAACTGTCAGAATCCAGAACAGTATCATGTTAAATTGATATGTTCAAAATTTCTCAAAAATAGAAATAATTCTACATAGCACTTATGTCTGACTAACTAGCTCATAAAATACAACTTTCTTGTTTCTTAAATGGTCAGTTACACTTTTCTTATGTCTGTAGAGAGAAACAGATGCAGAGGAAAAACTTCTTGTCATATGTACCCATTCAGAGGAGTAACCTGAAATTGCTATGTTCATTGCTGAAAGTACACAGTAAGTGTTCAAAAACCTTGCTATTAAAACCTGTTGAAAGATACCTGTATTACTTTCAAATGCAAAAACACAAAGGTCTACTTACCAACCCAATCCTGTTTCGATTGAACAATGAATATTGGCTTCTATCATTTATATGGATAAAAAGAATAGTAGCTGTTCAATATGGTCTAAATGCCTACTCTTGACCTTCAGAAGTTTATATTAATAGAGGGTGAGATTAGTGTGTTCTGCAGTTGTAGTAAATGCTGTGCCAAGCCAGGAATATAGAAAACAGAGTTTTGTAGAGGACACTCACAGTACTTAAAGGTTCATGTTGTTGTGAAGGAACCCAGAACACATTTTGAAGCCACTTACATGAAAGCAGCACATGCTATTTATATGTATTTCATCTCCTCATTCAAGTGGGTCACCTCAGCATCCATAAGACTAAAACCATTAATCTTCTGCTATGCAAACAAGTCAATAGTCATCACATTCAGACAACCTACATCTAAAATATTGACATTTTTATTTTAAGGTGATTCAATTTTTATTTCTTTCTTCCTTATACCCTTCTGTAATATTTGAAGGTTTTAAGTGACTAAACTCTTATTTACATAATCTTGAAAATACAGCCACATGTGCTAGTGCATGTCTGTAATACCACAGCTTTGAGAGGTTGTGGCAGGACAATTACAAGTTCCAGTCCATTCTGGACATCTAAGTGATTTGATGAGACCCTGTTTGGAAAACAAAACTTTAAAGGATTGGGAATACATCTCTGTGTGAAAGCCCTGAGTTTAATCCCTGGTGTTAGGAAGAAAAACAGATTGTGAAAGTGATAAAAACCTAATAAACAAATCATATTTTCTCTTCAAAATATAATTACCTGACTTCAGTAAGAAAATATTTCAATAATCCATGCTGAATAAACCTCTGAATACGTACCCAGTAAAACGGTAGAGGGGAGAAAAACAATGAAAAACTATGATTTTAAATTACCTTTAAGATCAACTTTATTTCACCCCATAATGGACGTTTTCCTGATAACTACATGTAAATCCAACTTTATCAATTTAATTGCATTATAAAACAATGAAAAGAAATTGCATGCTGAAGAGGTCTCACCATGTTCTTTAGTCCAGAAATCATATCACAGTGAACAATCAATCAAATATAGACTATGGATTTGAATGTCCATGTAACTAGATGTTAAATATATAATAGAATTCTAGCTTCCTATGTTGCTTCCTAAGAATGGCATAAATAACCTAAAGTAAAAAAAAAATTCATAACCATTATATTTGTTTTCTATTTGCCCTCTGAAACTTTGCACTGTACCTGTAATGAGGTGCAGGGTTGCCTTTTGCTTCACAGTTTAACGTTATTTTTTTATCTTCGGAATCAACGGGGAAAATGCTGTTGCTGGGCTCTTTGAGAAACACAGGTCCTTGCAAGAGAAGCTCACCTATATGGGAAGAAGAAATCAAAATAAGGAAAATAAGGAAAAAGCGCTGCAAAGCTGCGTTCCAGGACTGAAGAAGGAAAACAAGCAACTAGTGTTTACTCCTCAAAATAATATTAGACAGTGCTGCATTTACCCACCAAGTACTACGCTCTGTAGGTACTGCTTTGTCAGGGAGAATAAAATTTAATATAAATACACATGGTCATATTAATATAATCACTTTAAATCATAAATAAGATTTTATTAATTACTTCTTACAATAATACACTATCCCTGTGTGTTCTTTGGTGAGTAAAATATTAGAAGATGCCCTTTCTATCATAAGCTTCCTAGGAAACCTAAAGCTGAAATCAAAATCCACTAAACACTTGAGATATTTTTCTATAGAATCTGCTGAACGTACAAATTGCAATGTTATTTTACTACTGTGGAAGAAAAACTCTCAATACTTGGTGGAATTTTCATTTTATTACTAGTAAATTGAAGAAAAGGATGCAGCAAAGAAGAAATATCCTTCACAAGGTGTTCCTACTTTGGTTAAGAGAATTTGAACATCCTCAAAGAAAATTTCCACATACACAGAAGAAAACAAGAATGTCTCTCATTATATTAAGAATTTGTAAAGGAGTGAGAGAATGCTATCACCCAATGCTTTACAACTGCAGTTGTATAATCACTGCCGGAGCATTTGTGAAAACAAACAAATTTTTCAGGGGAAAAAAACATGTTTTTTACTCTCCTTTCTTGGAATGCTCAGCAGAACTGCAGAGAAGTTTCCCTGCACAAGAACGAATAAAATGAATAAACAGACACAGAAACAGATTTCATGAATAGTGAGACAAAGAAAACAAGATCAGATAACCCAAAAAAGCTCTGAAATTATAAATTTATATTTTGGCTACTTCAAATACCAATAACACTAATAAAAATAATTTGCCACAGCAAGAGCAATAATAAATGGACTACATGATAAACAAAATAATAATTGAAATGATGAAGACAGTAATAGTTTGAGCTACAGCGCTAAATGTATGTGCCCTGATGTGTTCTTTAATCCCTACCACACTCTTAGACGCAAGCACCATGATCATCTCCAGTGTACAGAGGAGGAATAGTGAGCCCAGGAGTGCTGGATGGCAGTTGAAAGCCCACACAGCATTTCCAGTAGACATGGCAGAATAATTGATCCCAAAGTCCATGCAAAGATACCTTCTTGCCTTTTATGTGATGATCCTGACCTTGCTCCTATTGCGGTCTTCCCCCTCAGCTTCTGTGAGCTAATATCATTGTTCCTTAGAGCGTCTGTGTTTAAGGTAGGGATGAAAACACCAGATCTTTGGGTGAGGCCAGCCATGTCCGGTAATCACTGGGCACACTAGGAGGATCGACCATAATGGAGGAAAGGTTTAAATCCCAAGATATCAGCTGACCTGGAGACTGAATTCAACCACTCAATCAATCAACCTATTATAGCTACCTAATTAAACCCCAATACACACTTGAGGGTACTGGAAATTAACAAGCTACTCTGGCTGGCAATACTTGTGTGTTATTATATAGCAGGGTGGGGAGGGTGACACGGAAAGATAACATTTGGAACCTTCCACACTCTGTCCTCTGAGTCTCTTCCTTTGGCATTTTTGTATGGTCCCTTTCCCTGTGGTAAACTATAAACACTAGCATAACAGCTTTTGGGGACTACTGCCAGTTCATCTATCAAATTATTGAAATTGAGGGTAGGTTGGAGCATTCCTCAATCTTCAGTTGATGTTAAGATTCTTTGTTTCCCTTTCAATGAAATCACACTGTTCTAAATGCAGTCCTAGCAATTGCAAGCACTTGCCATGAAATCTCACAGTTCAGCCAACTGCAGGTACTTCTGCCCTCAAACTTCATCACAGAGGTCATCCTTCCTACTTCCATGCTGACAAGAAAATAGCACGTTCTCCTCCACATGCCCTGAACTTTACTTATCCTTACGATTTTTTTTTAACCTAAAAAAGGAACATGATACGAGGAAAAAGAGCATATTTTTCCTTTATGGAAAACAACCACCTTGAGAAGAGAGGAATTTTAAAATTAGAACTAACACTGCTAATTGAAAAGAACCAATACTTTGAATTTCTCCCTCATCAACCAGTTCACTGCATAAATAGAAATAAAAACAAAGAATTAGTCATTAAATGAATTTATTGCCTTAGAAACTTTAAAATACTTCTGATGTCTGCTTATAAATATTTGTGAACAAGGTAAATGCTCCCTGAAATTTCTTCAGCATAATAACTTCTAATTTACTGCAGATGATTTGTATATTGTATTCATTTATGAGATGGTATGGCTTCTTGTTGACAAAATCTCAAGTATGTAAAGTTGATAGTAATACTAGGTTAACATAACCTAAACATTAGCAGATAAACTGCAGGGAGAAACCAAAACATGAAAACCAAGATAGAGTTAAAGAAAGGATGTTTTCGATGAAGACAAGCAGGTTCCTTGCTGAGAGGTCCGTAACCAGAACACAGAGCTGCATTCACTGTTTCCCAGTCCAGGAATCCACAAGACTCCAAGTACAGTCAGAAGCCAAAGTTAACCATCCACCTGCTTCTTGTCAATTTCACAATTTCTCAATGACACTAGAGTTAATGGCCTGCGAGGCACACATCAACCATCTCTGAAATTTAAAGCTCCTGAAAGCTTTTTGGACTATCAGCCATTGGGGAGCCTCCAAAGAGTCTTAAAAAGTAAGCAAAAATTAATAATTAAACAGTGACAGGTTAGTCCCTGCTTCATGCTTAGGAAAAAACACAAATGCCTCTCAATCTTGCTGTCCTGAAATAAAATAGGTATTAAGTGACGCTGGAGTAAAATGTTCCAGTCTCTTGTCAGCAATATAAATTTCGAAGGAATACATTCTGAAGTCTTTGCTAACATGAGAGAAATTATCCAACATTTTCTTCAAAATGAATTTTGATTCTCAAAAGGACAGAAACTTGACATTCACACAGATATTCAGACCCAGCAAAAGGGAGTTTGAAAAAAACCAAAGGGACTCTCTTGACTAACTTAAATGGATTCAATGTAACATTTAGATTGATGCTAAACTTTACGTTTTGTGACAGAGGAATTTTTTTGATATGCTAGTATGGCTCTAAAGTCCCATTTTAAGTTTACAACCTAACATAAAGGGTATGTAACATTTGTGACTAGGGCTAATAAGTCCAAAAATCCAATCCTAAAGTGTTATCTCCCTACCCACCCCCAAATACCCACAGGCAACTAGGAATAACTGCCTTTGAATGTAAGTACAAGCTTTATGGGCTCGTAAGGTAATGTCATGAAAAAGATCAAATTGTTGCTGATCAATTCCAATGGTCATATGCTACACAATTTTTATGAAGACTGACAAAGAGAAATAGGCAGAGGATTCCAGGCAGTTGCATTACTTTCACTAAAAGAAATGAAATTCCTAAAAGACAGATGATATTATCTCTGAAATTCCTATGGAAAAAGAGCAGAAACTCTTTTCCCTTGCTGATTTGCATTGTGTCTTCATGAGGGCAAAAAAAAAAAAAAATGCATTTTGAAATGAAGAAGCTACATTCTGAAAGGGAGATACCACAATGGGAAATGCTGTTGAAGGCTGACTTCAAGAGGAAGTACATATAGATGGAATATTCCATGTACTTCCTAGATATCAGAGGAAAACAGAATGAATGCTAGCCGAGGTGAAAGAAAGTAAAATAATATGATGCCAAGGAGCCCTGCTATTCAATTGACAACCAATTTGTTAAAAGATGAACAGTATTTTAAACTGTAGGACATCATCTTTTTGGCATTAATGGTGTAAAGCTGGAAAATGCCAATGAAACAAGGAAAGACCAGAGGAGGACAAAGTGTACAATCTTAGAATAATGCACATATTTAATAAATCCTGAGTGCCACACACATGCAAGTGCGTGAAAATGAGCAGTAGCAGAATGGTTGCCCCCCAGTAGCTACTAGTTACTCTTTTGTCCCAGTCTCCACAGCCTTCTATTTCCAGAGAAAATGCAAAGGACTGAGGACCCAGAAACTTTTGTTGCTCTTGGATAAACAGTAAGGTAGATAAGAGAGATCAGATGATAAGACCAAAGAGCATAGTACTTTATTATGGTTGCAATTAGAAAGCACCACACAACAGGAACCAGAAAAACCCAGAGTTGTTGTGTCGTAGCACTGGAGGCTCCAAGTTTGAAACCAAGGTGTCAGCAGGATTATTTCTAAAGGCCTTGAGGGAAGGATCTCTTCTAGGCCTCTACCATTGGTTTATGAATAGCCCTCTTCTCCCTGTATCTCTTCATGTTATCTTCCCTCAGTGAGTGTCTCTGTATTGAAATTTCCCCTTTTATAAGGACACCAGCCCTGCAGGATATCCTCAGGACCTTGTCTTAACTAAGAACATGTTGCAACGACCCAATTTCCAAGTAGGGTCCCCCATTGTAGATTGAGGGGCAACACATTTCAACCCATAACAAGGAGCAATGGAAGAAGTACTAGAAGTTTCCAGAAAAGGAGTTTTTTAAGATTTCAGTGAAAGTGAGGGAAATGCTGATCTTGCATTTTGATACGGAAATTGAACAATGAAGAAAGACGGAATACTGGTAAGAACTACTGTCACCATCTAGACACCATGAAGAAGAAAAAACATATGTATGAGCCAATATGAACTCAATAACTCCAAAGATTGAGTGTTAGAAAAATAAACCTTTAAGGCATTTTTGTCATCTGCAACTAAAACCTGTACTGTTACCAACACTCTAGAAAGAAGAGGAAAGGCAGGATAGCATATGTATAATGCGAAAGAAAAATAAAATGCTTACCAAGAATAACTAATTTGTCTGTTTTCCACACCTGGAAATGTTATCAAGCAATTATCTTAAAAACAATAATGCTAGAGCATGGTATACACCTGGGGTATGGCAGTTAGCAAAACAAACACTAATCTAATGCGATAACTATTTAAGTTGCTAAATTAATAGCTCACTCCATGAGTTTTCTCAGTCTTTATGTTCTACCTTGCCCATAAACAGAAAGATAGGAACTGTGTGGGAGACAATATTTAATAATTAGGAAATTAGAATTGAAAAGCTGGTTAAGCTTCACAGGTACTAAAAATAAATGTTCAAGTAAAATTATGCTCTTTCCTGGAATGGCAGAACACTTTGGAAAGCATGACAAATTTTTACTAGGAATTATATTAATCGTTTGATTGCAACTTGCTTAAGAAAACAAAACAAGACAACACAAATCAAAAATCTGCCGAAATTCATACACATATGTACATATAATGGTTTGTAATTAAGGTTAAATATCTGGACTGTAGTACTTTGCTTCAGTAAGAAACAAAAAATCTTAATGAAAGACCTGTTATATTTTACTGGACTGATTATACTCAATCTGTATTATAGCTCAGTAAAAGAAAAGAACTTAGGAGTACTTCTAAGAGTATTTGATGCTTTATGTTGATTTTTTTAATCCAATGGCTGTATTACTGATCGTTGAAATATACTTTTCAATTGAGTGAAAAAGGTTAATCCACTTACAGTTAAATTGTAGATACATAAATAATGCCTTTGGGAGAAAATACTGCTGAGAGAAGATGGGCTGAAGTCTTTGTAGATTAAAATGTTTTCATAATACTTCTGTGGGTTTATTTAAATTCATCCTATTGTCTTCTTATAAAAGTGCTTTTTTTAACCTGCCTGACATCCTTCTATAATTCCCACACAATCATTGTACCTTTCTTGTTAAATATTTTAATTACGTTCTACAGGTTAAAAAAAATTGTAAATGTTATTGTGAGACGCTGTGTGTAATGTGTACAATATACCAGAACACAATGCATAGTCTATTTATTTGAAAAGAAAAAACACTTACATTCCCATTTTTTATGCTACCAACTTTCATTGGGTATCTTTGAGATGTGAAAATTAACAACTTTCTTATCAGTCATATGAAGCATTCATTAATCAAATCTTTTGTAGCATGTCTTTAGTATA
>RJWM01000193.1:155170-265226 GCA_004363535.1 Dasyprocta punctata | reverse complement strand
CTTCTCAGCTTCACACAGGACATTCTCTAAAATAGACCACATACTAGCCCATAGAATATGCTTAAGTAAATGCAAAAGAATTAAAATTATTTCATGCATATTATCTGATCATAGTGCTATGAAACTGGAAATTAATGACAAAAGAAACTGTAAAAACTCCATAAACACATGGAAATTAAATAATACACACCTGGACAATCAATGGGTCACAGATGAAACTAAAGAAGAAATTAAACAATATCTGCAAGTAAAGGAAAATGCAAATAAAACTTACTGGAACCTGTGTGATACAATGAAAGCTGTCCTCAGAGGGAAATTTATTGTAGCTAATTCTCGCATCAGGAAAACAGAACAAACACAAATAACCTGATGCTATACCTCAAACATCTAGAAAAAGAAGAGCAAGACAAGCCCAAAGCCAAAAGAAGGGAGGAAATTATAAAGACCAGATCAGAAATTAATGCAACTGAGACTAAGAAAATATTACAAGCAATTAACAATAAAAGTGTTGGTTCTTTGAAAGAATAAATAAAATGGGTAAGTCCCTATCCAACCTTATTAAAAAAAGGAAAGAAAAAACTCAAATTCATGCAATAAGAAATGAAAAGTATGAAATCACTACAGACCATGTGGAAATAAAGAAGATCATCAATATCTACTTTGAAAACCTTTACACTCATAGGTTCAAAAACACAGAAGAAGTAGACGTATTCCTAGAAACATATGAATTGCCAAAGATCGATTAAGATGCAAAACTGATGAATAACTGAATTTCAGTTAATGAGATTGAAAATGTAATTAGAACCTTACCAAAAAAGAAAAGCCCAGGTAATGATGAATTCACAGTTGACTTCTATCAGAACTTCAAAGAAGACTTAGTGCCAACACTTCTCAAACTCTTCAATGAAATTGAAAAGGAAGCAATTCTCCCTAACTCATTCCTGGAAGCAGGTATTACCTTAATACCAAAACCAGAGTAAGACCTAACCAAAAAACAGAACTAGAGACCAGTCTCCCTAATGAACATAAATGCAAAAATCCTCAATAAAATACTGGCAAACATAATGCAGCAAGCCATCAAGAAGATTATACACCACAACTAAATGGGATTCATCCCAGGAATGCAGGGGTGGTTCAACATAAGCAAATCAATAAATGTAATATAACACATTAATAGAGCCAAAAATATGAATCACATGATCATCTGAATAGATGCAGAAAAAACTTTTGATAAAGTCCAGCACTCATTCATGGTAAGAATCCTACAGAAAATCAGAATAGATGGTCTTTACCTCAATTTGATAAAAGCCATCTATGACAAACAAACAGCCAGCATCATACTAAATGGCCAGAAACTGAAAGCTTTCACTCTAAAATCAGGAATAGGACAAGGCTGTCCACTATCACCACTCCTATTCAGCACAGTGCTGGAAACATTAGCCAGAGCAATTAGATAAGAGAGAGAAATAAAAGGAATAAGGATAGGAAAGTAAGAAGTTAAATTATCATTATTTGCAAATGACATGATACTCTACATAGAAGACCCCAAAAACCCCATTGAAAGACTTCTAGATGAAATAAACAAATTCAGTAATGTAGTTGGATACAAAGGTAACACTCAAAAATCAATGGCATTCCTGTACACAAACAAAAAACACAATGAAAGAGAAATAAGAGAAACCACACCCTTCACAATAGCATCCAAAAAATGAAATACTTAGGAATAAGTCTAACAAGGAAGTAAAAGATCTATACAGTGAAAATTACAGTATTCTGACAAAAGAAATCGAAGAGGATTTCAGAAAATTGAAAGACATTCCCTGTTCATGGAGAGGAAGGACAAACACTGTGAAAATGGCCATTCTCCCAAAATTTTTATGCAGATTTAATGTAATTCCAATCAAAATTCCATTAGTAAAACTCACAGAAAAATAAAGTAGACCCATGCCTATCACCATGCACTAAAATAAAGTCAAAAGAGATCAAAGATCTAAATATTAAAACAGAAAGACTAAATCTGCTGGAAGACAAATTGGGTAGAAACCTTGAAGACATAGGGGTAGGCAGAGAATTCATGAACAAAAATCAAACTGCACAGGAAATACTTCCTAGAATCAACAACAGGGATCTCATCTTTTTTTTGCAGCACCTGGGATGGAACTCACAACCTCGCGCCTGACAGACAGGCACTTAAGTCACTGAGCCAAACTCCCAGCCCTAGTTTTGTTTTGGCAGGGTCGCACTATGTAGCTCAGGCCGGCCTTGCGTTCCTGTTGTAGCCCAAGCCAGGCCTTGAACTCACAACGCTCCACCTACCTCTGCCTCCCAAGTGCTGGGAATAAAGGCATGCGCCACCATGCCCGGCTTCTCATCTTATTAAAAAGTTTTCACATGTCAAAAGAAATCTCCAATAGAGTGAAAAGAAAACCCACAAATTGGGAAAAAATCTTAATCACCTGTCCCTCAGACAAAGACTTGTATCTAGAAAACATAAAGAATTAAAAAAAAATCAGGTCCCCAAAATTCAAAGACCCAATCCAAAAATGGGCATCTGAGATCAATACACACTTCTCATAGGAAGAAATACAAATGGCAAATAAATATATGAAAAAATGTTCAACATCGATGGTCATTCAGGAAATGCAAATTAAAACAACACTGAGATTCCATCTCACTCCAGAAAGAATGGCCAAGATCAACAAATCAACCAATAACAGCTGGAGATGGAATGTGGGGAAAAAGGAACACTTCTCCACTGTTGGCGGGAGTGTAGGCTGGTACAACCACTGTGGAAATCAGTGTGGAGAATCTTCAAGAAGCTAGGATTAGAGATCCCATTTGATCCAGCTATCCTGCTTCTGGGCATTTTCCCAGAAGAATTGAAAACACATACCACAGTGATATATGTGCACCCATGTTTATAGCAGCACCATTTGTAATAGCCAAATCTTGGAAACAACCCAAATGTCCATCAAGTGAGAAATAAATCAAACTCACATATGTAAATACCATATAGTCTTCCTAGTATAAGAAACTAAAAGATTAAATAAGATCCAAAATCTTCAATAAATACTGTGAAAGGGTTAGAAACTGCTCAAAGGGGAAAAATTTTTTCAGATAGGGAGAAGGAGAAAAGAAGGAAGGGAAAAGAAAAAAATGTAAATTTGTATATATACACTTAAGATAAATAAAATGATTGTGCTAATTCTATTAGTTCTTAGAACAAAACAGTTGACATTCATATGATTAGATCAATTTTGTATGTAATTTGAGCAACTCTTTTGAAGATAACTATGCAAAATAACAACCTTTGTTAAGTTCCTACCATCTTGTTATTGTTTTGGGTTTTTTGTTATTGTTGTCTATTTCTTTTTTGTTTCTTGATTTTCTTGTACTTTGTTTTGTTTTGTTTTTCCCTCTTTAAAATAAAAGAAAGAAAAAAAGAAATTCTGCTATATTCACCAAATAACATATTATACAACTATGATATTAAAAAAAGAATTAGGTAAGTGATAGATGGAATTAGGTTAAGTGATAGATGGAAATAAAAAAAATCCTCAAACATTAGTTGAACAATTAATCATGAATGTGGATATAGTTGTCTACTCTGTATGTTTTTAATACATAAAGGATAGATGTACATGTATAGGCTTATGCATGTCTAGAATTTCTCCTAAAGAGTTTACAAGAATTGATTTTATTATGTGTGATGGTATGAACAGCTATTTTGTGTATGTGCTGCCAAAGCAAGCACTGAACAACTATTTTGAAGAAAACAAGACCTTGTGGTAGCCATCGCTGATTTCCTATCATCTTGTTTTAAAGTACTATAATGCTTTTATTCTTTTGTTTTGATTGATTTTATTCTGTTGTGTTTTATTTGATTTTATTATATGTGATAGTATGGATGACTGTTTTGAAGAAAATGAGACATTATAGTAATCACTGTTCATTTCCTGTTATCTTGCTTTTAAGTCTTGCAATGCTTTCATTCTTTTCTTTCGATTGGTTTTAGTCTGTTTTCTATTATTTGATTTCAATATGTGTGAATGTATGGTCAGTTACTTTGAAGAAAACAAGAGACATTATCGTAGCCATTGTTGATTTCCTATTGTCTTGTTTTGGAGTCTAATAATGCTTTCATTTTCCTGTTTTAATTGGTTTTATACTATTTTGTTTTGTTTGAATTTATTGTGTATGAAGATATGGACAACCATTTCGAAGAAATCAAGAAACATTATGGTAGCCACTGTTTATTTCCTGTCGTGTTGTTTTGAAGTCCTGTGTTGCTTGCATAGTTCTGTCCTGATTTCCTCTGTTCTGTTTTGTTTTGCTTTATTCTCTTTAAAATAAAAAATATAAAAGAGGACTTACTATTCAATGAGGAAAAAAACAGAAAAAAAAGCACATACACAGCATTCCAGAACAAGATTCTTATATAAACAATGTGGTCAGGCTCTGCTTTTTGATGGTAGTAACTTTCTCTTGAGGAGATTTAAGGAAAAAAACAATTTTTAAAACAACATTTTTGTTAGTGGTTTAATTAAATTTCCTCTCAAGAAATAATTTCACCTCAACACTTCTATGCCCACTGTGCACATATACGTGATGCTGTTTCCAAATAAGATGTATGCATGTACATCTATTGATAAGATGTACATGTATGCATGTACATCTACATGTACATATATGATACTGTTACCAGGTAAGATATAAGTCATGCACTGCATAACTGTTTCTGTCAACAACAGATTCCATATGTGAAGATGGGCAATTCCACTGAAATTCTAGCCTTCTTAGTTTGAATAAGTACACTCTATGACGGTGGCGAATCAAAGATACTCATGTCACAGCAGGCTGTTTATTTCACTGAAAGCTCTAAAGGTTTGCCATCACTGCTGTATGATATTCGCATGATTGAAGTTCCTAATGACACCCTCCAGATATATCATTGCTGCTGAATGATGCATGACTATACAGGGAAAACCGATACATTAAATGTTGATAAGGCATTATGAAGAATATCAACCTTAAGGTAACATGTTCTTGGTAAAAAAAAATCAGTGATTTCTGAAAAACATAAGGGATATTCACCATTTTTACCACTACCACCCAAGACCAATCCCCCACTGCTCTCTCTGCCTCTATTCTTGCCTTCATGCTGTATTCTTAATGCAGCAGTCGGATTGATTCTGTTGAGGCCTACATTCAAAAATATTACCCCTTTGCTCAAAAGCCTTACTCAATTTTCTACTTCCTAGAGAAAAGGCCAGCACTCTTCCTTTGGCCTACAAGCCCCTGTTGGACATGCAGCCTTTGCTGGGTCTTCTAATGTGACCTCCAGTGGCTCGCCCTTGCTTTCTATGCTCCAGAGGCCTCTTACACTCATCGTCCCTCAAACACCCCTGGTCTGCTCCAGCCTCCAGCATTATGCACTTGCTCTTTGCTCTGCTGGGCTTCCTAGATCTTTCATTTCTTTATGCTTTTCTCCTTAAGAAGCTCCTTCTTGGTGGCCCTATTTAAAACTAGAATCCTGCCCTCCAGCACAGCTCCTGCTTTATTTTTCTCCGTTGTATACCTCCAAACACTGTTTGATTTACTTGCTTAGATTGTCTTAAAAAATGAAGGAAAACTCTATGAGAGCGGGATTTTGCTTTCTTCACTGGTATATCCCTAGGGCCAAGACAAGCAGCTGTTCATAATAGGTACTCAGTATATAGTTCCTAAATGATTGAAGGTTAGATGTCAAGCAGGTGAGTAAGTGTGAGGTTCAGAGGCCATGAATTCTATCTTCACTAGTACTTCTCTGAGGAGGCCAAATAGTGAGCCTGACAGTTGCACTTATATAAAAATCTGTTGTTTGGCCAATTCGCTTGTAATCTAGGTTTCTCTTTCATACATGTCTGTTTTGGACCAAAAGAAGAAATAAATGAGAATGTATGAGAATGGTTCTTTCTGATCCCATTTGAAGTACTAACATTATAAAACTCCAGAGTCTCTAATTGATGGCTAAGAAGCTGCAAGAGTGAACAGTGTTTATATTAGTAAGATTTCTCTCATTTTTATAAACCTGTACAAGTAGGAGTCTTACTTTGTGCAAGACACTACACTAAGTACTTTAATACTTTACCTGCATCAGTTCTCCTCTATGAAACTAGTCTGAGGTTATCACCACCAAGTAGCAAAGCCCTATGGCACACTGCCTTCCTGTAATGTCCTCTTTGTCCTGTCTGTAGAAGTTTCTTTCTCCCCAACCTTCTACTTCCAAATCTACTGTATAAAGAGCTCAGAAGCCAATGTCATCTATTCTCATGCTGATTTGTGCTTGGAAAAAAAACCTGAGAATTTTGCTGCCACAATTAAAAAAAAAATAAAATCTGCAGCCATGGTTGCTGTGATAGTTAACTGTTGTGTTGACTTGAGTAAGAAGCATGCCGTTGATTGGAGTAGCATGATTCTGGGTATGGGTGAATGGATTTACCGAAGACAGAAGGCCCAACCTGAGCGTGAGTGGCACCATCCAACAGGCTTGCACCCTGGATGGAATGAAAAAGGAAACAAAGAAGGAAGGTTCACTTCTTTTTTTCTTCAGAGAAGCTCCAGTCTTCACCTTTACCTTGGACATCTGTCTTCTGGATTCCAGTGCAGATTCTTCAGTTCTCCACACAGATTCCTCAGCCTTCCTTATAGACCCTTCTGCCTCCTGATTCGGACTTGTACAGGACTGTATAGAGGGCTCCAGGCCGCTGATCTTTTGACTAGATCCTTCAGAACTCCAACACGCAGACAGTCCCCTTTGCACTATTCCACACCTCACCTCTGCAGGTGGCCATTGTAAGCCTACCTTCTAAATTCTTATATACAGTATTTATATATCTTATGTTAAATCTATTTCTTTAGTGAGCAGTCTGATAAGGTCACTATTTAAAAATGTTATCCATTATTTCTCCCTTTCAATCAGGCAAATCTATATGCATGGAAACACGTTCCACTCCAAGTTATAGTTTCACACTTTAAAAGCCAGGATGGGGAATAAATATCTTCATATATATTCTGAGATGATCCAGAAATGTTAAACATCATAAGCTACAGGCAAAAACCCATAAGAGGACCAATCTGAAAATCAGTAAAGCTTGATATACAAACAAAAGTTGTAGTGTCTTGAGTACTGTTTTTCTAGTAGGCATATCTAGAAAAAAGTAAGAAACTTAAGTACTTTGGTTTGGCTCCTGACAAGCAAAACAAGAAGCCACAACTGGGATATATTTGAAGAGAACCCACTCTAAAGCTGTGGAATCATCTGATTTTCAAAATATCTCTGGCCAAATGTGATGGGCTAAGTCACCAGCTGAGGTACTGGTATTAAATCTGCTCATCTCATAGTCTAGAGTGTGATAATGACATTAATTGAGCAGTACTGTGCTTCTTATATGTTCATTGCATTTATTTTCAATCTCTATTTTGGAGATGTAAAATTGAGGTTTTGAAAAATCCAGCAAATTGCTCAAAGTCACAGAGCTAAAAAGTGGTACTGACCAGAGTCAAATCAATCTTTGTACAACCTGAAGGCAGTTTTTTCCAGGCATTCTAATACTCTGCCTCCTGCAAGAGTGTAAGCAAATGTGGGCAGGGCCCAGGGCTGAGTTTCCTTTCATCTAATATTAACCAATCGTCCACTCTCTTCCCCTAGGTAAGTTAGCATCATAGAGAGAAGCCTGTTTTATTTATACTACCTCAGTAAAGGCCTCTTGACAGTGAATTATGGGGAAGCCAGCACTCTGAACCATTTTCAACACTGAGATTTCTTAGGCAGTTTTTAATTGTCAGTGCCCAGGGAAGATGGAAAAAGGAAGGGTTGGCAGTGACACCCTGCAGACTGACCCTCTAAGCACTGGCCTTGTCCCTATTCCTTTTTTCCTACTGCATGCCTCCCATATCCCCCACTGGGGATGCTCCAAATGATGAATTGGGCTGCATTCCAGAATATTTATACTCCACTCATTTGGAATTCAAACTGCGTTTTCTTTGAGAACCAGTGTTATACACGGTGGCTGTGTTTCTAGGCCAGTCCTCAAAAGTCTATATTTAAGCTAGTATTGGGGAAAGTTACAAGGAAACAGATTTTTGGCTCAAATTAAGAAGAATTTTCTAATAATAAGTATTGCCCAAGATGGAGTGTGTTACCTTGCGAGGTGTTAACGACAGAAGGTAAACAGCTTTCTGGGCATCCCCACAGAGTCTCCAGAAACAGTCACAGGACAGAAGTCCTATGAAGGGAAGCTAGCAGGAAAGGCTGGATTGCACTGATTTTCAAAAGCTCTTCTCATCCCAACTATTGTGCAGGAAACCTTGTGATTTTCCTAGCCAATTATCTCCCTGGATTTTCATACGTGAATGAATAGGAGCTGTGGCAACCCAGGAACCATTTTCTCAGACTCTGAGTTTCATTTCCTTTGATCTCCAGAAGGAAATGATAGGCCATGTAATGCTGTCACATAAAGAGCTACAGAAATACCTGTTCAGTGTAATGAGGTTCCAACTAAAATGAGCTATGTTCTGCAACTGAAGAAGCATTTGTCCTGTTATTTTGATACCTCTATTTTCCCAAGGCAAATATACTGTAACATTTCTTAGCTAGAGGCAGAAATCCTGACTGATTTTAACTATCAGTGAGGCTGATTAATGATAAATTTACAAAGCTATAGAGGTGATTTTCATACTTTTCACATATACACAGGCTTCTGTCAAAAACCTGAGATACACATTGGAACTAAAAAGAGAACATATCTATTAGTAATGGTTTATTGCACCCAGAAATCTATTTCAATAAAACAATTATACAGCTCCTTAGATAGCTGTGGGACAAATTCAACTCCAGTTTTTACCCCTGTGTACCACAGCTACCTATAGGGGGCATACTTCATTCTCCCTGCTCGGTCCTCTTTCCCCATCACTGACCAGTTAGGACCTACTTGCTCTTCAAAGTACAAAAACAAAAGCAAACAAAAATCCCCCCAAAACAAACAAACAAACAAACAAAAAACCCTTTCCCACCAAGAAGTCTTTTCTGACATTTAAAGACAAAAATCATGTTTTCTACAAGTGCTTAGGATTTTCCACACATCTTATGATTGACATTTTGCCTTGCCTTCTAAGACCATATGAATACCTTGTCTGCATTCTCAATTATTTCTACCTCAAAAACAGACTGAATCTCTCAAAGCATTGTTATTAACTGTATTTATGTATCTATGCATATATAGCAATACATACATATACAGCAATATGTATATGTATACATATGCTGTATATATATATATATATATATACACACACACAGTATATATATACATATTGCTGTAAGGGTGTGTCTATCTATCTATCTATCTATATGTCATGTGGCACCTAGTATTTGATTTTCACAATGAAATATAATCAAAAAGAGTGCTTTGATCACATGGAGCTTTTATCTAGGGCACATCAATTTCCACTTCGGTCTCTGAGGTTGCTAAAAAGGCATGGGATTGGGAGAGGTAGGTCGTAGGGCCTGACAAGAAAAAGAGGTAGAAATACAGGACAGTCAGTTGTGGAGCCACTACTAAAAGCTAAGATAAGTGGTGGAATTTCTGGTAAAGCATTTTCCCAACTCATTTTGCTTGTGATATTCAATCACAAAGAACTCAACCATGTATCATGAGACTTCTGGAAAGAAAAGACATACAAGCCACCTTGAGCAAAGACAGGGTTTTCTAAGGACCCCAGGTATCTTGTGGGGGAGCATTAGAGACTCAAAACTCCAGAGACAGAAGTGCCAGCCTTTCCCTCCCATAGAACAGGCTCTGAAATCTACTTCTCTTATGCATCTGCGACTTTGTCCCCTATCCAAGCAGGCAATGTTCTCTGTACAGTAACAAAAGTTTCCCATTAGAGCACCCCTCCCCCAATTCGAACACCTAACAGAGACTGATGAGTAGCTTTGAACTGTGATTTCAAATACATGGAACAGAGAATCTGAGGGACTCATCACAGGTTAGGTGATCTCTCTGATGCCACAGGCTATGATGAAGTCAGGGCCATATCCCATTTTATCAGCAGATATAACAGATGCTCAGAAAAAGCTGTGAGCAGGGCAATCCAACAATTAATACATCAGTCACCATGAGATTTATCTATCTCTTTCCTCTTGGGATAAAGAACAAGGACTGTGAAGCAGTATATATACTCAGCTTGAATCAATACACTCTGCAGTGCACACAGCACCAGAATATTTTAGTGGCGGACCTGGTACCAAAATAATCCTTTGCACAGAAGAGGCCTTGGGGAAGTAAGTCCTACCCGAGTAGATAGAACCAGTCTGCAGAAGCAGGAAACCTGGCTACCTAACCAGCGTGATTGGGAAATAATGCACTACAGGCAACTCCAGGAGGCCAAAACCTTCCCTGAGATTCTCGCAAAGCATGGCTCAGGCTCTCCACGCCAAGTTACCTCATATAAGTGAAGTCATTATATTCAGATAACTGGCTTATTGCCTAACTCAAGAGTATTTCACAGACCATGTAAAGCAGCTCCCCTTTAAATGATCCAGTGACACAGGTGGGATCCTTTGGACCTCTTCTGGCCTTCACGGAACGTCTCACAATATCTGGCTAAATACTGCCTCTCCTCATCTTGCAAACTCACAGTGGCTGCCACTGCTGGAGCAGAGACTCCTCTCATATGAGAACGAGGGCTTGAGGGCTTGGCTGTCTGGCGCAGTGCGAATAATATAGTATACGAAGAAAGGTCACACTGTGCCACAATTTGTTGACATATTTATTTGGGAAGCAGAAAAAGCCTGAGGACAAAGCAAATACAGTTCTCCCTTGGGATCCAGGGGAATTGGTTCTAAAACCCACAATGGATACCAAACTCTGCTCAGGTTCAAGTTCCTTATATTAAAAGGCATGGGGCTGGGACCTGGTACCAAAATAGTGGCTTAAGTGTCTGCCTGGCAAACGTGAGGTCATGAGTTTGATCCCTGGTACCAGGAAGAAAAAAAAAAGGATCTCTTCCACTAAAAGTCATGGAGTTTGCATATAACCCATACACTTAAATCATCTCTAGATTACTTATAATACCTAATACAATGTGACGCTGTGAAGTAGCCATTTTATACTATTGTTCAGGGAATAATGACAAGGAGGAAGTCTGTATGTGTTTAGTACATGCAGACTTCTTCCATTGCCTTTCTTTCTTCTGAATATTTTTCATCCACAGTTAGTTGAATCCACTGATGCAGAACCCAAAAATGGAGGGCCAAATGTGTAAAATGAATACTTTCCAAAATACTAGAGGACATAAGCACAAATTTTTTAAAAATAAATAATATAGTAAATAAAAAGCAAGCAAATTTGGGGGTGGATCAGGGGTCTTCTTTACCTAACAGGAAGAACACACTATTGGCATCTGTTAATTATCAAATTACGTTAAATGTAAATGCCCAGACTAACCTATGGTAACTGAAGTACAAAGAGTGACTGCTATGGAGAGATGGAGAGTGAAGGCAGGGGCATAAGGGTTGACCACATAAAGGATCCTGATCCTGAGAGGGTATTATGAAGGAAGACCTCAAAACACAAACAGACAAATAATAAGTGAAGAAAAGTTAATAGATAATCGTTGGAGATAACAGAAGGAAGAAAATGGTTATTGGATTTTTATGCCACAAGAAAAATTAAAATATCCTCTGACATTTGTAAGGTGCTTTACAAAGTATTTTCACTCATAAAATTTCACTTACTCCTCATGATAACCCCATGAGGCCCACACAATCAGCATGGCCAGTTTCAAGATGAGAAAGCAGGCTCAGAGAAAATTAAGTGTTGCCTCAAGTCCCATAACCTGTAAGGGACACAGAAACAATAGAAACCCAATGCCTTGACTCCTGGGCCAAGTCTTCTTGACTACATCATGCTGAAGACTTTTGTAAATAAGTTTTTCTGGTTAATGGATTTAATTCATTTTATTTTGTGTATCTGAGTTGAACCCAACCTGGTTCTCTAAATTGTAAGCATCCCTGAATGATGAGTATTAGTATCGTTGTCATTTGAACACAGAGGAATCAGAGATGACAATCTTCCAGAACTATGGGATGCCATTTATACCTAACATCCAGCATTTCCAACTTTTCAGTAACCAAGACTAGAGTTTCCTGTGAACAAAGACTGAAAATCGAGGGGTTAAAATAAAGTCTGTTAAGTTACTATTGCCACAATTATGTCACTTTTTAGACTTTGGCTCAATTTGTCTTGAGGATTCATGAATGACTATCTTGTCATTTTAATATCATTTGAGGTTAGGAACTGAATCATTTTGTATTGCCAGGAACACCTGTATACTGTCCTACATATAGTACACACTCAAAAAGTGCTACTTTTTTCAATATATTTGGCACTTTCTTGAAAATAACTATAAGAATAGAATTCTGTGCACAAAACTGAATCATAGACTAAAATGCATTTCAGTAAACTCAAGACGAAGTTATTATGATGATATATGTATTGACTATATGTGCTCTCCCTCTTTAATCCAAGTACGGGCACAATTTACAGAGCTTAGCTAAAGCATGCTAGCTAGCAAAACCAACCTATAGCAACGTTTGTGTTAGGAAAGAATAGTGAATATAATTTTTTAAATGTATGCATTTCTTGCAGAGTATAATCAGAAGAAAATCTACAAATAGGAAAATGCTTTCCAAATTATGATGCCTACCTTCTCCCTACTTCTCACCAATAAGTCAGATGGTTTTCAGGCTGAGTTATCAGCACTGTTCTTTCTAAGCACTAGGGAATTTAAGTGCTGATCTCAGTGTGGGTCCATGGGCTGAGAAAATCTGCTCTCCTGTGGCCACCAATCTTTCGCAACAATGAAGACATAAAGATCCCAGAAGTAAAGATAAAATCAATGAAGTTGCTTGGTTGCAACTGTACTTGCCTTCTCTCTTAAAGGTAACACTCTACTTTTTACCTTTATATCTATTCATTATTCATTCATACATTCATTCATTTAAGGCACTGGGGATTGAACACAGTGCTTTCATACCAAGGTACATCCCCAGTCTTTTTTATTTTGAGACAGGATCTTGCCAAGTCATTAAGTTATCCAGGCCGGGCCTGAACTTGTAATGCCTAAGCCTCCCATAGTGCTGTGATTATGGGTATGCATCTCATCAGGCCTGGTTTAAAGGTAGAACTTTAGAATTAAACACCATCCACCAATTCTATCACCTTAACTCACGTTCTGAAATTCAGAATCATTCCACTGCACACAAGAATGCATGTAATTGCTGTATATAAATCATACCTCATTATGCATTCAAACTGGGAAGTAACTAGAGCTTCTTACCTTTTAAACTTAACTCTTTTTGGAAAGCATATTACAGCTCATATCATTCTTTCAGATTATGTGGAAATTCAAAAGTTCTTCCAAACAATGATACTGTGAACACGTTTTCTTCATCTCAATCCACCTCGCTCCTTCAGTTTTGGGCATCTCCAGTTACCTGTTTTATAAGTAGGCGTCCCTTCACACCATTCTACCACTTAATTCTATTGACACCTTGGGAGAAGAGTAAAAATAAACACTATCTTCACAAAACCCTACAGCTAAGCATGTTCATATTTGTCTGAGTCAATTTTTCAAAGAAAGTTTACTAACAAGCCATAGTCACATCCTATCTACCACAAAATTCTTCAACCTTTTTTCTAAGTGAGCATATAAGACATAAGATAGTATAACAAAAGCCCTGCAGTAATACATCTATACTTTATGCCAGATGACTTTTCCCATAATTTTTTTTACAGGCTTCATTAGAAAGCACATGCATTATTACTAGTAACGACGAGAGCTTTAATCTCTTTGACTAACAAATGTCTGGAATTTGTCGGGTCAGTAACTCATTGCCAGGGGATTGACAAGTAGTATACTAACTTAAATATAAATTTAGTAGGCACCAAAAGAAAAAAATACCTTACTCTTTTCAATTTCTCCTGGGCAAACTAGCTACATCTTATTATTTCATGGAGTTGATGAGTGGTTTAAATATAGTATGTCTAATGGCAGGCATTCAGATGTGTTGAACAGGAAATGTTAAATAAAAGCTGTGGGTTTCTCATTATTATTTTATTATTAATAATATTGTTGTCATTGAGCGCTTCCAAATATTTCCATAGCTATATATAGTACCAAGAATCTGTACTGCCTCCCATCTTTTTATGTTCTGAATTGCCTCTTGAGAAAAGCTTTTATTCTGTTAAGCATCTAGCCAGTTATGAATCTAGAGGTCTGCTCTGGCTTTTAGGGAAAATAAATGTTTTTTTGGCAGCCAAAGAATAGTGATCTCACTTTTTGCACAGGCATCTCTAGCTCACCCTCAAAAGAGCTTGCAATCATTAAACTTTAATCAGAGACAGTAGCTGTTTCAAATCGAGCTCTTTGAAAAGGCATGGAGTTTGTCAGCTCCCCCACCTGCAAATTAAGCTCCTACATCTGAAAGTTGGCTGTAGGATTGTTGTGGGGACTCTGGTCGAGGGGGTCAGGCCCAGCCAGGCAGTAAAAGACTTGGAGAGCAGCGGAATTAGAAGTGCCTAGAAACCAATCAGCAAGAATTCCAAAGCTGCTCCTTCCCTTACCCCAGCAAGCAGAGGTGACGCTATATATTATGGTTGCAATGAGAAGACTGAGTGGGCTCAAGTTAGCATTGTTGGAGTATGAGCGTAAGCAAATGAGGCAGCTCCCCGTGTTGGATATTACATTAGAAATTGCCCATGATTAGCAGGGGGAGAGAGGCAAGAGGCAGCAGTAGCTAGAATAGAGTTAAGAGCAGTCTTCCTGGGTTAGAACAATCCTTTCTACCCCTTACTAGCTGGGAGACCTTTGGCAAGTGATTTTGTGTGCATTCCCTCATCTGCAACATGGGTACAGTGATGGTCAAGTATCTACATGACAGGGTTGATGGAAAAATTCAATGAGTTACTGTGTGTTAAATACTTGGACAAACATCTGGTGCATCAGGAGCATTCAAACAATGTTAGCTTCTATATTCATCATCACCTACTCCAAATCCCACAATTTCACAAATAAGAATGAGGCCCACAGAAGCTAATTATCTGCCTAAGATCACACAGTGAGTTAGAGGTACTGCCACAACTGGAATCCACGCCATTCAGTCATGTATCCATACTCATTCAAAATATCATGTTTGAAGGCCTCTGAACAGCTTTTTTTACAGAGGGAGGTGCAAGACAGTCTCTGGAGAGCACAATTAGATTTATCAGGACTGTTCATAGCGAGAGCATTTAACCTATTTTGAAATTCAAAATTTATTAAGAAAACGTAAAACAATATTGTATTGGGTGATAATGCTACGTACCCCCAAGTCCTCATGTACTTTTGATGGGGCTGAGTCTGACACTTGTGATCAGTTTGTTGTCTAGAGCCAGGATTAATGATGTGACTGTTGTACCTGCCCAGGGGTGGAGCCGACATACAGTGTAAGGGAAGGCGGGTCTTCCGCTTCCACTTTCCCTCTCTCTCTCTCTCTTGCCAGTGCGCCTTGCTGCTCGTGG
Source organism: Dasyprocta punctata (assembly GCA_004363535.1). Taxonomy (NCBI): domain Eukaryota; kingdom Metazoa; phylum Chordata; class Mammalia; order Rodentia; family Dasyproctidae; genus Dasyprocta; species Dasyprocta punctata. The sequence continues at coordinate 249,621 of RJWM01000193.1, read as the reverse complement.
CTGCCATGAAAGGCAGCCCTGCCCCACCACACTGCATTGGAGCCAACTTAAGTATGGACTGAAACTCCTGAGAAACTGTAAGAATAAACCTTTCCTTCCCTAATTTTTGGCATCAGGTATTTTGTCTCAGCAACGAGCGAAAAGTAACTAAGACAGAATTTGGTACCAGAGGAGTGGGGTCGTTGCTGTGACTATTCCTGACCATGTGGTTCGAGAGCCTTTGGAAATGGCTTGTGGGGAAAGTTTGGAAAGGTTTGGAGATGTCGTCTACATGCATAGAGCTGGAATGGCTTAGGCTGTTTTGTATGGGAGATTCTGGTCAGAGCTCAGGAGACCAGAAGGCTGATAGAAAGCCTGCCGGTAAGACCAGGCTCGGGAGATTTCTGCTGGGAAGAAGAACGACATTGGGTGTTGGACTCCACACAATGTGTGTTATGGTTTGGCAGAAAGTTTGTCAACGTTTTGCCCATGCCCCGAGACTTTGCCTGAGACTGAGATTAAGGGTGATGGATTTATTAATCTCGCGGAAGAAATCTCCAGGCAGCCAAACGTTGAAATGGTGGCCTGGCTTTTGTTGGGGGCTCTTAGCCAGGTTTATGTTGCAAATAAAGAGCAAGGAGCCCACCACGGTGATTTAAAACCTTGTGAGTTTGGCCAGGAAGCTGTGGACTTTAAAGATGGAACTGAGACCTTGATTATTGAGAAGGAACAAAAGAATAAAAAAGATGGCCTGGGGGCATCCCGGGAAGCAACTGGGCCTCCAGTCTTTGCAGCCTCAGGCCTTTACAAGTGAAAGAGTTTGCTTGGAGGAAAAAGCCGCAGAGTGCCCTGTCCCAAAGTGGTGACAAAAAGCCGCAGAGTTCCCTGTCCCAGAGTGGCGACAAAAAGCCACAGAGTGCCTTGTCCCAGAGTGGCAACAGAGGCCACACCATGTCCCAAAATGGAGGTGGTCACACCAGGTTCCAGAGTGGCGGCAGCGTAGAGAAGCTGTTCCTCACAATCAGGTTCAGAAAGCTCAGCGATCCAGGCAGTCGACCCCTACAGCCAAGAGAGAGGAAAGCCTGGCTACTGCTCCAATGTGCAGCCGACCTTGGCGGCATCCACGTGGCGCTGGTTTTAAGTACAAGAAAAGGCTAAGGCAGCTTCTGCCTCGCCTGCAGAGAGCAATGTGTAAAGATGTTAAGGTGGAGCCAAGGAACATGGATGTCCAAGAAAAGCTATGGAAGTTAAGACCCCTAAAGGTGCCGCAGGGGTGGAGTCACTCAAGCCTGTTGGAGCTTGTAACCAGATTACTTCAGATGCTGAGCAGAGAACTCCAGGACTTAATGTTTGCCCTGTTGGATTTTGGACTTGCTTTGGTTCCAATGCTTTGTATTCCCCCGTTTGTAACTTTTGGAATGGTAATGTTTATCTTGTGCCTTTATATGTTGGAAGTGATTAACCTGGTTTTCATTTGTACAGGGGGTTACAGATAAGAGTTTGCCATAGATCTTGAAGGAGATTTGGGACTTGGACTTTTCAGCAATGCTGAAACTGTTAGGACTGTGGCAACTCTTAGAGATGGACTAAATGTCTTTTGTAGTAAGGATATAAATGAGTCCTTGGGGGTCCAGGGGTGGAATATATTGGGTGATAATGTTATGTACCCCCAAGTCCTCATGTACTTTTGATGGGGCTGAGTCTGACACTTGTGATCAGTTTGTTGTCTAGAGCCAGGATTAATGACGTGACTGTTGTACCTGCCCAGGGGTGGAGCCGACATACAGTGTAAGGGAAGGCGGGTCTTCCGCTTCCACTTTCCCTCTCTCTCTCTCTCTTGCCAGTGCGCCTTGCTGCTCGTGGCTGCCATGAAAGGCAGCCCTGCCCCACCACACTGCACTGGAGCCAACTTAAGTATGGACTGAAACTCCTGAGAAACTGTAAGAATAAACCTTTCCTTCCCTAATTTTTGGCATCAGGTATTTTGTCTCAGCAATGAGCGAAAAGTAACTAAGACAAATATAAACCAAAAGGAACACGTTAGGTAACTGGAAAATCAACCTAAGGTATACTGGACAGGGATTTATTTTCATACTAGTGTGCTGTCTCGCCTTACCCAATCACCATCTGGTTGGTCACAAGATCCAGATAAAGATTTAACAGAACACCAGCAGAATAACAGTGCTCAAGGTCAGAAGCACCAGTACTTCTCAGCAAAATGTTCCCCAAACCAGGTGACTCAGAATAATTTACCATATACATCACCCTATTGAATCAAAATCTCTCTCCAGTGCACAGTATCCTGAGGTCAATGTAGTCTGTGAAGAGGGAGGATTGGGGCCAATTTTATCACATCCACTAGAACTACCTGTTCTACAGCAAGACCAACATTCATATTGTCAGAGCAAGAGAAGCTCAGAACATTGATGAGATCCCATGAACATCAGAGAGAAACCCTGTTGGTCTTTTAGAGCAAAGATATCATCCTTTCTGCCCACCATCCCTTCCATCTTTTATTCACTGTTGTCAGAACAAAATGGGTGGACATTCCCAACTGGCTATTAACCCAGGCTGGTGACAGATCTCTTCCCTTTCATATCTAGTTTCCACTCCCCAAATTTTACTTTCCTTGGTAAAATAGGAGAAAGTATAGTTTAGAGTTTATCTGAGGTAAATCTCAATTGCATGTTTTAGTATTAAGGACTTTCTGCTGACTTTTAGCAACCAACCACTCTAAGAAAAAATACCTGCCTCATGACCTTTTTTTTTTTTTTTTGCTGTATTGATACTCTTTTGTATTTGTTTCAACTACCTCAAATATACCTTTGCTCATAATTCTCCCCAATCTAAAAAGAAAAACAATATTGCACTCATTCTTTAAAATCCAAACTGGGTCATAGTTCCTCCCAGGATATAAATTCCCTACCCTCAAATCTGATGTTGCAACACCTGGCTAGTGATAGGCCCTCCTCAACCCACTATGCTGTCTTGTGTCTCTTATTGCGGTCTGCCCTGACATTTGAAGACCCTTTTTAAGGATTCATTGTGCACCTTTCCCTGCCCTCCACACCATCCATTTTCAGCAGAGGTTCTTCCCTCTTTTCTGGAGTGGTATTTAACACCACCATGGACAGTCTACAAAGCGTTGCCATGGACTAGGAACCTAAGTGTGTATCAACTTATTCATTTTAATACTTCTACCTCTCATGAGGCTGCTACTGTCATGATTTCCCATTTTATGGATGAGGAAATAGAGATTCAAACTAGTTAAAGATGTTGCTGAAGAATTACATAATTGGTCAATGCAATGTCAAGATTAGAAACCAAGCAGCATCATTCCAGTTTGTGCTTTTACCCACTGCCCTCCAGCTGCCTACTCTTGTGGCTGTTGCTATTACAGGATTGCACTATATTTTAGCCATTTACATGTGTACATTTGCAAAAGAGAGAGTCTTTCTTAGGGCAGAAATTAGATCTTATTGAATTTTTTAGCTTCTCCATGTTTGCTGCATTTAAAGCCAATTTTTCTGAGCACTCTAAACTACAGAAACCAGTTTGTACTTATACTCATTTATTCTTTATTTGTTCATATCTGCAGGTATTAGTTTCAACTGGAGTTTAAGCTCCTGTAAGGTTGAGATCACCTCCCACCCTTTTCCAGATCTGCTGCAGTACTAAGCACAGGGACAAGCAAAGCATAATTGTCCCATGAATACCCACTGGGAAACTGGGTGGCTCTACTTCCTCTCATAATAATACTGTCTGTTATTCAGTATAATTTTGCTGACATTTCCAATAAATCATGGTCTCCATGAATCCTAAGCATAGTCCTGAGATATCCTAGTCATGGCTGCCAGATGTAATGGTACCTACAGGCTCAAGGTTGTCTACCCTTTAACCTGGAGGATCACTATGGACAGGGTTGCAGAGACACTGCAAATCTGCTCTTGCCACACAAAGGCACAGAAACAGAATAGAAACTGTAAATGGGCTCCAGAAGAAACCTGATAAATATCTACCATTAAAGGAGGAGGACTCTTCGTCCTGAGCAGAAATCACTATTTCACGCTCTGTAATGAAAAGTAAAGGGCAGCAGCAGCATGAGGTGGAAGTAGCAGGATGAGGCAGCAGCTAGAGGAGAAGACTACAAATCCTGAGATAAAATAGCAAGAGGGCTTTCAAAAAAAATAAACCTAGCAAAAAGAGATTCAAGGGGAAAACACTTCTTTTTTTCTTGGTCCCTCTTTATCCTTTCTTTTTCATCCTTCTTTGGCTATTTGTTTGCTGCAATCTTGGCTAAGACTTCTGAGCTTCCACCTCCGATCTGTATAATGAAGATTCATATCTGCTCTACAGGGACAAAATGGGAAACAGCTCTGAATTTTACCACGGGACACAATTCAGAACTTACTGCTTGTAGGAGTTTGAAGGAATACATGAAGGGAATTTTTTAAAGCATCAGAAGGGAAAGTAAGGAGGGAAAGGAAAAAGGAAAGGGAGGAGGGGGAGAAGTCATCATGAGAGACCTGCTATTGGGTAGAACTGGTCAGAGGACAGCTGCATCCTTTCAGAGAGTTTTTGGACCCCTTCCCTCATAGTTAACTCTGTCAACATCACCATGAAGGTAAAGGTAAGCAGGAACTTGGGTTTACAAGATAAAAATGGAATACATGCTTTCATAAGGGAACTAGAATTACTAGCATCATACAATTTTCTTTGTTCCCCAACAAACCTCTGAAAGAAAAACCTTCACATGAGAAAGTTCAAAGTCTCTTTTCAGAATTGCAGATTGCAGAAATACTTAAAGCAGGTGGGCGGTGCCCTCTGACATCAATCATGCAGCAAGCATGCTTGAGACCTCTTACTGGAAAGCTGTGCCCTAGTCTTTCAGGCCAAGAGTTTGCACAGATCCTCTAGCAGAACGACTGAGCACTGGCTTAGGCTCTTCATCTGACCGATCATAAAACCCAGCTCCCACAAATCCCTAACATGAGACCTTGGGTAATGTTTCCTATACCTCATGTGTCAAATGAGGATAACCTATCTCAGAAATACAGTGAGTACTGAAAGAAAAATAGATAACATTGATAACCACTCACCTCTGGCAAGGAAAGTAATGGACCCGCATTCAGAAGACACCCATTGGAGCTGTTTTCTTGGGGCTGAGGATATAGCTTAGTGGCACAAGTGCCTGCCTGGCAAGCACAAGGTCCTGAGTTTGATTACCGATACCAAAAAAATAAAAAAAAATAAATATAATAAAAAATGTTTTCTTCTTATTGCACATGGACAATTCCTTGGAATTCTCTTTAAACAGTAAATGCTGTGGACAGAGACCTTTAGGGTAAGATGGGCCCAGGTTCTAATATACCTGTTATCAGGTACTATGGAATTGAGCACCATCTTACTGAATTTGTTTCTATATCTGTAGAAAACAGTGATAGGATGCAATGTTAGAAGATGCCTTTTTGTTCCTGTATTTTACTATTATTCTATGTATATGTTTTGGGATTGGGTAGGAAAGAAGTCAGGAGGAGCTCGGACTGGTCTCATGTGGAGGCAAGCACAGAGCACAGGGTCAAGAAATGATAATTTTCCTTCCTGTACAAAGAGGACACCTTTGACATTTGACCCTATCCAATTATCTTCAAACTTCTAAAATGCAATGAAAATTCAAGTCTAGGGCCGGGGATATAGCCCAGTGCCATAGCACCTGCCTGGCAAGTACAAGGTCCTGAGTTCAATTCCCAGTTACCCCCCCCCCAATTCAAGTCTAATACCATGATATTTTAAACCTACTTCCATCCTGGCTTCCTTCCCAACCCGTTTTAAACCTCATGATGGTATATATAAAAGAAAAATATGGAATAGATCACTGTAGAACAAAGCTATTTGTGTACTGATTTTGAAAGAGCCTATCCCATTCATGGCTGAGGTTTTTAAAAGAAGTACTCTGGCAAATAGAATCACAATCAGAAAGTAAACAAAATATTCTTATCCCTCGAGGGCAAAAAACATTGTTTAGAGATAAGGGAAAGGCTGAGCCTAAACCTACCCAAACAAATCCCACTAATGAAGACTATGTACATCATTACCAAACTAACAAAGAAGCAACAAAACCATCCAACAAGAACTGTACCTGAAAAACAAGTAATATATACATCTGACAATAGTCACCCAATATGTGGCAGAGTGTGACATGACACAGGAGGGACAGCTATGTGGCACAAGAATACAGAGGATAGGAAATTACTCCTCACTAGGAAAAGCAAAAACGTCTTTGTGAAAGTTAGCACTGGGAATAGGGTCTACAAGATAGAATGGATCCTGATAGCTGAATGTGAGCAAGAGAGAACATTCCAGGCAGAAGGGAAGATACAATAACCAAATCTGACAATGTAAAGGGTCCATCTCACATGGCATGTAACTGCTACGTTCATGTGCCAGTCTTAACAGAATCCCTTTTCCACTTCTTGGGTAATGAGATCTCAGACAAATTACTTAACTTCTAAAGACCTTGTTGCGGTTAAAACAAGAGAAAACAAAACAAAACAAAACAGATGATGATAGCCAGTTTGGAAGATTAGTAAGGAGATCTAATAACATAATATAAACAAAATCACTCAGGTCTGAGTCTAACAAATAAGCAATAATTTGGAGCTATTACCATTCTCATTATCTCGCAGAAGACTCCTTTCTCGAGGCCAAATACACACATCCTTGAGGAAACTTTCTAGATATGGCCCAGAAGAGTTTGCTAGGATAATTCTCTCCCTATATAGTGGGTGTTTTACAAATAGTTGAGCAGATTTCTCCAGGTGCACTAGGGAGCTTTTATCTATTAAAACATGAAAACAAAAGACGTCGAAGCCTCTGCCCAGCAAAGTCCTGGCTTCTTGTTTGCTTTAACCAATCATATTCCAGGGAGAAGCAGACAATGACCAAAATGCGTACTGAGTGTCAGGCTGGAGTATGCTGAGTTTTCTTATCAATCAAGAATTAATAGAAAACCAATTTGCCTTAACTCATAAAAACTTAAATCTATGAATATATCCCTTGCATTAGAACATGAAGTGTGGCCATAATTTAATCTGTCTTTGATGAATTAAGTCCTAGCAGTACCTCAGTCCATACAATTTAAGAAACTTCCCACATAATTGAGGCTTTACAGAGCAGGGGCTGGGCCAACTGTAAAAATAAGCTGATGGGAGAGGGAGGTAGTTTGAGCCTAAGGCAGAAGATAGTGCCCTCCAAGTCAGAGCTTTCAGGCTAACCATGATCTACAAAGGAAAAGAGATCTATAATGAATCCCTGTATACATGCACATACATAATTTAAGCAAGGGTTTCTCAAAACCATACTTACCCTCACTATGAAGACTCATTCTGATATTTTCTACTGTACTGCATTTCAATTTTTAAAATGCTGGTTATTACCTACTAAATCAATGTCAAGAACTCACAGTCTGGAAAACCTTTTTATAGGCAGCACTCAGATTGCACCACAGGGGGCCATGCCCTGTGTTCTTGGAGACAGAAAGTCACAAAGGGTGAAGGAAGTACGTCAATATAATTTTAATCAAAGAAATGAGTAAAAAAACAAAGACTGGAACTTTTGCCCAGAATTGGAAGTCAGTGGGGAGGGAGGTATAGCTCCCTAAGGTAGAGTTCTAGGTAGTTGCTCATTCTCCCCCTTCACAGAGTTAGCCAGACACACATGCCACTTGCCATACCCTACAATCAGGTGTGTCCAACCAGCAGCTTGCTGGTCACTTGCCCTCTTTTTAAAAATATTATAATAAAAAATTTTAAAGGAAATTTTGTCACATATATAGTAATTATGTTACACATTTTATATGCAGCCCAAGACAATTCCTCTTCACTCAGTGCAACCTAGGCAAGACATACCTGCTAGGGAACACAGTGAGGAATCCTTAATATTCCCATTCAATAGGCCAGTTATTGTTTGCTGGGTCAATGCATTACGTGTCGACGGGCCTACAGCAGAGTCTAATATTGAAACACCCTTCTGCTACAGAAAAAGCAGAAAATCACTTCAACGTGAAAGCACTTTTTACATCATTCAACTGTCACAAATGTCTGTGGGAATTCCAAGTACATCAGAGATAGTTCTCTACCAAGAAGCGTCTATCAATGAGGCCTACTGTGCCACAGGCTACCTGTGTGGCACAGCACTGCTGTCCAGGGAAAATAAACTCTGTACAACTGGGGAAAAAAAAAAACTGTTGGCAGCCACCCCTGCTAGCAAAGTGTTGTATGCAGGTGCACATGGGAAGACTTCCTATCAGCAGGGGCTTGCTCTCCTGTGAGGAAAGATGGCTGTGTTTCAGGAGGTACTGGGAAGGAAAAACTGACATCAGCATCCAAAACAATAACCAAGCAGCACATGAAGAAAAACAAGCCCTGCTGAACTAGGCCACCCAAGGGATCCGGTATTGAACTAAAGCAGTGACTGCCAGGTCATTTCTAAGTCTAGGGCCAAGGACACAAGATTATATATCTCTTAGAATAGATCAGCCTTGAGCACGGAAAACGGAAATGAACTGGGGAAGGAATCTCAGAGGAAGCAAATATTTGCCAGGGTACACAAGGTTAAAGCAACATCAGAATAACTGTAGTCACAGAAACACACAGGTCACATGAATGTAAAACAACAGTTTTGCAATTTTACAGGAAGGAAATCTGCCCGTTAGAATACCCAAAGGCCAATTTGCAAGATACCAAAAGCAGCAGTAAGTTGAAATCCTACCAGGACACAGGAACTTCTACTGAGCCAGTCTAAGGAAATACCTTCCAGCAGGTCAGTATGCAAAAGAAGCCTGGATTATGAAGGAATTATTTCTTAAAGCCACATGCTTTATAACATCTTGGCTATTTGCCCCGTGACGATTCTTCAATAAGACTACAGTGTTAGTAGAGAAGTTATAGGGAAAACAGCCCTGCCAGCCCCCTCGCACTGCCTCTGCTAATGACAAGAAATAAAAATCTGGGTTCCTGTCCATCCCTACAGATGCCTCAGCGCGATATCATCTTTCACTTCTGCTCAACAAGATAGCTTTGGAGCTGGAGTTCTAATATTTTCTATCATATTCTAGTCATTGAGTTAATTCTTATCCAACACCTCCAGGATTTGCTTAGCAGCTTCAGATCCTAAAAACAAGAAATTTGATTACAGAGACAACTGTTTGAAACAGAGGCTCATTTGCAGTTTTAAATGTTTTTCTATGTGAGGAGAATTTCACTCAAAATCAGATTAATGATCCTGAAAGTTTGTATGAACAAGGGAAAAAAACCCTAAAACCTGTCTCCTCTTATACTGTAAAGCTGACTGAATTATGAAGGAGTGGGGGAGCAGGTATGCTAAGGTGTTCTGATAAGAGCAAGAAATTTTTGTGCTATTTGGCTCAGGTGTGGCCTGTCTGATGCTGGGGTGTGACCTATTTAAATTTTTTTAAAATCCCTAATTAGCAAGCACATACAAATTCAACAGGGCCACCAGTATGTAATTTCAAAAATTTTGTCTAAAAATGGATAACTGAATCCTTCGCCAGAAATGGGAAGCCTATGATGAACTTCATGGAGTGCTATTTATATATCTGTAATCCCAGGAAGGAATCAGGAAGATCTCAAGTTTGAGCCCAACCTGGGCAACTTAGCAAGACGGTGACTCAAAAGGAAAAATAAAACAGGGCTGGGGATATATCTAAGTGTGAAGGTTCTGGATTTAGTCTTCACTATCAAAAATTTTTTTCAAAAGGTCTGTACAGAGCCCCCTAGAATTCAAAATGCAGTGGCCATGTAACTGTGCAGCCTGCCTTACCTGGAAGAACCCACACAGCCAGTGCAACAGTGTTTTACACAAAAGCTTTGAGGTTAGATAGAGCTGCAGTAGAGTCCCACTGTGCAATTTAGTGTTGTAGGCCTGAGGGTATGTGACATATTCTCTGCCTCAGTTTCCTCATTTGTTAAATGACGATAATATATTACCTGATTTACAAGGTCGTTCTAAGAATTAAATGGGGTTCTCTGTGGTGAACTCCTGGGTTAGTATGGAGCATTCAACAGACATTATGTATTACCATCATTATCTAACATTATTGCAGAGTTTATTTTTCCTCTTTCTGGCAATGATTTTTCTGGGAACAAAATATCATTAAACCTTATCAATAGAGATCAGAAATGGTGTCTGTTTTTTAAGTGTAACCAGAGACCTACACTATCTTCCTCAGGAAATGAAAATAGTACAGATGTAAGATCAGCTTATGACACCGCCTCTGTCCCCAAAAGTCTTACCGAGACATAACAGAGGAGACATTTCACAACATTTTTCTTCCTTTGAAGGCACATTGGCCTTTTCTAGAAAATTCCTGTCCTCAAGTTAAAGTAGAAAATTCAAACTAAATCTTGGGGTGTGTTTCCTTTCAAATTAATTTAAAACTGATTTCACTGATTGAATTAATTAGCTTTCTTTCAATCTTCAGAGTTCCAGGTAAAGAATAATTTACTTTTGTGGAGGGCAGTTCTAAGTCAAAGTGTCCCCAAATAGACATTTGCGTAAGGTTGTTTCTAAACAAGGAGATGAAAGACAATCTGAAGCAGTGACAGTGGAGTGTGTAGAGTTCATGCAACATCTCCTCAAGGTGACTGCCTGGAAGGTTTCCTAGGCATCAGAGCTAGGCCTTCGGATTCCCTCTTTGGGTTGTATCCTGCTTCTCTTATGGCCTTTGCCCAAGATAAATGTCTTCAAGTTGTGGTTGATGCTTAAGGGCTCACTTTCCACATCTCTGGACCAATGGCTTCTTATCAGCCTCTGCCCTCCAGTTACAGTCTAGAAACATGGAATGGTTGAAGTTCAAGTGCTCAGTTCTTGAACCTCCATTTTCTCATATTCATAAGAGGCTGAAAATAAGTTTGAAGAGGACCTACTGGCTACTGTAGAGAAATGTGTTAATAAATATAAGTTCCCTCATAAAGAAAAAGGGGCAAGAAGGAAAAGAAAATCTGGATTCTGAGTATTATGGACCTAAATACAAGAGGTGGAAGAATTGGTAATGTCACCATGGCACCTCCACCTCTCTCTTGTTCACTTCTAAATCCCAGGCTGTCTCAGGCAGACAGCTGGGAGCCTGATCAAAATAACTGGATGGAAATCTGCCCAGTGAAACATAAAGTAGGGGGAATGAAGGCTCTAAAGGGAAGCAAGGGAAAGAGTCAAGTCCCAGAAACCAGGAACACTAATTCTGTTTCAAATCAGCTGCAAGAAAGATCTATAAAATGCTAAGAACAGGGCTGGGGATTTAGCTCAGTGGCTCAAGTGCTTGCTTAGTAAGTGCAAGGTCATGAGTTTGATTCCTGGTACCAAAAAAAAAAAAATGATATGGACAAATCTTTCACAAAATCCAGCATTTATTCACATGACTCATGCAATGATAGACAGGTTTCCAATCATGTTATTTTCTAAAGCTTTATGCATGTCTGTGGGAGCTTTTCAAGTTTCAGAGCATCTGCCAAATTTGCCTTTTCCTTAAAATCTTCAGATTTCCCAGTAGTAGTCTTTGCTACTAGGTGTTCAACTTCAAGGACCTGTCAGTTGTTTCTTCGCATTACAAACATCTGCATACACACTTGACAGACAAACCAATTTGCATTAAAAGTGAGAATGAATGATTATAAAAGCTTTGGTTTGTATACTTTCAAGCATCAACTACCATGAACTAAGATAACAGCATTATCTTACCATCAACTTTTTACTGAATGAAGTAGTTCTGACATAGGCATGTAACAATCATCTAAAATTTGAGAGCTTTAGTTAACAAAATTTTTAAAAAAGTCAAATTAGTAGATATCACCTGAGAACACAGTATAAGAATTTTTAAACAAAGCAATATAATCTAAACCTATTAAAATAATATTCCTTTGTGGCCTAATTTATTTGAATTGAAAAAGCACTTGGAAATTTAAAATGAAAATAATATTTAAGAAACCAAACAACACTAATGCATATATAAGAATTGCTCAGTTAACTATGAAGCCCAATAATAAGTTCAAGTTGATGTGAAAAAGTACCAAAATTTTAAGTTCTATAGTAAATGGGTAAAGGTAAAAGAAAATGGTTGCTTCGTGAATGTATATTTTGAAGAAAATGCTCATGATTAAAGTTACCAGTTAGATTTACTTGGGGAAGTACCTAGACTACTGCCTCAGTCAACACAAAATATACTAACACATTAACAAAAAATGTATTTGCTTTGTTTTGTTTTGTTTTGCTTTTTAGTACTGGGGATCGAACTCACGACCTTGTGCTTACCAGGAAGGCACTTGTCCCGCTGAGCTAAACCCTCGGCCCCCCAAAAATGTATTTCTGTATGTGTGTGCATGTGCGTGTGTGTGTGTGTGGTGCTGGGGATTGAACCCAGGTCCTTGTGCATGCAAGGCAAGAGCTCTACCACTGAGCCACATCCCCAACCTTAACACAAACTTTTGATGTGATAATTATGTTGCTGAAAGAATTTAGAGGGGCCTTTAAAATTGAATTCTATACCATTCATATAAATGTAGTAGCTTTGGGGGCCACTTTGTGACTATCATTTTTGTATACAGATTCTATCATTGGACAAATTCCCATAAGGCCAAATTCAGGCATTATTTAAGTTTGTAAGGCCTTAATCAAAATATGTGTTTAACAACTGTCTGATAGTTGACTCAGTTAAGAGGATCAGCTCCTCAGTAGAAAAACTAAAATAATTTTTCTCCCTCACAAATAGTTTACTATGAGTTGTCTATCTTTATATAACCTTAAAATTTATCACATGCAAGTGCAAATAGATTTATTCTGCTTTGCTTGCCAATGTAAAACTGAAACCAAAAGGACAGCCGTTTCAAGAAGACATATTTAAGAAAAATTCCTGGTAGTAAACCTATGGTACACTGCCTCTGAGTACTTGGTGGGGTAGTATGCTCTCCATCTCAGGAGGGTGGATGCTAGAAATGGTAGAAGATACTTCTACAACTAATGAACTGGACCACATGTCTTCTAGTCTTCTTTCACTCTATAGCCACATATATTTTCAGTTTACCCTTCTACACGTAATCGTTCTACCTCTTTTTTGCTTAATAGTCTAGTTTGTATTCTTGAGCACTAGAGAGATGGGGGGAGGGAAAAAGAGAGGGAGAAAGGGAGAGATGGAGAGATAGAGAGGGAGAGGGGGAGAGGAAGAGAGAAAGCTTCTTTCTAATGGGATGACAGCACTGAATATTCAAGCCTTATAGAGCTCCCTCCTGGTAATGGTCATTCTGTAGATATTCATGTGTGATACTTGGTAGAGATACCTTCCTGATAGTGTAACGGTGGCAAATGATAGTCAATCAATACATATTAAGGTATAACTAAGTCTTGAAATTGAACTATATTTCAACTTTTTCTGAAATTAATTAAATGTCAAGAAGGCAACCATTTCAAATCTTTCTTTCTGGTTGCCAGTAAGTAAATGGAAGTCAGCTCTTGAAGGTTGAGTAGTTCAAGAGAATTAGTAGTTGAAATTAATGCTGGTTCTTCTGGTTAACACAATTCTCTTTAGACTTGGTATTAAACTACTGATTGCAGTTTTTAAAGAATATTTCACAACAAGGTTGCTTGGAAATAAAGTTTTCTAAAAAGAGTATGCTAGGTATAGAAGGAGAGTTTTATCATCTCCTACAACTCTGTCCAAAGACATTTCACCAATTAGAAGCATCATTGCTACAGACATGAAATGCAGAACAACTGTGTGGGGAAAATTCAGAGAGTGGTGCTATTGAAACCTCAGTGGCATTAGCACAATTGGAAGGTGAGTGGTTTATTCCAATTAAAGCAAGTCCAATTTTAGAACCAATGCAATGGAGAATGATCTCTAAATGATGGGTCCTATTGTTATTTAATGTGGTTGTCAGACCTACAGAAATGATTAAGCAGTATATAGCAAAGATGTACCAGAGCTCCAAAAATCTCTTGTAGTTTTACACCTTTTGAAATCAATGTCTTGGTGTTAGTGGGGACCTTAGCCAGAGGCATAAGTCCAGGCTACAACTAGTTTTGGTCACCTGCCTACTGTGAGAAATAAGAGAAAAAGTGTGAAAAGGAAAAATGACTTTATTTACAATTTAGCCAAACCAGGATAGTTAGTCCAACCTCCTCAAACACACAGAAGGGCTTCAACTCGTAAGAGGAACAGGACAGGAAATACATGTATATAGACTTAGCCAGGCCATGGGAGGTGGTGGTGGTAGTTTCCCTCCCAGCAAGAGAGAACTATCGGAAGCTGGAGAAATGGCCTAGCTAATTTTAAGGGGGACGAGGTTATGACCAACCAGACATATGAACAATTTGGGTTCTGACCAGAATTTTAGTTTTAACTTTTAACTGAAGTCTTGAGTTATGGTCCGAATGCTGACCGCTTCTGCTTCTAGATGGTCTCTAAAGAGTTGTGGAAGGAACATTACAACATCCCTTCCTGTGTGGGGTTAACTGAGAAATCCTGGGCCAATGTCTCTTTAAGGACACTGAGATCTGCATGGATATAGGAGAGAGACTTTGAAGGCTGTGTAGAAGAGCCTAAGCCTTCAATTAACAATCTGAGTTACAGCCAGCCCTCGGGAATGAATTGAGTTCATAAGTGAAAGGCCCAATGTAAAAGAGGTCAGATAAGTACATTCAACTTTATGGTTAGGGTAATGGATCAGATAGTCAAGAAGCAACAGCTATTGCCTCAATTGATTCACCAAATCAGAGAGCAAATGAGATTTCTCAAAAAGTAGCAATTACTCTATTTTAAGCCTGGCATTCTGGAAAAAATATTAAATGATTATTTAAATGGTCTTGGCACAGATTCCCAAAAGGACTGTGGCAATTCCAAGACATATCCACACGAATCCTCCCTGTTGTCTTTTAAATTGTTCCCCAAACTTCCTGCCTTAAAATGCAGTGAGACCACCACCATCAGGATTTCAGAATTAAAATATTCATAACCCATGTTAAAATATTCAGATGGAAAATACTCACTTGAAAGCA
This sequence comes from Dasyprocta punctata, assembly GCA_004363535.1. Taxonomy (NCBI): domain Eukaryota; kingdom Metazoa; phylum Chordata; class Mammalia; order Rodentia; family Dasyproctidae; genus Dasyprocta; species Dasyprocta punctata. The sequence goes on along the minus strand of RJWM01000193.1, from coordinate 234,576 downwards.
TGGCAGAATGAAAACATTAAGGAAATAAAACAGTTCATACTGTAAGAAATCTTTATACCTGTAGAAAATTAAGACTTCTGGCTAAACGATCACTTACTATCTAGTGTAAAGCTAAATGAAATTTATACCTCCTCTTTGCCCCAAAGAAATGTGTAAATGGGCAACACAAGGAAAAGACTAGTATTTGAGAATTATCTAGTACTTGGTGCTCTATTTCTTCTCTCACATTGCAAGGACGAACACTACCTGTGCTCACTTTTTGTAGATGCGACATTTGGGGCATTTCTGCACCATTATAGTGCTACACTGCAGGAGTCTTCTCAAGGGGACTCAGAAATAAAGAGATCATCTGGATCTACCCTAAATCACATTAAGAAGAAAGCTCTAAGACTGAAAAAAAAATGAGGGACTTAAAAAAAAGACATGCTGGCTCCTCCAAATGGGAACATAAGCACAATCATTACATCAGAGTAGTAGAAAAATACAAAAATTGCCACATTACATATATTTGGTACTCATTTGAATGCTTGGGTTTAAAATTGTACATTATATGGAAGGTGTTGCTATAGCCATAAAATGTCTTCACCTGGACGTGCCAGTGTGACATGGTCCATGTCATCAGTCACAACAGGCCCAACTTTGAAACTAGATAAGGGAAATTCAGTACTACTCTGAGAAATAGGAACAAACTAAAAATAAACAAAACAGAACCCTTTCAGATTAATAATTGCTAGGAGAGGCCCATATATCCTAGACTTTAAACCTACAGCTTGTTGGTTTTTCAAAAAACATTAACATGAAGATTACAAATTTTCTAGCAACAACTACATGTTTGGCAATAAATCAAAACCATAAATTTAACAGCACATAGCAACACTTTTTAGACTACATGAAGCATATAGTCATTTTCTAAACTACTCTGGATATTTTGGATTGCAACCTGACATAAAAATAACTCAATTAAAATGGGGGAAATTGAAGTTATCACTTTTTGCTCTTTTCCATTTAACAACACTTTAAATACTGAAAATGCCTCATTTGTTTCAAGAATACCCATCAGAAACCTAAACCTGCTGTAACAGTACAAGATTAGAAGCTGAAAGTCAAACTTTTTCTGGCCATAAGTATACAACTGCCAATTCCAGAGCCCAAAGAAATCAATGACATTTTGATGAGAATAAACTCATTGTAGAGTTTACAGGCAAGGCTCGAAAGGTAATTTATTTGTACTGAATTGAGCAGAGACCTAAAATGAAACAAGGATTGGTGGGTGGAAGTCCATGAGAAGACCAAATACCTGAACGTCCTAGGTACCCAGCAAAGCTAGCTAGCCTTCGGGGCACTAGAGGCTCTCAGGTCAGGCAGGTATTAGGCTGGAACAACTGCTAATGCTCTTAGCTATTCTGGCCCTGCACATCACACCTCCTGTCCTTTTTCATGAGGGGCATGGTTGACCTGGTGAGACTTTAATTGTGTATATATACCTACATAAATACTTTGCCTCACAGCAGCCAGGCTGAATATTTCTGCATACCTTTGCTATTCCAAAGCTTTTCCAGGAACAGCAGTGGTTCCCCAGTTTTTCTCCCATGCCACTCAAAAAGGCACTCAGTCTTGAAAGGTAATCAAGTGAACAATGTAATAATTATGGATCCAATTTACGTATTTCAGGTGTATTGTTTTGTGCCAGATTTCATCAAGACCACTGCTAAAAAGCACTCACAAGATCTGTGGTAGGGGAGTCTCCACATGGTTGTCAGATACCCCTTCCTACTGCCATAGATGTATTCTATCCACCATGAACCACAGTGGCTGCTTGAGCACTTGAAATGTGGCTAGTGTAAACCAAGATGTGCTGTAAGTGTAAAATACACAACAGACTGCAAAGAGCATGAAGAATAGAGAATACAAGATATCCAATGCATCTTACCTATTTCTTTTTACTTGTTAATGTGGGTACCGGAACATTTAACATATTAGGATTGTATTATGTTTCTATCGGGTGAAAATTCTATAGACTTTTTAAATGGTGCTTGGGAATCAAATTCAGGTGAGCTCTCCCACTAAGCTACTTCCCCAGGCCTCTTTCTTTCTTTCTTTCTTTCATTCATTTTGAGACACTGTCTTATTAAGTTATCCAAGCAAAATGAAATTAAAAAAAAATCAAAGGAAACAACATTTGAAATACGCTGTATGATTCTTAATTACATGTATGGTACTTAGCATAAGCCCAAAGCTTATATAAGGCCTAAAACTTACTGGACATTAAAAATAGTTATACAGGGAGCTGGCGATGTAGTTCACTGGTGTAGCACTTGTCCTAACATGCAAGGCCTGGGTTTTATTCCCAGCACTGCTAAACAATAACAACAACGACAAAAACTATATAAATGCAAAGGTGTTCCATGAGGTAGGTGGTCTAAAAAAACAGGATGAGCAGCAAGTGGGTATATAATTTATGAAGAAAAAACCCTGGGCCCAAGTCAACCTAATCAGAGACAAGGATCTCAGCAGAGCATGATGGCTGGGACAGACAGAAACGTAGGACTGACTCCCCATAGAGTTGTAGGTAAGAACCCCAGTCAGAAGAGCCATGGACAACAACCAGTGTCTCACTAGGGCTGAGGCCTTTGTCTAGTTTCTTGGGATACTGGGGTGACAGTCCCACCCTGATTCTGATAAATTCTGCTCCAGGCTTCAATGCCCAATGATAGATGTATTGCCTTAAAAGCAGAGACTAGGCTGGTTAAAACTTTTGAGTTTCTGAAATTATTTGCCAAGTTTCTGTAACATATTTGTGCTCAAATAAATCTGCAAACAAGTTGGCCTCAGGTCAAAATTTGAAATCTCACAGTAAGAATTTATATTATTAACTCTGGACCAGTATTAAACTGCATGACTGGTTTCTAAAATAAATAGAAAGCAATTTCTCCTTTCATATCTCAGTTTTTAGACATACCCCATATGTCAGTTTCACAAAACAAAGCTAATTACATCCTAGTCAGTGGAATTTCTTTTAATGATGATGGCATCAATTTCCCCTCAAAATAAATAGTAAATGTGAGAATCAAGTCAATAAACTGATAGACACAAATGCCTGAAATTGTAGAAGACCAAGTGGACGGTTCTCCTTGAATGCAGAACTATTACCCCCACATTAGTTAAATCAGCCCTGTCTCCATGTACTGATACGTACAGAGCTGGCTAAACTATTTCTTTTCTCTGCAGTTGGCTTTAAGCAATGCAAATAAGGTTAGCTGAGGTATTGATACGTAATCCTTCAGGCCAAATGACAGTTTCCTGTTTCCTTGCATCGTGTTCCACATAAATGGTTGAGCACAGCAAGATGGCAGAGCTACATAGCTCCAGAAATATCAACTGGGTACGAGTCTCAATTTAAGAGGTTATGACTTCCCAGGGCATAAAAGTTTACATATCAAAAACTAAAGCAACTGCCTCCTAAAACATCCAAATGCTACCCTAATTGGGTTATGCAGACTGGTATTTCCACATATCCTTCTCCCTGCATGTTGCAGAGGTGCTTGCTCTCCATCTTGCCAACTTGGCTCACACTGGTCATGTAATTCCTGCCATCCTCACTGTCACTCATCCTGAAAGTACTCCCTTCCTCACAAGATAATAAATTCTGGGGGAGGTCTTGGATCAGGGCTTTTGTTTCATGAATCCTCACCTGGACAGGACTCAGGACTCCTTGACTGCCCATAACTGTAAATGTGTCTTAGTGTCTTTATTCTCACCATGGGTTGCCCTGGAGGTGATAGATTAGAATTAATCCAAGATTCCAATCACGTATCAGTGGGATTACAAATACAACTTTCCGGACTGTGAGGTGAATGGAAAAGGGATTATAATATTTAGATTACAGTATTTTAAGGGATTACAATATACAATATTTGGATTACAACATTTGGCACTCAACATATTTGGATTACAACATGAAATAACTCAGCTTTGTGAATGCATCAAGGAATGATCAAGAAGGCAGGTGTTAGAAACCTCCTTGTTAGTTGATAGCTGAATATAAAATAAGTTTTTACATTTAGCTTTAATACTGAGCTGAAATAAAATATAGTAGATTTATGCAGACAGTCCAAGCTTGTATGAAGAAATTTTAATTATGTTAATTAAGTCAAAATGCATGACTATCATCTGCCAAGACTCCACAAATGGGTATTAAGCACCCAGTCACACCACCCATAGGAAAGAATTCTTTCCCCTATTCAGTGAAAGAGGATTGGAGTTTTTGTTTTTAAACAGTATTGCTATCATAAGTGCTCCCAAGATGAATAGCACATGCCTAGCACAGTGCTTCTGAAGTCACATTCACAGTCACAAAGGGATCCTGATTCATAGATGTAACTAAGATCACTTTAAAAGCCATTTGTAGACCTGGTTTGGGGCCTGTAGGATACTCCTAGGAGTCTATTTACTAATACAGCCCCTATGTCCTATGGTGGGCATTGAGGGGAGACTTCAGAAGAGGACTTGATATTAATGCCAATGGACCCCAGTTTCTGGACATCACTCAGGAAGGGGAGATAGGATTGAGACACTTGCATCAGAAAAGTCTTTCCTAGACAGTAGGAAAATTCACTTTCAAATGCAAGACCTCTGGAGCTGGACAGGCTTGTTTCCCATATTCAAGTCCAAAAGGCTCTGAGCAGATTATCAGAAAGGAAGAGCTGTAGAACTTCTATTGCACAGCACAGAGGACTTAGCAAAGTTTGGGTGGAGAGCACTGCCCTCTAGAGAAGACATACATTGTTACTGTTTTAGGATCTATATTCTGTGCCATTTTATATCACAGTACTGGTAGTTGGATATGGTTTTACTGTGTCTCACAAAGGTTCAGGACCTGGAAGCCTGGTTTCTGGTGTTACGAGATTGAAAGATGGTACATCTTTAAGAGGTGGGGCCTAGTGAAAGGTGATTAGGCCATGGGGATGTCAATTTCAGAAGGAATTAATAATGTAGTTCTCACAGGATCTGGTTAATTCCTATGAGAGTGGGTTATTACAAAAGTGTGAGCCTGGTCCTTCCCTGATCTCTAGCTTTTTCTCTCATCATGTGAGTTATTCTCCATGTGCTGTTTGTCTCTCCTTTGTACACTCCTGCTGTGGTACCATTAACCATGTTGTAAGTCCTAAGGCCCTCATCAGAGGCCAAACAAATGGTGCTCTATAGTCTATTCAATTATTATTATTATTATTTTTGGTGCCAGGGATCAAACTCACAACCTTGCGCTTGCCAAGCAGGCGCTTATGCCACTGAGCTAAATCCCCGGCCCGAGTCTGTTCAATTTGCTAGAGTCTTCTAAAAATAAAAGAACTCTTGTCAAGACACCTATGGCTGGAGTCACTGTAGCACTGGTAGAGGTTTGAGACATCTATACAGACTTTACGTGGCAATCTGGCCCCAACTTTCCTCAGTGTGGGAGTTAGCTAGTTATCAGCTGGCCTGCTAGAGAAGAGAGACAAGTAGACAAGTACGTGTATGCACATCTACCCCCAGATCTTAAATTCATCATTTACAACTTTTTTTTCAAAAGTATTACCTCTCTGTGAATGAACAGTTTGAAAAGTATCAACATCTCCATTTATATATGAGGAAACTAAAGTAAGGGTAAATGGATCACACTTTCTGACTGGGCTCATAATGTCTACCCCTTCGTCCATCAGCTGCCCATTACACCAGCTTTACTTGCTCATCCCTAGACACAAACCTATCTAATCTATCTTCAATTTCTCTCCTTATCCACTTTCCTAACAAGTGGTAGTCTGCAAAAATGGTTCAAATTCTCCACCCTTCCTTACATCCATATCCTTTGCCACATAACTTCATGATGTACTCTGAACTTAGCTATGTGACTTCCTTGGATCAACAAGATGTTTGCAAGAGTGACCCATGCAGAGGTTTGAAATGTAATTGAGCAACTGCACTTGTTCTTGACCTTGTCCCCATCTTTACTTTGATAACGCTATTCCCAGGCTAATCCACGGGTCCCGGGTGGTGGACGAGATACACACAGAGCAGAGCCAAGTTTCTCCAGCCAAGGCCAGTGTAGACTGGCTAACCACCAAACACGTCAGTAAACCCAATCAAGATAATCAGAGCCACCTAGGTAACTCCCATCTGACTCCAGAAACATGCAATAAACACTGTTTATGGTCCCAAGGTTTGGCACTGGATTTCTGCACGGCATTGATGTGGCAAAGGATAACGAGTACATATGCAACCCCTTTCCAAAATCACCTCATTGTAACTTGGTATCTTTGCTGGGGAATGAATGTGTCTTCTCTAAATGTGCCTTTCACTGCCTTGCTCTCTCTAGCACCTAGCTCTCTCTGAAAGTACTGTGTCTTCTGTGGTCCTTTCTCCTTCACCAACTCACTCATTAACATCTCTCTTATGCTCCAGTGGAACTTCCAGACCATTGCCCTTCCATCCCAAACAGCTATCCTGCTCCCTTGATGCTCAGACCATCTGGCAGTACCATATATCACACTGTCTTTTCCTATCAATGTCAACTACTATTCCCTTTCTATTTTTAAAGACTGATGAAAGCTGGTTGATGGTTAAACTCTCTATTCCATGCCCTATCATCCAGATTGATCTCTTACCTTTAGCATTTCAGTCCCAAAGTACCCCGATGGCAATGATCTTCATTTCCTTTCCACACTTGTCACCTACTCTCATGGGCACAACATAAAATCTGTCAATATTTGAAAACACTACAGAATATTCAATTAAAAATCCAACTTTTTAACCATACCACCTGTTTTTCCAGCTCTCACTCCTTTAATGTCACTGTATTTATTTATCACTTGGTTAATCATTTATTCAAAATCAGTCATGTACTAGTACCATGCTAAGCACTGAAGAAATAACAGTGAGCAAGAAACAGTCTTTGTAGAGACAAATTCATGTGACTTCCGTCTTCAATAGATTCTTGACACTGACAACTACGGTCTGCTTTGTATCTCTTTTTCTGTTGTCTACAAGGCCTTTTTTCAAAAACACTGTCCCCTCAAACTACCTATCCTGCTACACAAAGTCCCCATAGATGACTTCTGTCTTAGATATCACAAAAAATTTGAAGCTCAACTTCCTACCATATATATAAATTTACATGCATCCATGGTAATTTCTTCCTACTTTCCAATTGTCAAAATCAAAGATGGGTCCTTGCACTTGTTCCAGACTAGGGTTTATACTCTGGATCCCTACCTGCCATGATCTCTATGTCATTATTTTCCCCTCTCTACTTACTGTACAGAAGTTATCTTCAGGTAGAACTAGCTGTTCAAACAGATAAACCTCCAAATCTCTCCCTGAACATATTTTTTTTTGTCATATAGAATTATACTGTGGGGTGTCTGGCAGGAATCCATCAAAAGATCCTCTTCATTTGTAGCTAACAGATGGGGTGGGGGAAATGAAGGATTTTGTAGAAAGGCCAGCTCTGAAGGAGGCATACAATAATTTCGCTTTCACTGTATCAGCTAGAATCAGGTCACATGAGGGAGGCTGGGAAAAGTAGTTTACCTATTTTCCCAGAAAGATAAGGGAATGGGTTTTGATGAGTCCTACTGGACTTTGCCCCAGTAGTTAAACAAAGGCGTTTTACAGTCAGGAAGACCAGAGTTCAAATCTTAAGCCTGCAAATACTGGCTTGTCTCAGGGAGACACTGATATGAATCTCTTAGGCTCCACTGAGTTGGAAATCTATCTGCTGCATGCCCTGGTAACTGGCTCTATATATGTAGCTAAGGCTCAAGGGTCCAGAAAAGTATAATGTTTAAAAGTGAGGGGCAACTGTTTATCATTTTCATATCTTCCACAAATGAATAAAAAATGTAGCAATTCCAAGGAGGTTCTGGTCTGTTCTAGAAAACAAAAAATTAGGGCAGATCTCTGTAAAGTACTTTCAAAGACTTAATGTAGGGATTCTCAAATCTGGCTCACATTAGAATTATAAGGGGAGCTTTGAAACATTCTATTGCCTGGGTCACACCCAAAGGCAATGACCCCTAATCTTTTTTTGTTGTCGTTGTTGTTGTTTTTGCGGCACCGGGGATTGAACTCACAACCTCGTGCCTGTCAGACAGGTGCTTAATTCACTGAGCCAAACTCCCAGCCCTACCCAAAGGCAATGAAATAAGACTGTCTGGGGTGAATATCCAGGCATCAGTATGCCTTAAGCACCCATAGCAATGCCAATCTAGAGCAGAGGTTGAGAACCACCATCATAGAGGAATGGACACTCGATATTGTATTTTTGCCTTGTAATTCGAGTAATCAAGACACAAAAAAACTAAATGCACTACTTATAATTAAATAAGATAATTCATCTTGATCATTTGTCTCTTCTTAACCCTTTAGGCTCTAGAAATTATTCCTATGAAATGTTTCTTGGTTTAGGGAACGTTAATAACTGAAATGTATTTCATACATAATAACCTCTGTGAGGTTACTGAGCACCAATAAGACCTTACTAAGAGAATTCAACATTTATTAGTGAAAAAGCAGACCAGCTAAAAATAAATACAGTAATTTGCCCTTCCATAGCACCTTTCAACATGAGTCTAGTTTTTAAGGGTCTCGAGATGTGCATGACCAGAACCAATCTGGCAGCAACATTTCTTATAACTGGTAAGCTTGATATCACTTTATGATTCAAAGTTTCAAATAACACAAACTTGATGGCAGGGAGTTATACCATACTAGGAAGAAAAAGAAAAGAAATGTTGAACAGAACATTATGGCTAATAGGTTATTTGAATGTACCTCTTGCCTAGAGCCAGTCTGGGCTATCCCATTCTTATAATGACTACAGTAGATGGCTCTGAAAACAAAAACAATCCCCTTCCCCGCAAAGCTTAGAGTTGTTTGTCAAGCCAACAAGAATCCATGCAACCTGGCTGTGTAAACTTGGGTCTGTTCCATCATCCTTAAAATAAGCACAGTAGATTATAAAGTGGGTTGTGCTTCAGTTCTAACATTGAGATACGTATTTCTCATCCTTAAGACTCCACCAGAAGCACTGGGGTTTCAGGGATGAAAGGGAGAAGTATCTAGAACATAATTTGGGAGAGAAAAGAAATGAGGGCTTAAGGAAGGGTGCAGCTATAGGTAGAACTGATTTTTTAAAAAATTTTTTTGTTTGTTTGTTTTGAAGAGAGATCAGTTCATATTGGGTATGTACTAAATTTGAGATATCAAAGTAAAAAATGTTGTGAGCTATGAACTGGATTTCAAGAGAAAGTCTGGGAGGTATCAAGATTGAGATAATATTTCAAGTCATGCGATGGGATGTGGTCATCAAGGGGCTGAGAGCTCAGACTGCCCCTCATTCAGAGATTGTGGATGAATGGAGTGTTTTGGAAGCCAAGTCAAGTGAAACTCCCAGAATGTATGGTGACCTTTAAAATCCTCAGGGATTGAGGATGCATCTTTTCCTTGCCTATTTGGGAGAATGACAGCTGAGTACTAGGAAGGCCTTTGATCTTACCACATGGCGCCATTAGCTTTTCTCATTATTCCAACAAAAGCAAAGTCTCTCAGAAACCAAAGGGCCTGTCAGTAATGCTTATGAACAAGTATAAATAAAACCAACAATGATCACCCTCCAATGTGTACAAAACGCTACCTCATAGGGCTTTCCTGGGCTCTCTTCAACCTACTTGTGAGGTAAGGAAGGTTAGCTTCAACCAAGAATATAAAAAACAATCATCTACAACTTAATCAGTATTTAAAAGCCAACCATCTAGACTGTAGAAAACCTGGACTAGAATATGAATCTTCTGATTTCAGATCTTTGGTTCTGTTTCCCACATCATATGAATTATTATGTAAATGAGAAAATCAGTTTCTCATCCTGAGTAGGCAGGATCCTGAACACAGAAAAATAAGTGCACAACTAATATTTATATACTACTTTGCGAATCACACTATTGCATGATCCATATCACACAAAAGAGAAAAAGAACCAAGTCTGAACTGAACAAGGGTAGGGGAACCAAAATGAATCACAGGCATAAGAACTAGGATTGATTTTCTTTGCCTCACCATGGCCATATTTTACTCTGCTAAAGGAAAACTGCCAACATGGTAATCAATCCCTTTTCTTTTCCAAGAAGGGCCCAGTCTTGCTCAAGACACTACATATCAGAGTCCTAATCAAAATTCCAGCTTCTTACTCTACTCAAGAAATTCAGTTAATCTGGGCCTTTTGAACCAAGACAAATCATAGAATGCTGGATCCTATTAACTAAACATGAAGAATTTTAAGTCCTTGTAAAGAATTTCAAGGCCAATAATCAATAGACTATATTATAGCCAAAGCCTGGAAATGTAAACATTTTTTTACTCATTTTAGGGTTCCAGCAGTTTACTTATGTTAAATCAGTTATTTTTGGCTTTTGCAATTAGACTCAATGTTTGTAGACTATTAGTTAGGAAAAGCCAAATGGCAGATTGTAAGTATAGAAGTTACTTATCTATACAGCATATCCTGGATTAAAATTCTGCATCTGCATCTGTTTCTAAAAGCAGCCTCACTGGAGAAAGTAATTACATCAGCAAAATGAAGTAGGATGAGTTACCATAGTCACATTAGAGTTTGGCTACTGTGTTCCTGAAAGGCAAGTGACTCAGCAATTAGCCTCCCCCTCTTTTTTTTCTGATCAGGAAGGCACTATGTTTTTAATTAATTTGTTTCTGAAAGGTCAGAAAGAATTATCTTACAAAATATGAAAGTTACAAAGGGATACATGGTAAAGAGAATGTGTCTTCCACCCTGAGCCTATTTTCTCTGTTCCTTTCCCATGTACCAACTACCATTACCAGGCTGTGTACATGGGACTGTTAGAAATATTCTGATGAAGATTCCTCCGACCTTCCACTCTTTTCCTTATAGCCTTAGATTTTCTTATTTTACTCAATGCCCTTTCCCTAGCAGCATTTTTGTTGTGTTGCTGGTTTAAAATATATCATTAAAAAAAACACAAAAATCGGTGGTCCGCCACTCTAGTCATATAACTAGGTACAAGTACCGATATCATATTCAGAGTCTCACATTTGGCTTAACTAGGATTACCTCCTGAACTTTAAAAAGACTAGCAATGACAAGGTAGCTAGATATAACCACCAAGGACTTCTTAAACCACTGAGTCAAATGAAGGTAAAAAAAAAAAAAAAACAAACAAACAAAAAACATGGCCCTTAAGTGTAAAAAAGTTCTATATGATGACTAGATCTTGTTTTTAAAAAAGTCAGTGAAGTGGGTATTTTTATTTATTTATTCATGGATTTATTGCTTGCTTGCTTATATTATGACTTTCAGGACCCATAGCATAATCCAATCTATTCAGAAGGGAAAGCACCCTTAATTCTGGCAGGCTCTAAATACATACTTACCTGGTTGCTGCATGTGGGAGGAATTGTGCCAAATGTTGGGAACAGTGAAAAAAATATCAAACTACATGTCCTGTCTTCATGAATCAGCAACTCCCGAACATAAAGCGACAGAGACCAGTCGCAAGTTTTCCACTTCTTACCGAATGTAGTACCAAGATACACTCAACTCCACCTACCCTACATTCGCCAGATGGTAGATTTCTTCACTTCTCCAAGAGGTTGTAGGCTGCATTTTTTCCTTGAAAGCCAAGACAGGAGAACAAAAGGATTGCTCACAACTTATAGCCAAGTCACTAGAGGTCAGAGCAGGCTACTACCAGAGTTGGGGAGAGGCATTTTGACTCCTTTTATTAATTCTCTCCAGATAGAAATTGTAGGCTCATGGTGACATTCTGGTGCTTCATTTGGGACATATAATTAAGAAACACCTGGCTCCTAATCTCAAATGCAAAAGGCAAGCAACATCTAAATCAATGACTATGAAAAGGATTCTCAAATGGCATGTATTTGGACCAAGACAAGGATTTACTTGATGGAAGGCAAGAGTTAGGTCTGACCATCTTATCAGCTCCTACAAGGAAGAAAATTCTTGGTGTCAAACAGGGTACATGAGACACACAAAGAGGACCTTGCTGATGGCCTGTCATCACAGATGGGTTAGAGTTCCAACTGCAAGGCAGAGAGAGTATCAACAAGGTGTTCTTGCAGAAGTAAGCCTATCCCATTCACAACTCTACACCTGGTTCTCCATATTTCATCACTTCTCTTCTAAAAGGCTGCTTCCACCCAACACTCAGGCCAACACTCTCAACAGGTCCCTCAGGAACTTCCAAATTGGCCTGCACAACAATAAAGACATCACAGGCATTTTTTCAGCATACAGCACACCAATATCTTAGAGACATGAATGGGAAAATATTACCTTTTGGAGTGCGGATTGGGGAGAACAAGGAAGCTAAGCCCCGACCTGTGAGCCAGCCTGCATGCAGGCTGAGGAGAAGAACACAGCAACCCCCCCCACACACACACCCTCCTTTGACCAACCAGCTAATTTGGAGGAACTGTACTGCTTGATTGACTTGCAAGCCTAAAGCTGAGCAACTATTTAGAGGACAACAATATGCAATACAGTAACTATTGTAGATTTCCTACTGTCTCATCTTTGTTTCGATTTGTTTTATTGTTTTGTTTTATTCCCTTTAAAATTAAATTAAAAATAAATAAATAAATAAATAAATTTAAAATCTGAGTAACTGAGTCATGGATTTAGCTCAGTGGCACTAGCGCCTGCCTGGCAAGCGTGAAGTCGTGAGTTTGATCCCCAGTACAAAAATAAATCTGAGTAACTTCATTTTTGGTTTGGATAGCTTACTACTTTATAATGATTTTTTTTTCTTTTTTTATTTCATCTTTCCCTGTAGGTTTTTAAAATGTCCATACTTGGCACTATCTCTAACCCCTCAAATAAAAGATAATTTGTACAATGTAGGAAAGCTCCCAACAATCCTAAAAATCCATTTGTAAATTGTGTACAATTGTGAAGTTTCACTCCATGTTAATTGTAGCATGATTCATAATAGTCAAGATATGTTAACAAGCTAAGTCACTATCAATGAGTGAATTAAAAAGCTAGAATATTATTAAGCTTTAAAATATAAGAGGATCTGTTATTTGTGACAAAACAAATAAATCTAGAAGACATCATGTTAGGTGAAATAAGTCAGACACAAAAAGACAAATATCTCATGATTTCACTTATATGTAAAATCTAAAAAAGTCAAACTCAGGTCAGTAGAGAGTAGTATGGTGGTTACCAGAGTCTAGGAGTGAATGACAAAAGGAAAGACATTAGTCCACAGGTACAAGGTTACAGTTCGATAAGAACAGTAACTTCTGGTGTTTTATCGCACAGTAACTACAGTTAATAATGTACTGTATACTTCAAAATAGTTAAAAAACAAAAGAGGTTCTAAAATGTTTCTCTACAAAGAAATAATAAATACTTATCGTGATAGATATGCTAACTGGCCTGATATGATCATTCCACAATATACACATGTAGTAAACATCACAGTGTACCCCATACAATTATTTGTCAACTAAAAATAAAACAAAATTTCAAAAATAATGAAACCATTTACCTTTTCAGGTTAGTCTCAGTATGCTCTGTGTTGGCAACCCATGGACACAAAAATCAAGAATGTCTGTAAGGTAGAAATCACACAGCTGCTCAGATGTTAACTTTAAATTAGAAACTGAGGATCGTGAATATAAAAAGGATAATACGTTTTGCTTGAAAACAGGTTCCTACCTTTCATATAGCTATTCGCCCCTTTAAGGCTTGTGACTAGTTCTAGAAATAAGCAGCAAAGGATGATTTTGGTGAAAATGTGAAGACCTTTCCAGTAGTGCTGAGGGAGGGACTCAAGGCTGAGACCATATCTTACCTGATTAACACAGATAACACACCCCATCTCAGGTGCCCTTTGGAATCTAAATAAGGTGAAGACATGAAGAATATCACCTGTAAAAAGAGTATAGCACACTTGCTACATTCTTTTAGGAAGCACCAAACACTCAAAGTATAGTGAGCACAGTGGAGGGGCTGCAGCACCCCAAATTCCAGCAATGCAGATTTCAGAGCCACATTCTTTGTGCCACTGGGGGCACACAACGTTGCCATAGTTGCTGTTTCCTCTGACTCTTAAACAGAAGGCACATCTCAGTGGCCAACACTGGCCACGGCCTTGATATTCTTACCATTGAGGCTCTTGACACCAGCAGAAAATTGCATTTCTGGGTTGTCTTCGATTTCAGAATGAGTAGTAACTTGGCATTCCCAGCAAAATGGGCAGGTTCTGAGATTACATATCAGGGCAAAGATAAGACAGGGAGGGAATCTTTAGCAACACGAGCGCCAAAAACACAAATGTGCTCAAAGTCACAGATTTATTGCCAGGAAGAAAAGTCGTCCAGCTTTCCACAGAACACAATCACTTTGCCCCACAATCTTGGCTACCCTGGCATGTTTCCCCACTTGTCACTCTCCACAGAGACCACTGACAACACACTCTTAATCTCAAACAGTCAGGATCTCTGTCCCTTCAGTGCTGAAGCTCCTAGACTTAGCACTGAACCTAGGATGGAAAAAGGTCTGCCCTGTAAACTGCTGAACCCACTGACTATGAAGACTGACATACAGGCACTCTGACTAGTATGAAATGGTACCATTCTCAAGGCAGTTCTGTGACTAGGTGTGCAGTTGGAGAAGCCACACTGAGGGAAAGATTGGTAGGGCACTGAATCCTCCTCACTCTTCAACCCTCATTGTCAGACACAAAAGACTGCTCCTACTGGAAAGCAAATCAAAGGGCAAAATTCTACTTCAACCATGCTGACTGGACAGTAATTTCCAAATACCCTATGACAAAGACACCCATCATCTACTCATCTGTCCTTTTGCATTCTCACACAGACAGAAAATGCAATCAAAAGGAACTCAGCCTGATGACATTCTCTAGGGGTTTTCTGAACTTCCCTATCCTCTGGAAATGCCTGAGCCAGGCTGGCAGTTCTGGCCAGGAAGGAGCAGCATTTTATACAGCAAAACAGCTGCTGGCAGTTAAAGGTCTACAAGAAAGTAAGTGTATAATGGATTGTCAACTTAATGAGTTCTGGTTTCCCTAACATGATTATTATAATCTCTGTCCTCCTCCCTGTTTACAGTTCATGCTTCCTGCTCTCCAAGTCTATGCCACACTAAAGTCCCTCCCAGTGATCCCCTGATAGATTCTCCCAGTCTATCTGCCTCCACCGTCCTAGGACTCCACCAAAAGCTTTCACATTTCACTCTTCCTTCATTGCAAAACACCCTTTCCTTAGTCCATATAAAATATTTTTATAATCAATACAGGTTAATTCTCCCTCCATCCCTTTGGTTATTTATTTTGAACATGAGCAAACAAATAGCAAAGGTAGAAGATGAAAATGAGTTTTCCCCAATATCCAACCTTCCCCCATCCAAACTACTCCCCACAACAAACAAAATTATTTATCACCCATCTGGTCAAATGGAAGGGTGACTCTCACAAGGTGAATACTGATTCCTCTAAACCAGAGGAGTGGCTTGCAAAACAGAAAGGCGTATTCCAGGAAAAAGAAGAACATACAAACAATGAACAGGATACAGTGTTCTTGTAAGTGTGGCAAGAAGCCTTCCTGCTTGACCACTATGTAGGCATTCTTGGCATTTCCAAGTCTAACATCAGACACACAAAAACAGTCACTCTGGGGTATTTAAAACACATTTCAAAGAAAACCGCATTGTCTATATGGAGTACACCTTGGTTATCAAATTCCAAGTCCTTTCTTGCCTTTGAGCTATTTTGCAACTTTATAAATTGTAGGTAACTGATAGAAATAAAAATTGTCATTGTCCAATTGTGCTAGACTTCCCTACCCCCTGCAGGGAGATAAATCAGTTTTGTCTCTATCTGCAACTCAATTCCTTTACTCTATATAAATTGGTGCTTTCTGACTCATTTCCTTTGAACTGCTTATAATATCTGCCAGGATCCCTCACATGAGTAAAATAAAATATTTAGCATTTGTTCATTTACATCTGTATGAAAGCAATGACTTTACTTGTTTTTAATATTATCTTTTACAGGGGTAGAACAAGGAATTTTTTTTTTTTGGTACTGGGGATCGAACTCTCAACCTTGCACCTGCCAGGCAGGCACTTAACGCCACTGAGCTAAATCCCCAGCCCTTTTTTGTGATGGGGCGCAATGATCCTCCTGCATCAGCCTCCCGAGTGCTGGGATTAAAGGTGTGCACCATCACATCCGGCAATAATCTCTATTTGAAAAGGGTGATTCTTCAGCACTACAAAGTGGGAAAACTAGTACTGTAAGGCAGGGTCAGCAAAAGACAGCTCTAGGGACACTTGTAGTCAGGTAGGCATGGGATATAGCCCAGCACATTGTCTGTAGCTATTTTTGGGCTACCAACAGAGACACAATAGAGATCCTGTAATTTACAGAGCCTAAAATACTGACTATCTGGCCCTTTACAGAATAATTTTGCTGATTCCTGCTCTAGGGGAATAACTTTCAAAGATCTCTGTTTATTAAGCAAATCTTTCACAGTCACTACAAGGTAATTATGGCCAGGTTGGCCATGGGTCAGCCATGCTACAGAAAACTCAATAAGAATACTGGTGCAATTCTAGTTTGGTACCAGCAGTTAGAAATGAAATGAGGTTAGTAGAGACTTAGGTAAACTAGAGCAGCTCCGCAGGATATTTTGCCAAGAAAGGCTCACCTCAGTAAGTTACAGAAGTTTCTTCACACATTCATTGAATGTGTAGTTATGGATAACTTATCACCACCCACAACAGGCAATGTGTAGTCCACAGATGAATGAGGCAAGAACCTACAAATGACTACAATCCAGCACATCATTGTCAGCCACCCCTGTGAGAGGGTTAAGACATAGCTGTTAAGTAGAGTCTCTCGAGCCAAATCTTCCAGATTAATAGCCCAGTTCCAGCACTTTCTGCAGTGTAAACCTACCCTCTAGCACACCTGAGTCCCTAGGCCTCAGCTTTCTCATCTGTAAAGTGGAGACACTAATGTAGTTAGTACCTACTGTAAAGAGTTATTATGAGGCTTCGATACATTAGTATACATAAAACCTTTGCAACAGAGGCCAACAGGTACTAAATGCTATCAGTCAATGCCATGATTATGACCAGAGCCCCATACTACACACCAGTTATTCTAGTTGGCCTCTCATGTGCACTCTCTCTGAACCTTATGATAACCACCCAGACTATGAATTATCCTTATTTAATGATGCTGAAACAGGCCCAGAGAGGTCAAAGGGCTTTTCCAAGAATACAAGGAGTCATAATCGAAACCTAGTTGCAACTCCAAAGTTCAGAATATACTCCCTCATGCAAGGTCTGATTTAACGGTGGATTCAAAATCACCAGTCTGCATTCATAAGAGCTCCTGAATTTCTCTGGGATTCAAAATTAGACTTTTCTCACAAGAGACATCTTACCTAAGTATTTTTCTTCAGTAAGAATGGAAGAGATGATATCTCCATGATGAAAAAATGTCAAAAATAAAACATAAGGCCAGGTATTTTATTTCTCTCAAAATATTCAAAGTATATGTTCCCAATCATTTTCTCCCTGAGGTAAAAGGTCTAGTTAAAATTGAAAGCTAATAAAGTAAAGCAATTTACAAGGTATTTTTATAAAAAAATTTTTAGAACTTGAGAGAATGCAAAAAGGTCTCAAATGTGTAAGCAGCTGAAATTGGTCCCATGCTCATTCAGTCCTTTTAAATGAAAAGGGTTTCTCTATAGAAAATAAGAATAATTTGGCTCAAAACATTCTATAAAAATGGAACCCAAGCTCTATTCAAGGATTCAGAGGCAGAGACAGGTTGATATTACTTTGCATTAAAAAAAACCCTTACTTTCAGCTATTTGTAAGTATTTATATTACATTTTTCTAGGCACAGAGCTAGCTAGAGTTATGGAAAAGAATATAAACAGGATCTTGTTCTTAACAACTAAGCAGCCATGCATAGAAAACTCACTGAAGCTGAAACCGCTCTAAGAATAACACTCTCAGCTCTCAGTAAAAGAATTCATTGTTTATCAATATTTCTAATACTCATATTCAAATCCATTCAGCCCCTACTTAAAGCCATAGGCAGCTCTTTAGTGCTGAAATATTTTTTGATACATAATTTAGTCGGAAAAAATTTGGTTTGACAAAGGTTTGCAAAAAATAATGATAACAATTAAATCTTTAATGACTCTAAAGCTTCCATTTATGGCTGTATTCATCTTGCAGATCAATGGCTTCATATTGTTGCAGAAAAAAAGCAAAGCTTAAATAGGGAATTGAGATGCTGATGCTCATGACATTGAATGGGTAATGAGCTACCTAGCCTTGTAGCTACATAGAAAATAAGTCCTTCATTACAGAACAGCCTCGTTTGTAGGACACACATTCTACTGGGTGGGCCAGGAAACCATGCATGCTTTGTTCTCCAAACAGACAGCACAACAGCGACCATGAATGACCTTCAGCCACACACCAAGCAACAGTGAGGCGAGAGTTCCTGCAGCTGGGGAAAGCAGGTGCTTCTCACGATTTGTGGGTGCCCCATTTGCTTTTTAAAAGCCCAAGGGAAGTTGCTCGACTCAATACATGTCAGCAGAGTTTTCTCTTTCAATGTCCAATTAACTCATAGAGATCCTGATAAGATTCACAGTCATTATTTCAAATCAGATCTTGGTAAAAAGAAGAGCTGAACTTGTTAAAAACTTTCACCGAGCTTTAAAATCCAGATCTTGGACTGTATTCAGAGCCCAGCACTGCCAATTTCTAGCAACGACCTTGAGGGCACTGCTTAACCTGTTTCCATTTTGTCTTCTGTAGACTAAGGATAACATTCATTCCTATTTGCATCTCTACACACACAAAGGACTGAACAGTACTTGGCATAAAGAGGTTTCATAAATGTCAGAAGCTTTGGGCTGTGAATAGGAAAAAGATGTACTAGATTCAGAAAAAAAGAGTTTAAAGTTCCAGCTTCCAAGAAGGACAAAACATATGCATTTCATTTCATTCTCTTGAAACTCCACTAGGGGCACATAAAGGAATTGTTTTTTTAAAAGACAAAACCTGAAGCACAGGAATGGAACAATAGCAAGAAAGCTTTGGAAGCTGTAAAGCAGGCAGAGAACAGTAACCAACTTAGCAGTCAAGGGGTAAAATGATCTTAGACCAACAGGTAAAACAGTTGAAAATGGGCTGCAGCCTCCTCTACAACTGTGGTGAGGGAGACCATGCATATGTGCAGAGGCTGGAAAGAAAGCTAAGAAGCTAGTTACATCAAACTCCCCATTCCTTTCCACTGAGGGACTGCCCCTTCCCAATTAGGAAATCATCCAGGCCTAGGAGACACAATCAGGCCAGGGGTACTCTGCTGAAAACAAGGGCATTAAGTGACATGTCAAATCCTGAATGTATACATACTCTGCAGTCCTCTTCCCCAAGGAGCTCCCAGATGGACACCAGACACAGCAGGAGGCTGGAAAGTTTCTTTAGACCATCTGAGTGATACAAACTAAAGGATCTAAAGATACCAACATAGGAGTTTCTCACTAAACGTTCAAACCAGATCACTTTATAATGAACAAATTCAACAAGCACCACCTACCTGCCTAGAGCTGCGCAGTAGCTTTCCAGTTCCTAAGCAACTAAGGATTACCAGACATCTGAGAAAAGCTTCTGCCAAGGAAGACAGCTCAAAACAAACAAAAGAGCAACACAGAGGAAATGAAGTCTATATAGCTAGAAGAAAAAATAATCATATATATATATATATATATATACACACATATGAGATATTCTTAAAGAGATAAGATATTGTAACCAAGAAATAAGAAAATGATTTTTTAAAAAAATAAAAAGCCGAAACGAACTTCTTGGAATTGAAAAATACCGAGAAATTAAGAGCCAGTTAGGGAAAATACAAAGAGATTAAAAATAGGAAAAAAAACCCTGAAAATCAGATAACTGTTAGGGAGATGCCAGTTCCTAGATGTTAAGCGCAAAATTAAAATAACAAAATGGAGAATAAAAGAAATTATTCAGGAAAATTTCTAAAAACTGAAGGAACCGAGATATCAAAATGAAATGGCATACAATATACCATACAATATCCAGCACCACAGATAAAAGTAAACCCATGCCATGGCCCATTAGTGTGACATTTCAAGTCTTTGGGGACAGACATCACAGGCATGAAGAGAAAAAAGAAATAAGGTCTTAAGTAGCCTATCATGACTCACAGTGGCTTCACATTTCTGTATAGCAATAGTAGAAATAGAAGAGAACAGAACAATGTGCTAATTTTTCTTAAGAACTCTGATTTTTAGTTTATTTATTTATTCACTTGTGCATGCTGGGAACTGAACCCAGAGTCTCATACAAGCTAAGCATATGCTATATTACTAAGATCTATACCCCCAACCCAGATTCCTACTTTAGAACCTGGAATCCTGTTTCCAAACTCTCACCAAATGATGGTAGAATAGACATTTTCAGACATCCAAGGCCTTGTGAAATGTACTTCCCATGTACTCTTTTTCAAAAAATTACTGGATGAAGTGCTCCAGCAAAACAAACAAAGCAAGAGGAATGCATCACACAGAAGGAAAGCTCTAACACAGGAGAAAGGAAGGGATCCTTCAGATGAGAGTGAAAGATGGTCCCAGAAAATGGTCGCTGTGCATCTTGCTTAGGGCAACCACTTTAGGCTACAGCAACATGAGGGTCACACTGAGAACTGTCATCACAAGATACTTGCTGTCATTAAACTGAAAACAATTATCTGGTGAACTGGATCCAGATTCTTCTGTTTTGCTTTTCTTCTGGCCATGTGCCAATGGGACCCCTGCTCTTCTCTGCTGCCTGGACCAGCAGAGGACTCTCATTACCCTCCAATGCAATGTTCTGCTTTGACTTATTCCTGAGAGCTGGCATCAGGAAGCTGAAGCCAGACTATAAGTTCAGTTTACCTTCTGTTGGAATCTTTATCCAACAGAAGTGATTTCTCACTTTCTTTATTCATCTAGATTTGTGCTGCGCTCTGTTTGCAAACCTAGACGTGTTGTTTAGGGATATATACAATATATTAATTAGAGCATGCTGAAAAGAAAAGCAAGAAAATGAGTAACTCAAGTCAGGGTAGTGGTTATCTCTGGAGGGAGGGAATATGATGCAAGTGGGTAAGGGCACAGAGGGGCTTTTAAGGAGATGTCACACTCCCATTTCATAATGGGAGTGGGTATGTGAATGTGTGTTTTAATATTCATTAAAGTGTACCGATATTTGCTAAACATTCTTTTGTATTTAGAATACATTTTGTAATTTAAGAAACTATTTGGATCACAAATTATATTACAAACAGTAGGGTGATCTGTACCGTTTGTCTCTGTTGTCCCCCAAAACAGCAGTAGACAGTCTGTTCCTATCATCGCGATCCTTTTATGTGCCCCAAGACAGTAGTCAGAGAAGCACAATTTGAGAAGACACTTTATGGCAGAAATAAACAGAAACAGGACCCTCTGTAATTAGCTTTCATGTACAGCCATGATGAGAAATATCCTAGCGCTCCACAACCTGCTGGGAGCTGACAGGCTTGAGAGAAACTCTAGTGTCTACTGAGAAGAGATTGCTCTTGCCATTTTTCCAACATGACTTAGTCTTGTTTGAACAATCTAACAATTCCAAATTAAGTTCTCCAAACAACAGACTCACTTCCTCAGCATGGCTAAGATGAAAGAGTAGAAATCTTTATCGTTAACCACTGATCCATGTATGGTCAATTTCCATAAATGCTACCTGTGTACGACGCACTTCTACTGTCACAATGAAAGTGCCTGAAAGGCACTCCTCTGCTATTCAGTTTTATAAGGTACACCACCAGAAAACGTCTTTTCAAATTTTCACATGAATATTCCCCTTCCGTGGCCAAAGGAAGAAATGAGCAAATTCTCAGCACGCACAGGAGCTGAAGATGCTGCAGCCCAAGCCTCATGCTGTTCAGTCATCTGGCTGAGACATGGCCTGCCTGCTGCACCACCATTGATGTTTTCTTACCTCTTCAGATTCTCCTCCAAGTTCAGATGCAGAGAATCAAAACTAAATGAGCACTGATTTGAGGAATAACATCATATTCCATTCACCCAAGTAATAAAGTAAAACAGCTGACTGAATTACTTCAACACGAATGGATTCATACCCTGCCTTTGCTAAAATATCATCAGAACGAGGATCTCCTGAAGGAATCATTTTCCCAAACTTAAACTGCCTCCACTTGAAAAAGGCTGCTACTTCTTCAAGGAGCTGTTAGGAAATGAACAGACTAACCTCTCAGATGATCGGGTGAAGTGAACCAAGATATGGCCTCGGCACTCCTCCTTATCAGATATTTCTAATCATTTAAGTGCCAACAGCAATGTCTTTTCTCTACAGCCAAAGCTTCTCAAACTTGGTTGCCACTGGAATCATCTGAGGAGCTTTAAAAGCTACTGGCACCTGGGTCCCAATTCCTGAGAGTGTTTTACCAGGTCAGGGTATAGCTAATGTCAATCGAGGTTTTAAACTCCTCAGATGATTCTAATATGCAGCCAAGGGTAACAACTATGGCCTATTGGAGAACAGTGGTGAGCAGTTTCCTTTTGTAAAAAAAACTAACATTTCCTAAAAGCCATAATTATTTTGACAAAGTAGTCAGATGCCACGTGCCACAGCTGTGATCAAGAGCCCAGACTTTCAAATCAGCCTGCCTGGGTTTGATTACCAGCTTTGTCATTTGCTGGCTGAGTGATCTTGGGAATTTTTACACCCGTCCTGTGCCTCTGCTTCCTCATCTGTGAAATGGGCTAATATAAGTGCCTATATCTCATAGGATGATGGATATTAAATTAGTTGAAATTTATAGAATGTTTACAACAATGGCTATTCAAAATATGCCTTAGAAATGTTTATTAAATAAACTATCAAGTATTAGTTTGTGTCAAGGCCTGAAGACAAAACTATTTTTTAAAAAGCTGGCGAACGAATGAACTTAAGAAACTCAGGCTAGATGTGGTGGTGCATGTCTGTAATCCCAGCACTTGGGAGGCTGAGGCAGGGGGATTGCTGCTAGTCTGAGACCAATCTGGGCTACATAGTGAATTCAAGGCCAGCCTGAACTACATAGTGAGACTCTGTCTCTAAAAATAAATAAATGAATGAATAAATAAATAAGACATTCAGGCTCAGATAAAACTTTCTTTGGGGTGCCAGTTGAACATTTTGGAGATAAAAAGCCCTCAGACATTTCGTACTACTTTTTTTTTTAAATATAAGTGGAACTTTAACTCAAGCAAAAGATGCATTTTTGAGATCTGAGAGGGAAATTTAACATAATACAGCAACATTCTTTCTTGATGTGTCCACCCTTCTCTTCAACATTTTAGACATCTATGTCTTTGTTAATAACCTGGTGTGAAATCTGAGTGTTGTGTTCACAGGAACTGACAAGAACAATTTTGCTGCTTTATAATTCCAAGTTTTTATTTTCAAAGGTTTGTGTCACTGCCTCACTCAGAAGATAAAGGAGCATTTTTTTCAAAGGGTTCTCTGTGCCCTTGTAGGAAACGGAGATCCCTGATTTTTTCTTTAAAAATAAGAACCCTACATGCCAAGCGCCATGCACAGTAATCCATTAATTATAAATGGTATCAAAGTTGGAGATCAGAAGTGAATGCAGTCTTGTACATGTGAACAGATATGTGGCTGCATGAGCTTCTCAACTATACAGATAAATATAAATATTTAAAGAAAAATATTCTCAAACATGCAGTATTTAAGGAAAAATATTTTCATACATGTAGCTCTCAACGCAGAGGAAACCAAATCGTAAACACTGTGGAGTCTCTTGCACTGTCTTCCACTAATAACAGAACTGGTTCATTATCCAGGCAGTGCAAAGTTGCTGCAGGAGGGTTGTGTGAAGACAAACAGCTTCAAATAATATTTGACAGCAACACTTCAAATATATTCAGCTTGATGATGCTTTCATTCAAGAGCCAATACTTAAATCTCTGATGTCATGAAGTTTCTTTTTGATGAAGATAATATCAGAGCATTTAGAAACATGCAGATTGCTAATCAGACATCCCTGAGAGGGTGTGTAAGCAGACCCAATATTTCTGTAGGGCAATGTGACACTGGACATAAAAAGCATTAATGGCATCTATATCCTCTGACCCAAGGTTTAGCATCTAAGAAGTTCTCCTTAGGAAGTAACTAGATACTTCTATTAAAACACATATACAAGGAAGGTCATCACAACCTGAATTAATAGCAAAAGAGATCAGGAGTATCACAAAGCATTGGTTACCTAGTGCATGACATCTTCATGCAAAGGAGTCTGGGACACAGCAACATACTAGGAGAAATGGGAACATGACTACAGTATTGTTACCAGGTTTAGTTATTCAAGAGAGCAATACTTCATTTTTGTAGCAAATAAGGATTGGAAGCAAAGAAAAAAATGTATGTAAGGACATACAGCAAAATGTTAAAGAAAAGTCATTTACAGAGAAAAGAAAATTGAACAAAATGTTAAAGGAAGTATCTCTGATTAATGGGATTGAGAAAATGTTTCATTTGGCTAGAAATTTCTAATTATTCAATGATGCATGGCTGTCATAATAAAAATGAGTGCCTAAAATATGAAGTAAAAATGTAAAATAAAATGTAATGAAGATATATCAAATAACACAATATGGAAGGGGAGTTGACCACTTCTTAATTTTTTCCGCATTTCTGTTTTTCAAAGTGAGAGCTTCCCATTCTGGATTCTGCTGTAGGGCTGCTCAGGGGTATAATTTTTGGAACTTTAAGTTTTCTAGCCCCTACCTGTGTGATAAAAGTTAACAGTTCAATTACTTCACTTTGGTTCCCTTAATTGGCCTCTCAAGAACTCAACTGGAAGTATGACTTGCCTAAAGGAAGCAAATGCATAAAGGAACTAATGGCTTAGAGACCCCATTTTACTTGACTACAACTCTTGGTCCCTCATCTGCTTCCCCTTTGCTTTATTTATCCAATTCTCCCATATTCCCTAAGGGCTGTGATTCTAGGGTAGATGATGCCAAAGAAACAAAAAGAGCTTTGAAGCTATTCAAAACTTACTTGGTAATCTGGATTCCAATTCAGAATTGGCTTCTCCTCTTTCCCACTGTTGTTTTCTTGTCATCAAAGCTAAAATTAGATCAGAGACCAGTCCTTCTGCACATACTAAGCATGACATACTTTGGTTTCTGCAGGGTCGGAAAGAGGATGATGACTGAGCAAGTTCAGTGTTCACCTTTGGTCCCACATACATGCCTCAGATATCTGAACATGAAATCACAGAATTAAAGATTAGTGCTGAAAGTGGCTTTCTACACTTTATAGATGAATGTTACTAAAATCACGGCAACTGGTAATGGCAGCAGCAGTATCAATTGTTTGGGTGTTTGCTTAAAATACAGACTCTGACCCTCCCAGAGATTACTGAATCTGAAGCTGTGAGTGTGGGGTCTGGGTACCTGCAGGTTTACTAGCTGTCCAGGTGCCAGAAGTTCACTTGATTGAGGGCTACTATTATAGAGTAAGAAACTAAATCACAGTGAAGATATAATTGTGTTCACCAAAAGAAAAAAAAACTGATTCTAAGTGAGACGTCTAAATAAAGCTATATGATTTTTTCCCATTTCAAGATCTGCAATATTATACCCACAGGTCTTTGGATTATCTTGCATTCCTTGCTTGTCTTTTCATTTTTACATCACTACACTTAAAGAACCTCTGGCAACCAATACAGAGCAACCCAATGTAGTCTCTGGAGCATGAAGAAGTATTTAACTTGAACTCTTTTTACAAATCACTGGATTAATGAAATTCATCATACATGGGAGTTCTGGGATGTCAACTGCATGCGAATCACATCTAACAAGCTAAAGTGCAGACTTCTACATTAGCCCCAAGAAAATCACTGTAGCAAATTACAGAATAAGAATTCAACTATGTATTAGTCTAAAAGAACTAGAATGCCTTATCTTATTTTCTCAGGCTGTCCTTCACTGTATCAAGACAAGATCAAGAGACGAGCTCTGAGATATAGGCAGTTCTATCTCACACACAAAAATCTGGGTTTCTCAAAGATCATTTCTAACTCATGTGTTTGAAACCTGAATACACTGCCTCTGCAACCTAAGTTAGAAAATTTATCTAACCTAATCACAACATATTTACAACAAAACTCACATTATAAAGAAATATAACTACTTAAAAATGCTGCCACTGGGCAAAAGTGTCCAGTTACAATTCAGGTGTATATTCATAGACTCCACTGTGTATGTGGAGCGCAGAAGCAGCTCCTGGTGAGGCAGAACTGTGGGGATAGGTATCTTGTTGCATTACGTAGTCTTGCGCTCCCGCAAGCCTAGCACTCTGAGGGGCTGAGGCAGGAGTATCACAAGTTCAAGCCCAGGCTGAGCAACTCAGTGACTTACCAAGAACTTGTCTCTAAATTAAAAATATAAACAGGGCTGGAGATGTAGCACAGTGCAAAGGCCCTGAGTTAAATCCCCAGTATCACATACAATGTAGAAGATACTGCTATATTTTTATGTTATAGTAAAATCTATGCAGCTTAACTCCTGGTCCCAAATCACTCCATATTCCCCAGACCTAGATAAATAATCTACCTTCTGGTCCTATGGAGTTGTCTATTCTGGACTGTTATATAAATAGAATCATACGTTATATGGTCTTTGTGACTGGTTTTTTCACCCAATACGTTTTCAAGACCCATCTGTGGTGCAGCTTAAATTTGTACTTCATTTTAATTGCCAAATAATATTCCATTGCTTGGACACAACACATTTCATTTTCCGTTTCCACTTCAGGATTCTGTGGAGGTGCCTCCAAAGAGAAGACAGGGACTCCAAATCATCCCTACTCAGAGAGTAGATAGATAGTAGGCTCCTCGACTTATGTCTCAGAAAAACATTTTAGCATGTAATTAGTGAGAGACATAAACAGATGTATGGGGAAGAAAGAAGTACATACTCAGAAGGGAGTATGAGTATTTGAGAGAGAGGCGCACATTATCTGGGGCTGGGAGTATTTGTGTGTTTTGGGGGCTGTCCTCAAGACAGATGATCTAGCATGTGTATTCCTATTGTCTGTCAGGTTACCTCTAGTGGGCTCCATTACATGCAAACCATTCACATGTGTCTGAAGTTTAGAGATACAGTACCCGATTAAGATTGCTGTTTCCTTGGGGGAGGGTTCATTGAAGTTGTAATTTCATAGTGTCAAAGGTAAAGTACAGGCTCAGTTTAAAAACATGGGCACAATTTATGAGCTTATTGTATCTTTAAAACTCCTACGAATTGTTTTGGAGTGAGTTTCCTGGAAGAGAGGATATTGTAACCTTGGGAAACTTTTATTGCATCCTCAAGTTGCAGTTTTCTTAGAAGTACAATTTTTATATTATGGTTTTCCTTGTCTCCTTTTTACTTTATTTTTTTGTGTCCTACCTCATATAAATGTTAAGCATTATCTCACTGTATTTTTTATTTGCATTTTCCTAGTGGATAATGTTATCAAGTATTTTTCATGTGTTTACTGGCCTTTTGTATAACTGCTTCAGAAAAATGTCTATCCAGATCTTTTGCCTTTCTGTATATCCGTCTTTCTTGTTACTTTTAGGAGTTTTACCCCTATGTCCTATAACAATTTTTCTGTTCTTTTTTCTTGTTTCTTCATGGTGTTTGCCACATAAGAGTCTCCATTTTTATAGACTGATCTACTAACCTTTACATGTTCACTGCCTTTGGTGTCTTCTCTCCTCAAGGAAAAACAAAACTTATTAGGTTTTATTCTTAAGACACTTTTCATACAAGTCCCTTTGTAGTTCATCCCATGATTTTCACTGAGAAAGCACATTTGTCACATCAGTGCAGAAATCTGACTTCCTTCATCCTCACCTCTCATACCTCATCTCAGCAGCCAGGGTATTGCTTCCACATTATTAAAAACATTTGGCTTTCAATAAAGCCAAACTTAATGCTCTATCATGAGAGAAGATTATATTAACATACCCACTAAGTCACAGTCCCCATATGCAAGCCCTTGTGAAGTCTCCCCTCTCACAAAGATACTGACAGAGGAGACACTTAGTAGTGTGACTAGCTTGTCCAGCAGAACATTGGCAAATGCTATGTAAAGAAAGGCATGAAGAACACTCATGCATTACTTCTGGAAATTCTTTTACTGTGATGTGAAAAATTCTCAGCTGGTTTCTGGAAGATGGGAGAGAATGTGGAAAGCCACCCCAGTTAAACCCAAATCCATGGTTGAGTCAGAGTGACGCCATGGAAAGCACAGTTGGGCCATCCCAGTTGAGTTTTGCTCATACTACCAATTCACAGAATTATGAATAAACAATAATGGTTGTCTTCAGTTGCTAAGTTTGGGGATAAATTTTGACACAGCAATAGTTAATCATTTCCTTAGCATCATTCCCTTATAAGATATGCCTTATAATTCAACTCTATAAAGAGTTATCCAGCCAGTATACCTTTTGACACACACATATAAAAAATTCATATGCAAAGTTAGAGAAAAACATGCAGGATATATATTTGTGTGAATGCAGATGTATTAAATGCCAGGTGCTTTATGCTAATTTCCATTATTACTAACTGCACTTGTGTTTATTATTCCATCTAAGCTTTACAGGTTTAAAAACTGAAATACTTACAGTAAAATAAACTTTAAGATACATTTTCAGAGTTTCTAATCTGTGGCTTCTCCCACTATACTTATCCAATGGCAGGGGTGTAGTCTCCACTAATGTGTCCTCAGAAATGACTTCCTTGACTCTTATTTAGGCAATTTATATGATCAATAAACTCCAAAAGTGAAGGAAGTCAGCTCATCTGTATGACAAATTTTGTATGATATTCACGTCCAGAAAGGGAAGTAACCCATCTTTTTAATGAACAACTACATTTGTTTGTTTCTGATTTTCATGCCTGCTTCAGAATAGTATAGTCCTCCATACCCTACTCCATATTATTGACCCCTGTGGTAGGGTGTTCATATGAGAGTATCTTCTGCAAAGGAGAACCATCCGGGGGACTTTTTTCTGTACACCATGAAGAGAAATTCGGACAGCTAAATCTAATGTGTGTATAACACTGGCTGACTCTTTGACGATGGTGTTAATGAGGTGATGGTTTGGCCCCAAATGGACAACTTAACCTATTTTAAGAAGACAGAAACAAAAGCATCACTACACCTTTAAAAAAAAATTTATTCTAAAGCTACACTTCATTCTAAGCCCTGGATATTTGGTCTTGAAAGGGAGGTGCTAACATAAGGCCCACTGCAATTCAGAAAGAATGCAAAAGAGCTTTCTTGCTTATTAAAATTAAAGAACACCATGTTTAGTTAGAAACAACTGTAAGTCTATGATACTTGCTAGCTAACTAGCCAAGAGAAAAGAGACTTGGAAAACATAAAAACAAAGCTAAATTATAACCTCTCAGGCCTCCTATTAATAGGTCATCAAATTCTAAGATTCCACTCTTAGCTGGGCTGGACAGATCTGACAGAAACAGCATAATATCTTTGGAAGTGACAAACAGCTGGCAGAGCTTATGCACTTCCCTTACAGATAGAAGAAATAGAACAAAGGGCCAAAGAAGAGAACTGCAGCCAATAAACCCTAAGTGAGATGCTTTTCACAAGTGAACCTTCCATTTCTGTGCTTTTTTAAAAGAAAGAAAAGAAAGTAGGGGGTTGGGCAAAAACAAGATCAAGGGAAAATTTAAGACCCTTTGTATGCTTAGACTTTCCAGCTGGGTACACAGCTCACCCAAATATCCATCCTCTCCTGCTGTTCCTAAAAATACACAGAATGGCTTTTCCAGGAAGAAAATGACCACATTTTACCAAGGAGACAGGAAGACACTTATGATATAGTTTTTTAAATGATGGGAAACCAAACAATACTCAATCTCTCTCTCCCTGTCTGCCAAGAGGGTAACTAAAACTCCTAAAGACAGATTTTATTCAGGTAGAATTTTGTCTGTTTACATTGGAAACAGAATCAACTGAAATCTAAAGGGTCTGAAAACATGCTCATTGTGAAGGCAGACATTCTGGCATGGAAACTAGAAAAGGCTGCCACCAAAATAAATGCACATTGTCTTGCACCAACTGTTACTAGAAAGAGATTTCAAGGATTCTAGTAGAAAAGATGATGTAGGATTGACAAGAAATTAAACATGAGATAGACTGCTGTTGGAAGAAACATGAAACAAAATCCTTTTTTAAATGAACACTATTTCTCACAAAATTGGAAAGCAAGGCATTCTTTCTGTGGTATGCAACATAGAACAAATAGGATGCATATTTTTCTCAAACCTTGCACAGTGCCTTTTCTTTGAATAGTGCCCTTTGCTTCCTTTCTGCTGCCAAGAAAATGTAGGACAACCTAATACAAGCACCACAAAATGGGAACTCCATTAAAGCTGATTGCAATTCATCTCCACATCCCTAGTCCTTGACTGACTCTAAAAGGTTAGTTCTTTGTGCAGAGTTCCCATGATTTTCTCATTTCCATTATTCCTATAGCTTTGAACTC
This sequence comes from Dasyprocta punctata, assembly GCA_004363535.1. NCBI lineage: Eukaryota > Metazoa > Chordata > Mammalia > Rodentia > Dasyproctidae > Dasyprocta > Dasyprocta punctata. The sequence goes on along the minus strand of RJWM01000193.1, from coordinate 203,842 downwards.
ACCATTAATACTGTATTTTATATTTGGTTATTTTGCTACCCTTTTCCTAAACAGGAAATTCTTACATATGTGCCTTTTATTATTATCTTCAAAAGACAGTAAAGGGGTAAAGTCTCCCCTAACATTTCCAAATAGGGATTTCTTTAAAGTATGGGGCTTGGATGACAAGCGTTGGATAAATCATTTTAATCAAAATCCTTCATTCATAACTACTTATTGTAGCCTTATTTATTTGTGTTTCTTATATTAACACACACACATACACACACACACACACACATGAGCCCGTTATCTAACATGAAGACTAGAACAAGGACACTAATGCCCATCTTCCTATTTAGTTGTCCCCATTCCTTCTTCCAGCCACCCTCATCCCAAAATAACTACTATCTGGAATTATATACTGATATTTGATACAATCCTGTTATGCAATCCCGAGGGACTAACTTTAACTTGTTATATTAATAACATTCATCCATAGTGTTGTGTATTGCAATGGTTCACTCATTCCTATTAATTTGTGTGAATCAGTGAAAGCAGGAATTAAAATCTAGGGTGTTAATACTAGTGTTCTATGTGGTATTCATACTACATTTTTCACTTCCTAACAAACACGTGCTATGCTAAGCATAATTTGATTGAGAATAACCAGTCATATGAAAACAAGTTGCTCTCACTGCCTAATGAAGGGTAAATGACTATAAGAATAATAAAACTACAGTAATATAAGAGACAACTTAGAGTCATCTCCAAGTAGGCTATTTCTTGTTGGATAAGGAAGAAAAAGTGTACCAAGGAGAGGGTCAGATCACACAAAGGCACATAAGTGGAACAAATATCAAATGGTCAGAAATCTCCAAGCACAGTGGCAAGGAAGTTTGGGTTTAAATCTCAGAGTATCTTGAACATTATCCCAAAGCAACTTTACCTGAGAGTCAGCGATTTCACACAGAGGGATTGGATCAGACTTACTATAGTACTAGAAAATGGGTGGTACTGGAGAGTGGGCTATGGGTAAGGGCAGTTGGGAACACTGGCCTGGAGCCCAGGCAAAACATGATGTGAACCTGGACTGACGCACCTGCATGGATCATGGAGTAGGAGATGAACACATGTTTCTGTGACATTTATGCAGCAAAACTGACTGAAAAAGAAGACATAAGCCCAACAATAAATGAGCTTCACCCACAAACCGGTGGCCTAAAAGCAACTATAATACAGTTGTCTCAAGTGCCACACCTAAACAAATGCCACCTCAGCTCACAGTAGAAAGCCCTCTCTGAAATATTGCTTCACTTCCAAGTAAGCCTCTAAATTGGAAGCATGTTTTTGTAAATTACTAGATCGTTTTATCTGAAATTGGGTTCAGAGTGCAACTAAAATATTTTTATAGAAAGCTAATATCACTATTGTCTGCAAAAGAGAAACTGATAAATCCTAGAATCCTAGTCCCATTATTTTTTAAACATGTGGTGCACTCTCATTATCTGCAGCACTTGGATCCAATAAAATTGCCACAAACACTGAATTTATAAATACTAAACCATTGCTCCTAGGGAAAGTATAGGGTTAGGTTCCTGCAAGCCTTTATTCACTACAACTTTAAAGTGATCAATAAATAACATAATTGTATGTGTTTCTGTTTAAATACACCTTATTGTGTATGTGTATGTACACACATGGTCAGTTCATTATCCTTAACTCACATCCAATATTACCATTACTTTGCCTCTAAGAAAGCTTATCTAGCAAACATTTTTTTTTCTTTCTGTAAGGCATATCACAATCTTTTTTGTGCTTAGGAACACTAATTTGATTTTAGAACTATGCTTGCAGGCAGGCCACTTTAAGCAGCAAAATTATCAGCACAAAGCACAAAGTAAGGGAAAACCTGGCACTGGATAAACTGAGAAAAGAGTATTATCTTATGAGGGCTGAAACAAAAAGGGATTGTCTTGTTTGACCTTAGCCTACAACATACACATCAGGTGATTCAGATTTTTTCACCTCAGTGCATGTCTGCAAGTGACTGCAAAAGCACTGCAAGTATTGATTTGGGGAGATACAAATAGACTCTAGCAAGTAGGCAAATTCTCAAATATACAATATGGGAATAATGAAGATTGACTGCATGTCCAAGAGAGTTCATCCTGCCTCGAACCTTCAAAATCTACTTTAGAAAATGGGCAGAACAAGTCAGGAACAATGTCAAATCTTAACTACATGCTTTCTGCAGATGATTTCGAAAGTGGCCCTTTAGATTTCATATCTAAATGATCTTTTTTCTCATCTACCAGAAAAATTCAGTTTAGATTGCTTTTTTAAACACAAGAAAATAAAAGCTTTAGAAAGTTGAAAAGTATGTTTTTGTTTCAGAAAAAAAAAAACTGAAAAGAAGCAAGACTAAATTCTAGACTTCCTGATTCTTAAACATATTTTCCATTCTTTATGGTACTTCTTCTCAATCCTTGCTGTGCTGATGAATCCCCTTGCGGGTATGGTGAAGAGGGCAACTCTGACTTAGGAGGTCTGAGATTCTGTGCATCCTTTGAATAGTGAGAGTATAGGGTACAGCCCATGAATCTATGATAATTACTTAGATTAAAAAAAAGCATGTCAGTTTAAGATCATATATTATTTTAAATTAACTAAACTTTCAGAATATCAACATATATGCATAAAATATGTAAAATAGTCTAAAATAAACAATGCTATTCATTTGCCCATCTAAATCTATCAGTATTATAAGGAAAATAAAACAAAGTATATCAGGCTCTCATTATTGCTTTCCAATGGGACCTCAGATCTGGGAGCATTTTTCCCCTTCTTGCAACAGACCATTAGCAGAATTAAGGAAACAAGGGAACAACCACTAGGAAAGGTACTTCATTTGTCCATTTGCCTGCAGCTGACATGCAAATGGGCAAAGCACCACTTTTCATGTGCAGATAAGAGCTGGGGTTATTAGGAGGCTATTATCTGCAGATAAAAGGCATTTGCTACCCAGTCTCTGCTCTAACCCCCAGATACACACAATAAATCAAAGACTTTGGGAAATACAAGGCAGTAGAAATGCTTATCAGGCAACCTATCATTTTGGAAGGAAATTTGGCACCAAAGAGCCTAGGAGAGTTGCAGTTTGATGCAAATACTCTAGTGGAAATGTAATTTCCAAGATACAATTCAAAAGAATGCTAGTCTCCCACAAAGATTTGCACAGCTACCAAAATAACCAAAAAGTGGATATAAATAAGTGTGTTCATGGGTACTTCAGATGGGCAGACACACAAGGAAAGTAGAGGGTAAGAAAGGCCTTTGGGACACTCAGCACCCATCTTTTCACACCACTGATTTCAACATGATAGTTTGTTTTTCATAATTTAAAAATTCAAAGTCCCATTTGAGACTAAAGCTTCTCCACCACTTAAACCAGTCTGATTTTCCATGCTACTTGAGAACTCTCCACAGTTGTCTTTTTTCCTTAGACCAAGTTTCTTTCAGCACACATGGTACCAGTTGCAATTATGTAGAAAAAACTGTCTGCATTTGACTATGTCTCACTAATGTGATATTAGTTTCATTATAGTTTTAGATTTGACAACATAAAGACAAAATGTAGATAATTATACTTAGATGAGCAAATCTCAGCTCAAGCTAGAATTGAGAACATTTCAGAATGTAAGAGCTCTATGAAGAGATGATTAAAGAGGGGAAATGACTGTAGAAATCTATGCTCAATGGATGAAAGTAATTATGAATATACTTGGCATATCAGAAGAAATCCTCATCTATATCCTGTTTTGCTTTGCTAAAAATCATGAGAGAAAGGAAATGCAAAGAAAACCTACTATTTTCTGATACAGATGAATTCTTCAAGGAAACAGAGGAACAAAAGGGCTATTTGTCACATGAATTTCACTGTTAGGAATCTACACTAAGGAAAAACCTCCGGTACACACTCATATATGGATAAGCTTACTCACTGAAAAAAAGTGTTGGCAATTACAAAATACTGGATTGGAAACAACCTAAATGCCCATTAAGAGGTTACTATGATACAACACATGGTGCTGCTATAAAGAGAATAAGGAAGATCTCTATTAAATGAAATGACATGATTTGCAAGATAAACCGTTAAGTGAAAAAAGAAAGTGCAGATTTTAAATGTCTTCACACATATGCACCACATACATATGCACAAAATGGTAACAAGAGTGGGTGATGATGGATGTGTTAAATAATTTGTGGTAATCATTACACAGACTACCTATATCAAACCATCACATTATACCTTGAATATATACAGTTTTGTCAAACATTTTAGAGTAGTAATGTGTAAAAATGTATCTATAGTATTCTTTGATTTATGTAAGAAAGGGACTATAAGAAATCAGTCATATATCATCTCATTTTTGTTCAAAAACACAGTAAAGTTAAACTAGAAACTGAATAAATGGTTATCTCAGTAGACAAGAAGGGCTGGGGTGAAAGTAACGACAGGGTGTAGTAGGAAAGAAGGAATGATACTTTTGACTGTACCTTTTTATATAGCTCTAACTCTGTAAAGCACAGTAATACTTAACATACTGAAAATATGAATAAGTAATAAAATCAAACAGGATGTGTGTTTGGATGATGGAAGCAAAATGGAATATAAACACTAACAAAAAAACTTCACTATAACACAAGTGAATACCATAGCCATACTGCATGGGATGGAGAAGAAAAGAACAAATCTCATCAACAATGTAAAAGACTATGTGCACTGGTCACTATAAGATTAAAAAGAAATACATCTATACCTAGAACTGTATTTAATTTATTAAATGTGTTTCTAACAAGGATATGGATTAGTAGTTCTGAAACTAGTTTGTATATGTAAACATTTAAGAAGTACAAAAATATATTTATATATTTCATCATTAGAGAAAGAAAGGTACTATGAAATGAACTATGTGGCATTAGATTAGAAACAAAGGTTGTCAGCAGGTGCTCATGGATTTTATAGATAAATACACAGGCGGATGGATGGATGGATGATGGATGATAGATAGGTGGATGGGTTAGAAAGAAGGAAGGAGAGCAAGACACAGGGAAAGAAGATAAAAAGGAAGAAAACAAGACTTACTTTGCTTATTCTGCTATAACAATATACCTAAGGCTGAGAAACTTCTAACAGCTCTGGAAACGGGGGAAATTTAAGATCAAGGTGGTAAGCACTTTCTTGCTCTGTCATCCCCCGTTGGAAGAGCAAAAATGAAGGCAAGAGAAAATCAAAAGGATGCCAAATTAGTCCTTTTAAAAGAAACATATTGCTACAATAACAAATCCACTCCCACAATAATGGCATTACTCCATCCTTATTCACAAATGATCTTTTAAGATTCCCACATCTTAATACTATTACAATCAAAATTAAATTTCAACATCAGTTTGAGAAGGGACAAATACTCAAGACATAGCCAGAGAGATATAAACATGTGTGTTTGCATGATCAGAACACTTGTTTACATACCTTTCCTAGCTTCCGGTAGGGCCAAGAAACAATGACACTCCAGTAGCAACAAGCATATTTAGCACCAAGGACTTAGTTTTTAAAACCCAGTTAGCCAGAGAAGGAGCCAAGAAAGGGTAGGGACAGAAACAGTCTTTACAGCAATAATTACCATAATTTTCCAAATTGTGTGCAAACAGTAAGTTCACATATTCAAGAAGTTCAACAAAACCCAAGCAAAACATGAAAAATACACAAAAATATTCAAAATAATTAATAAAGAAACAAAATTTAAAAACTATTAGGAAAAATGTTACATATAAAAGAACAAACATGACACACTTCTTATTAGAAACAACACAAGCAAGAAGACATAAGAACAACATTTTTAAAATGTTAAAAAAATAAATAAATAAACTATCAACCTAGAATTCTATATCAGTTAAGATAGCTTTCAGGGCCGGAGATGCAACTCAGTGGCACAGCACCTGCTTGGCAAGCACAAGGTCCTGAGTTCAATTTCCGGTACCAAAAGAAAAAAAAAAGATATCTTTCAAAAAGTGAAATAAAGATGTTTTCAGCTGAAAAAATTCATCATCAGTAAATAGAGATCATAAAATATATTAAAATTACTTACTTCAGGAAGAAAATAATACTAGATGGAAACAAGGGTACCAGAAAAACCTACATGGGTGAATGTAAGATTTTTTTCTTTTTTTCTTTTTCTTTTTTTTTTTTTCTTTTTGGTACCAGGGATCGAATTCACAACCTTGTGCCTCCCAGGTAGGCGCTTAGGCCGCTCAGCTAAATCCCCGGCCCTATTTTTTGAGACAGGGTCTCACTATGCAGTTCAGGCTGTCCTTGAGCTCACTTTGTCGCCCAAGCTGGTGTCAAACTCACAATGATCTTTCTGCCTCAGCCTCCCGAGTGCTGGGATTAAAGGCGTGTGCCACCACGCCCGGCTAACAATTTTTTTTCTTGTTACAGGTTTACCATTTGTTATGGATTATATCTAGATGTTCCCCCAAAGCCTCATGCATTCACAGGTGGGGCCTTTCAGAGGTGGCCGAATCTGAGGCATGTGAATATGGATTTTGGGTGTAGCAAACTGGTCCACTGATTGGGTGAACATAGCTCTGGGTATGGGTGTCTTCAGTAAATTTTTACTGAAGACAGAAGCCACATCTTGGGCGTGGTTGGCACCAACCAGTAGGCTTACAGCCTGGATGGAATATAAAGGGAAAAGGTGGCTTGCTCCTTGCTGCCTTCTCCCTGCCACACCATGAACTGTTTCTCCACTATGATGCTCCTCTGTCATGCCACCCTGCCTTGGAGGGAGATGACCATGAACTGAAGACTCTACAAACTGTGAGATAAAATAAAACTTTCCTCATTTAACTTGTGGGTATCAGGTATTCTGTCTTAGTGATGAGAAAAGTAACTCAGACATCACTCCTAACCAAAAATTCCAAATCCAAAATCCTTGTATATCTAAACTTTTTTGGCTGACATGAAATTTTAAAAGTTTTGGATGTTGGAGCATTTCCAACTTAGGGTTTTCAGACTAGAGATACTTAACCAGTAAAATCCATGAAAACCTTTCAAAATCTATAATACTTCTGGTCCCAACCATTTCAAATAATGGACACTCAATCTGTATTTAAGTCTCTTTAGAGCAACTGACAAAAATAACAATCACGTACTGTGGTATTTAAAACACGTATAAAGCAAAATATATAAAACAATAGAAAAAAGGCTAGGAATGGAGAAATACACTACATTCTATTGCAAGGTTCTTAGACTGTAAGCCAGGTGGTATACTATTATTTGATGCTAGTCCTTCATAAATTAAAGACAGATACTATGTACTCCACAACCAATAAAATCACAAAACAAAGAGTTTAGTTAGTAATCCAACAACTGTGATAAAATTAAATAAAAAATTCATTCAAAACTAAGATAGCATAAGGAAATAAAAGAGATGGAACAAATAGAAAAATGGTAAGATAATTGCCTTAAACCTAACTATATTAACAATTATATTAAGTGGGCTAAATATATTTATTAACAGGCAGAGATTATCAATTGAATTAAAAAGTAAAATTCAACTATATGTTGCCTATAAGAAACATTTTATGTCATAAAGATACAAATAGGTTAAAAGTAAAAGAATAGGGAAAGATAGATACTAACATTAGTCAAAAGACAACTGAAATAGCTATATTAACATCACATAAGTTATATTTCAGAGCAAGAAATATTAAGAAGTGGTAAAGAGAATCATAATATCATGATAAAAGCTCAGTTTATCACAAGGACATAATAATCTTAAGCATTTCAGAGCAGAAATTCAAAATACATGAAGCAAAACTGAAAGTGAAAAATAATGAAAAGCAACTGATCAAAAATTGGGAGCAGCTAAAACAGTACTAAAGAAAAGATTTATACATTGCCTGTATAAAAAAAGAAAGTTTCAAATCAGTGACTTCAAAAGTCTAAGTACAGATATCAGAAAAACTAGAGAAAACTGATCAGAGTAAATAGAGGGCAATAAGATCAAAGCTTAAATCAATTAAACAATGACATGGTAATACAAACATCAGTGACACCAAAACTTGCTTGTTGAAATACTGATAAACAAAATTGATATGCCTCTAGCTGGACTGATCTGGAAAAAAGAGAAAAGGCACAAATTACCAATGTGAGGATTTAGGCAACATCATTAGAGTCTACTGATATTGCAAACATAATTATAGAGCACTATTTAACAATTAATGCCAATAAATTCAATGACCTACATAAAATGAACTAATTCCTTGAAAGACACAAACTATCACTGCTCTTTCAGGAAAAGGCAGACATTATGAATTGAGGTGTAGCTAATAAATAAGTCAAATATTATAGGTAAAGCTTTCCACACATATACACACATACATAAACTTCCAAGCCCAAAGCCTTCACAGGTGAAATCTAGCAAACATTTGAAGAAGAATTGATATTAATTTTACACAATTACTTCCAGAAAATATAATAAAAAAGAAATACCAATTTATAAGGTCAAGTTTATGTTTTTATAAAAACTAAACATTAAAAGTACAAAAAAACAGCTTACATGATCATGTATATATAAATTCTAACCAAAAGTTTTGCAAATTTAATCCCACAACATATAAAAAGGGCAATACATTAGGACCAAGTAGTTTTTCCCAGGAATGTAGTAGGGGGGAGTCAGAAAAATGTTAGAGAAAAATAGAATCCAGGCCAGAATTCCCAGTTCCAATACCTCAAAATTATGGTTGTTTAAATCTTTATAGAGAAGTAAATGAATACCATTGTCAACCTTCTCTACAGCATTAGAGCTATATATACATTTATGTCTTATCAAATTTGTAATCTATACAGCTCCTACCCATAAATCAAAAGAGGAATGAAAAATTTGGTAATTTCAACAAAAAATAGATTGCTAGGTTTAATTTATAAATATTCTGAAGAGACATCAAGCAACACTAACAGAAAAACAGCAAAAGTAAAGACAACCCATAAAATACAAGCAGATTCATTTGATTTGCCTTATAATTAAAAAGGTATATATAATTAAACATTTTTTAAATTTTGGAATTATAATTTTTTAAAATGTTGTCAATGGCAACAGTACTGTTGTGACTGGTATTTTCTTATACAATTAACAGAGGCTATCCTTATATTGTAAACATCTTTTTGGAATGCTTTTCTAGCTAATTTTTCATATTTAAAATATTCACATTGAGGCAAAGTATGCCTCAAGGAAGTTACCTTAAAAAATAATGGAATGTAAAGGCACAGATTCAAGCACTGTTGTTCATAATCTTATATGAGTAAAAAAAAAAAAAACTAGCAGCAACCTACATACGCAACAGCAGGAAAGCAGCTAAATGAACAAACCTTATGATGGAAAAATATCTGGATATTTAATGGTTTAATTATTTTTAAAATACTTTATAGACATGGGAAAATTCTGATTGGATGAATCAGGCTACAATTATATTCGGTACAGCATGATTCCAAATCTGTCTCACTGCCTTTTTGAGGGGGGCATGCTGGGGATTGAATCTGGGCCTTCTCACTATCCCTTTTCAATTTTGAGACAGGTGTTGTAGTAAGGGCTTACAAGGGAATGTATTTAATACAGGACACATAATTTATAAGATTATTTTATAATATTCACCCAAAGAGTCAAATGCAAAAGAGTGCAGGACATCTGTCCACACACTAGAGACACAAAGAATCCAGCTGAGGGCCCGGATCCCATGGTAATGTCCTACACAAGTGCAGGTGAAGACCTAGATCCCATGGCAATATCTTCCACAAGTCTAGCTGGAGGCCTAGCGCCCACGACAATGTCTCATGCAAGTCTGTATCAAGGATCTGCACTGGAAAGGCCCAAAGGTCAGTAGTAGAAGCCAGAAAGTCTGTGCCAGCAGGATGAAGGATCCGTGCCAGCAGGCTGAGGTAGCTGCAGTGGAGCCAGGAGGCAATGTTCAAGGTAAGGACCAGGGCTCCCCCAAAGAGAACCTCAGCCATCCTCAGCAACAGCGAGGATCCAAGTTCCTCCGATGATGAGAACAGCCAAGTTCATATCAGAAAACCAGCATGGCAAGGTTCTCCAGGAAAGGCAACAGCACCACCTCTTCCTCTCCAGTTCTCCTTTTCCTGCTGAGGCAACAATCCTCAGCTGGGCCCGCCACACCCAGCGCCACGCTGATTCCGTTGAGCTGGATGTTACAAGTTGACCACTAGTTAGTCCACCAACAGGGTCACATTAATTCACTAAATTGCCCAAACTGGGCTCAAACTTGTGATCTTCCTGCCTCAGTCTCCCAGAGTGTTGGAATTGCAGGCCTGAAGCATGAGGTCTGGCTTTGCTCTTTAAGCACTTTTACCATATTGTGACCTCTTAGTGGCTCATTGTCAATCAAGTGACTAACCAACTAAAGCTTCCATCACTACTAAATAGAAATTCTGAGCTCAGAAATCCAATTCATACTTTAAATTCTAACCTGGCCATGGCCTGTGGGTGAAATAACCACAAATCCATTAGCAAAAGAGCCTCCATGTCAAGTAAGACACTAAAAGTAGATGGCAAAAAAGAGTAGGCAGGCAACAAAGGAAAGTAGAGGCAAGTAGTGAATTTAAATGCCTGATATTTTTATGCATAGTCTAGCTTAGTATCAGTAATAAAGTGAGATCATTTTATTAATGCTCTCTTTCAAAAACAAAGTTAAGGCAATTTCCAAATATTACTTCTTCTGCACAAAGCATTCACTCTTCTGACTCAAGAACCAGTGGGTAAAGATGGTTCTTTGGGAAAACAGACTAAGGAAGAAGGGCTGAGGACAAACATGGCCCCTGAAAAAATAAGTCCTTTCTTAGCATTTGAAATGTCTTTTTAAAAAGTCCCAATTTTCTCAAATTGGACAACTATTTTTATCACTAATGTTCTAAAGTACTAAGGTTACCACGTGGGGCGACACAAGTAATCCCAAGATTACACAGTGGATTTGGCAGGATTATTCCAACATGACTTTCTTCTCTAACAGCTCTTGATTCTGGATAAGGCCAAGAGGGAAAAAATAAAAAATAGCAAACACAGCATTTTATACTTGTGGGTACAGTCTTTTTTCCTTTTCACAGAGTATCATTTCAGTACAGTTGATAGCATGCTTAAAATAAACCCACAAATAAAACCAGTAAGATTCCTATGGTTTTCTTCTAAGCCATGGTCTATAGTATTGAGACATAAACACCTCTAAACGTTTCCATGTTCCAATGCATACTTCATTTTTTGCCATCAAACAAAATTGGAACAATCTTTTTATATGCCCATGAAAGGAACATAAATCAAAGAGTAAATGCTGACTGCTTTTCCATCGAATTTTTCTGTGTTTATCCTCGAGACACTTTAGCAAACTTCTTATGAAACCCTGAATATAAATTCCACCTTGACTGGAAAAAAGATTTAAAGAGAGAAAACACCTGCCAAGTGGTCACAGTCACTTATTATTTCAAAACTCATCTTAAACCATCTCCCAAGTTTCAATTTCAGCAATTAGTGGTCAAGGCAAACCTCTCACTCTAAGAAGGTGGTTCAACAATGGAAGTATGGGTTTCCATCCACTTTACCACAGACAGCTGTAACTACTTAACAAGGTTAAATTCAACCACCAAGTACCCAGCATTCTGGAAATTATCATTTAGAAAAGAGGTATATATTTTGCTTTTCTTTCAAACACCTATTTTTGTTTTATACCTGCTGGAAAAAAAAAAACAGAAAAGGCAATAGGAACCTAGAGATTTGTGGGCATAAAACTCAGTACTTTATAATAGAGGCTAATATTGATGGGCTGTTTTATAATATGGAAACTATCATCTCAGCTAATCATCCAGAGGCCTGTGACCCTCTAAGTAAACTGAAGCATCATCAGACTATTAAACAGAGCAAAATTCAGAACTGAGCTCCAAGGTTTTATCTTTCATTAATTAGCATATATATTCTACCTATTAATCACAAGCTAGCTATCCGTACCTGAACTACTTCGTTTCTCTTTTGTCTTATAATATCATTTAATAAATGCATATTTGACACTACAGAATTAAAATGTGAACATATTTTAAAAGGTGGTGGTCATGCAACTATTAATTTGTCACTGTGACCATTAATCATGATTGTCAACTTGATTGGATTAATAAATGCCTAACAGATTAATAAAGCACACTTCTGGGTGTGCTTGGGTGAATTATGGAGCTGTAACCTTGGGTACCACATCTGGTCCCTGGGCCTTCCTGGTGCTGTTACCCTCCTCTGCTTTGCTCCAATATGCCCTTCGGCCATAATGTTTCTCTGCCTTGAAGGCAGTGGATCATGGACTGAAATCTCTGAAACTGTAAGACAAATTAAACCTGTCCTTTATGTTATGGATATCAGGTATTTTATCCTATAGATTGAAAAACTGACCAATACAATCAAAATTAATCCTAGTACATACTTAAAATTGGCAAATTTTATTAAAATTTATTGCACTTGTGAGCATGTATATATATACACATAAAATCTCGACAATAAAACTGATTAAATAACATTAATAGTATAGTATAAGAGCCCCAAGGAACATGCATGTGAACTGATAATTAATTCACAAAACACAGTAATAACAGTGAATAGAAGAAAACAGAAGAAAAGAAAGAAACTTCTTTACACCATAGTGTGGTCTCTCCATTTCAGCATTACTGACATTTGGGCCAAATAATTCTTTAGTTATAAAGGCTACCCTGGGCATTATAGGATGTTTGACAGTACCCCTCTTCTCTACCCACTAGATGCCAGTTCTGTCTTCCTCCTTCAGTTGTGGCAACCAAATATCTTTCCAGATATTGCCAAATCTCCTCGGGGGTGAGGTGAGAGCAAAACTTTTTCCAGTTGACATCCTCTGCATTACATACTTATAAAATATATTGTGTTAATTCAGCTAAAGATCATGCTGAAAGGAAACAACTGCAGAGGAAAAGAAATAAGTAAGGAATGCAAGTGGCTTAAGGGTCATCTGGGACACTTTCAAACATAGGTAATCAATATAGAAAATGCCTTCCTCCCTGGCTAATGAACATGTGCAAATTTAGAAATGTCTCAAATATACTTTTACAAAAGTCATCATTACACTTATGTGTTAAATTTCACAGCCGTAAATTACTAAAATTGACCTACTCTATTAATAATTTCTTAAATTGGTCATTTGTTCAAGTAGAACATGGAGGAGTTAAAGAATCAATCATATACTCTGAGGACAGAAGGAAACCATGCACTAGAATTTTAATAGCTGATTTTTTAAGAAACTGACTTTTTAAAACTCAAGCCCTAAGTCCAACATTTAAATTAAAAGAAAAACTTACCACTCTTACCTACTAATTAAACTAATAAAATGCATATTTAAATGAGGTCCCATGAGGAATAGACTCAAAATAGGTAATTTGATAGTTTCTTTTCTTAACATATGACACACGAGGTTAAAAGAAATAAACTGTTTCCACATTTAGAGAACTATTCAAGGAAATAACCCTCAAAGAAATTATACCTAAAATATTCAAAGTATTTCTGATACCCAATAGTCTACAACTTCCAAATCTGCAATCTGAGGCAAAGAAACAAACACAATGCCTTATTAGAAATACAGGTGGTGGTTAAAAGAAGCCTGAGCAATCCATCTAGTTCAATGACAGGTCTCTGAGCCACTGAGAGGACCTGAACACAGCAGAAAAGCCCCTCTGGGCATTCTTAGGACTTAAAAAAAAAGTTCCTACTCTAAGGCTCCAGATAGTAGTGGTGTTAAACTACAAGGTTCAGAGAAACGAAGAAAAAGCACAGTCAGATGGATGAATGATTTAATGAAGTCACATATTTTATATTGAATTGTATATACAGACTATTAATGAGAATGCTTTTCCTAAAAGTATAATGTTTTAACAAAACATCTTTTAAATCAGAGCAGTTAGGGGTAAATTAATATTCCCATGGATACAAGTGAGACACGTCTCTAAAATTGATACAAGATTGGGCAACAAACGTATGAAAGCATACACTTCCTCATTATTAGCCAGGAAAATGCAAATTCAAAGCACCACAATAATATTACACATCCACCAGACTGGGAAAATATTGAGGAGTTTAACAAGATCAAGTGCTTAGGAAAATGTGGAGTAACCAGAATTCTTTCCAATGTAAAACCATTTTCAAAACCAGTTTAGCATGATCCATTAAGTTAAAAATGTGCCTATATCTTCACTCACATTTGACAGGAAACATGTTCACAGAAGCATTACTCATAAAAGCAAACTGAGAGCCACCTAAATATCCAATACAGAATGGAGAAGTTGCTGTATAAACATAAAAGGAAATAACACACGGCAATGAAAATGAATAAACACAGCCCAAGCAGCAACATGGATGGATGTCAAATGACATTAAGAAAAATCACAAAACACAGAGTACTATATTCAATTTACATAATGTTCAAAAATAACTATTTAAAAAAGGAAAGAACTAGGCCATTTAAACATTCATTCATAGGAGGTACAATTATAAGGAAAATCAAGCAGGCAGTAAGTAAGTCTGTATAGTGTCCTAATATCTGGGAGAGGGGGAAGAGGGGGATATAACAGAGAAGGAAACCTATGTGGTTTCTGAGGGTACTGACAGTTTTCTACTTCTTCACCTGGGAAGATAAATCATATAAAAATATTTCCACAGTCCTTCATGTTTCTCTCACAACGTAAGGATTTCATTTTTCAAATGCAAAACAAAACATGCGGTCATTTAGACAGATATAAGTCCACACCTAAATAACAATTGGCCAAAGCGGGATGATTACCACTACATAGATAAAGTGCAAAATCCACAGGCTAGTTGGAAGTGATGTGACAAAGTCACACTCATTAGGTACTTTTTCTGTAGGAGTGTCTAGGTTCACAATTTTAAATGATTTTATTGATATCGCATAACAGATTAAGTCTAGAGCTGGTGGTACACAAAAAAATCAATACACAAAAAGAAGTTCAATTGACAATAGGTTTAGAATAACTACAAGTCTCTGAACTGATGTTTAACAGGCATTGTCAGAAAGCAAACAGACAATGTGAATCTGAGAGACTTAAGACTCTGTACGTAGATATGGGCTGAATTTACTACTGAATTTCATTAGCCATGGAAAATTTTTGAGTGACATTTATATTTCATGGTAAAATGTCTTTATTGTCATTACAAAGTGGGGTACTGTGCTTTTTTATATTAGTGGCAATCATAAAAGTAAAGACATCAACTGTAAATGTCAATAAGCCATGAGGACAGAGCAATATAGATAAGAAATGAGAAGAGAAATTTTCAAGGGAGATGAGAGAAGCAAAGGACCATGCAAGTTTCAGAAATGGCAGAATGGCCTATCCCAGTGGTGGCGAACCTATGGCATGTGTGCCGCAGCAGGCTGTTTGTATCACTGATAGCTCTACAAGGTTCGCCATCACTGGCCTATCCTAATTTCATTAACTCATCCTAATTACAATTATGTTTAACAATTTACACTTTAAATCATGGTCATCTCTTAATTGCCCATGTTTGTATTATTCCAGATGGTCCTTTTACATTTGTACTCCACTATTCGTATATTTTCCCCAAAAGTGAGGTTTATGCTTTTTCATGCTAAAAGAATTAGTAATTAGGACGGCAAATCTGGTGCCACTGTCAATAAGAGGAAAGTGATAGCAAGCCAAAGCATTGACTTCTAAATTACCTGCTTCTGCAGAGACAATTAGAAAAATCAGGTTAAACGTGGTCACCAAATGACAAAAAAAAAAAAAAAAAAAAAACACTAAATTTTGAATCATCTAGATTCTAAATTTTGAACCTCCTTATCCTTCAGGTCTCAGCTCAAATGTTACCTCCTTAGAGAGGACTTACATGATGTATGGTCAAGTGGGCCCCTGCATCATTGCCTCATGGACCCTTCCTTCACAACACTGATCACTGCTTGAAATTATCATACTTATTTTGGTTATTGCCTACTTTCCTCCATTCCTAACAGATTATCGTATTCATTCTGTTTACAGTTAACTCCCAGCACCTGGCATTTAACAGGCACTCAATATTCATAGTATACTCCTGGAATAGTTGCAATGAATAAACAGGAAAAGCTGACAGGTAAGCAAATACATTATTACTATACAACACAAGAGCTATAACAGATGACCAAAGTTCAAAGGAGGCATAAATGACAGAGATTGACTATAGAGTGACAGGGAGAGGTTGTCATAAGAGGCAAAATTCCTAGAAAATGTACAAGTTGAATGAAATCTTTAAGAGATGGGAGATTGACTAATCAGAGAAACTGGACCAGAATGAAAGCTAAAAACTGAGGCGAGGAGGGGAGAGGAGTGAGGAAGGTGAAGTAACAATCTAAAAGGATCTTTTTGGTGATGTAAGGGTCTTTTATTGGCACACAGAAAAATAATTGAATTTAGTCTTGTAGGTAACATAATCACTGGTATTTATCAGATTGTCTTATTTAGAATAACTAGTTCAACAGAACAGACGGGGTAAAATGAGGGGGCAAGGGGTAGGGAAAACAGGAAACTACTGCAATGGTTCAAGTAAGAGATACATTAACATGCTGTATTCGTGTATCCCCGTATTGCACTAAATCCTGTAAATTTATACCATTAAAATATTTTTAAAACACTTTGAAAAAAGGATGGTGGCAGTGAGATGGGAAAAAGGGAAAGACTGCAACAGAATTAGACTCAATGAGACTTGGTGAGTCATGGTATAGGAGTGAGGGTGAGGCCAAGCAATAATCTAGGGTTTATAACCTGGGCAGCTAGAGACAACAGATGCAGAAGAGCTTTGGGGAAGCTAGGAATGGGAGAAGAAAGACTGATCTAGGTTTAATCTGAAAGTAGCTTTTTCTGTTTCTCTGGTCAATGCCTCCATCTATAAATAGATTTTTTTTCAAATACAAATCTTCCAAACATTCTTATTAGTCAAACTTTTACAATTATCGGGATCTGATGAAGATGGAAGTCAGAGGTCCCAAATAAAGTAAGGTTGGAAAAATACTGCTATAGTTACACAGGAACACTTGATTTAAATTAGATCTATTGAAGTTAATGCCCAAATTGACAGACACCCCAAGTTCAAAAGACTTCTCTCTGCCACTGGATAGATCCGGATAAGAAGAATGGTATCATAGTTGGGTGTGACTGTAGAAGACATATAGATTTAATTGACATAAATTAAAGGAATAACTCATTATGTTAATGAGCTATGTATTTGTAATGTATGATAAATTATTAGTATTGCTGTTGCTGGATACTTGGTCTGACATATGGAAAAAGAGGCCCATCTAGAGAAATATTTTATTTCCTAAAATGAGATTTCAGCAGCCTAGGAAAAATTTCATTTTTAGAATTAGACTTTTGTCAATGTTCTCTAAAGTCTCAAATTCTCCTCATCAGCGATAATATAGCTAATTTCCCTGAAATAGGCAGGAATTTTTCTTGCCATTCATAGTGGGTACAAATAACTGGTCAGTTTTTTTTTTTTTTTCCTGAGAGAAGGCTCAGGGAGAGGAAACAGGATCACCTCAACTGACAAACCCTTACCTGGCAACTGTGCCAATGAACCTTATCTGTGTGTCCATGTGTGGATTAGATAACTGTTTAGCTAGTGTCAGCTCCATAGGAAAATGCCTGATGATTCCCACTGCCTTCATCTTTGTTTCTTTAGAGCAAAGAAATGAAAAAAATGCATCTCCAGCAGCTTTTAATGCCGTGGCTTCTGGCTTATTCAAAGTGGTTGGGGGCTTATTGCCATAGGAACCAAGTTCACATCCTTACCATATTCCACAGCACCAGGATAAATAACAGTCATTCAGTTTGGGCCAGCAATTTGGAATCTTTTAGGCAAAAGATAATTTCGTTTTAAATGACAGAGTAGAAAGGCTGGCTGTCTATCCCCACAATACTTTTTATGATTTCTTGTTTCACACATATTAGCCATAAACTGAAAAGAAAAAAAAGATGTTTATGGATTCAAATTTTTGCAAGTGTTGCCCAGTTGTTAACAAGAGGGCTGTATCTGGCATTAGGGTCTCCTGGACTGTCTTCTGCATCTACTATCTGTAAAGCATTGTAATCCTCATTTGGGAAATTGAAGTTTTGAAAGACAGAAAAAGAAGTGACAAGATGGCCCTGGCCTTAGATTTCTACAAAGAAACAATGTAGGATAATTATTCCTATTGCAACTGTAAACTTGGATTATTTTGGAAAACTGAGGCCTCTTCCTTATCAATGAAGCCTTGACGAGTTCACAGGAACCAAGGTTGGAGCTGAGAAGAATTTGTGCTCAGAACACCCTCTAACTTATCTGCAAGTGGAGACACACACTCCTAGACACACAGCTCTGAGCCCAGGGCAGATGATGAGGACCAACTGAAACTTCACATTAGACATGACCTGGGCCACACTCTGAATCTCAGCTGCTTCCTCTCAAAATGAGGAGCAGTAATTACTACCCAACAAATCATTATGAGGACTAAACAAGCTAATGCACATGAAGTACTTAGTCCTATTCTTGACCTTTATTAACTGCACAATACTCATATGGTAGTAGTGGCTATCAATAGTAATAACAACATTACCTTAACCTAATTTAGTTAACTCAATACAGTGGGTACTCCCTTGTTGCTGACAGGACCATGCATAACTCAGTTTGCTCCATATAGAGAACAAAGCTCCTCATGTAGTCATAATCCACTTTGAGAATAAACATCTAAATCAAAAATAAAAATAAATAGTCTCTCCATCCAAAACCACTACTGTAAATAGCCAGAGCTAGAGCAGCTAACAGGCCCTGTGTCTGTCTTGGATTTCTTTATTTTTGTTACATATAAAAAAGGACCAAAATATATAAAAGCTGGATTGTTTTCCTTCAATATGCTGCACTGGAGCCCCTCTTACATGGTAAGGAGACATGCAGTACATACACACCACTGTTCACTGAAGCACCACTGCTTATCAACAGACAGAAATAATTTGAGTGTCCATTGGCAGTGCATGGATAAATGACACACTCACACAAAGAACAAACTGGGGTTTAACAAGCTTCTGTAAAGGGCCAGATAATAAATATTTTATGTTTTTCAGGTAATACATGAAGAAATTTAGAACACGCTGCCCCTAAGCATGCTGACTTGTTATACAGATTAATCTACATTGAAAATGTGTGAGAAGCCATAGTTACAGAAAGGTCTCTCTGATTTGCCTTTTCTCCTACATGCCAGCCATCAAGATTCCTTTGGGAAGGAGTGCATTCCCTACATCAAGATGAGAAATAACCCTTTGTCACCATATTGAAAACTTGCTACAATGGACCTGCACAAATATACTTACTGAAATAATCCTTATCATCCACTAGCTTTACATTAATGACACCATTAAAATTTGCTGCTCATAGTCCTGTTACTTATTCACACATTTGCTGTTTTCTTTATCTTTCTTTCTTTCTTTTTTTTTTTTTTTTTTGGTCTAAAAAAATAAGATTTCTACTTTGGCCATATTTTGAGGTCTTTGCTCTCTTGTCAAGGTCCCTAGGTTCATTCAAAATAAATGAAGCTTGTATACATTTATCTTGTTAATTTGTCTTGTTTGATTTGGTTCCTAGATCTAGCAAAAGATTCCACTTAAGAAGTAGGATGGATAAATGCAGAGGTCTGAATCTGAAAGGAAAGTCTATCACGATAAGCAATCCTCGTTCCACCTTTTGGAAGACGCGCACATCTACAGGCATGAACACAGTTAGTACACTACAAAAACAGTAACAATTGTCACAGCCATATAAAAACTTTTGTACCAGAGCATCTTTAAATCAAAAACCTTATTGTCTAGAAAACTTAATCCTTTGATGAATGAGCAATGTAAATATATTACAATAATATTTTTAAATAATATTTACTGGGGTGTCTCCCATAACTGTTTTACCCCAAGAGGGGACTGAAGACTTGGAACTGAGATTCCCATCAGCCCACTAGCATAATAAAGCTGATCACCTTCCAAAAAAAAAAAAAAAAAAAGAAGTAGGATGGATAGAGGCGTTGTTTAGCCACTTTTGCAGTGGTCTTTGCTGTAATTGCTATTTTGTGTGAAAGCAGCCATGGACAATAATACATAAAATTTATTTACAAAAGGACGTAGATGGCTAGATTTCAATCATGGGCTATAGTTTGCCTACCCCTAAACACCTATCAACCTGGAAAAACATCAAAAAATATTAAGCAAAAGTTCAAGTTTCTAAACAATATAGACAGCATGAATCACTTATGCAGAGTTTAAAATATGAAAAGTTTATAATCATCACAAATATGTAAATGAATATATGCATAAAAACAGGCTCAACTGAGGAACTCTGAGATGTAGGGTAAATTTTTCATTATTTCTTTAAAAACTAATCACCTGAGGCCAAGATCTGATAAAGCTGCCTGGTAGACACACAGGTAATTATCATATTATTCTCTTGGTATTATACTTAAAATAAATTCCCCCAAATTGAATGCCCAATAGGAGCAGGCATTTCCTTTATTTTGAGAGGTAAGACTTAAAAATCAAGTAAAAATATGTTTTTACTCAACATTAATTTAATTCAATCACTAAAATGGACTGGGTCAATGAATTGCTGCATTATAAATGAGATGATGTAGTTTTTTTTAAGGCATTCCAAATCTGAGAAATGAAAATGACATACTACAAAATTTCCACAGTATTATTTTCTTAAAAACCATTCATTACAAAAAGTTAATTAATTATGCATGTAAGGGGAGCAGAGAACCTTAGAAAATAAATGCACATAGAGAAGAGTAACTCATAAATTATCTACTGACCAACCATTAACATTTTTATATGGGCCCCTCTCCAGTATTTGTTACATGAATTTTTTCCTTTACAAAATAGCAAACAATACACACACACACACACACACACGTCATTTGTACACTGTTCATTTGATCAGGCTTTTTAGAATATTCATTTATGCACCTCTTTTCTTCTATTTTTATCTCAAAATAATCGGCATGCTATATACGCAGAGTTTACTTCCAACTTCTTAGTTTAGAAGATTTTGATCTTAGTTCCCAACCAAGTACATTTCTCCTCCATTTGTTACCTAGACTTTAAAAAAAAAAAGTAGCAACGGCAGCCCCCAAAGCACTCTTTGAGGCATCATTCAGAGAGTAGCCTGTTCTAAATCATTTATAAAACTGTCAGGCTAGCTATTACCTTTGTATACAAGAACTTTATCTTTTGACAAATACAACATACAAAGAAGTTACCTGTTTGTCCTCAAAACATTTATGAAGACTATAAACTAAGATAACTGCCAGCCTCACTTCCCAAATATAGCAGCTGCTGTTCAGAAGATTAATAAGTAACTTGCTCAAATAACTTGCTCCTGCTTTGTAGGAGAGCCTTTATCCCTTAGGCAAGACTTACTGGAAATTCAGGCTTCCATTGGCACTCCTGGCCAAATGCTTTGCTACACCTATTATCAGCAAGTGACTTAACATTAACTGCATCTAAAACTCTGGGCATACTGCCCAGTTGACAAGGGTACCATTTACTATCTCATGTCTCTCAAACGAATTTAGGGGCTTTTTACACGTTTGCCTCTCAACCCCAACCTCCTCTTGTAATTCTAATCATGTCTTCTTAACTACTTCAAAAACCTGACTAGTCACCCTTTTTGGTTAGGCAAGGTTTAAAAGAGGAGGAAATGGTGAGGACAGGCATCACATCCATGTGGCCAAGCCTCCCCAGAACCAAGACTGAGTCACTTTCTCAGACCAGATGAAAAAGGCATGGGCTGCTGGAGAGTGGTCCCGGAGCCTACACAGGCTACTGACCCCAAGTTCATTGGTCCTACTCCAGCTACTTTCTCGTGTCTTTCTTTCTCCTTCAGCCCCTATGCCAAGCATGTATCTTCTATTTTGAGCTCAAAAACGTGAAAAAAGAATTGTTCCATTCAGGCCATACAAGCCTGATCATCTCAAGTTCCACTGACTAGCCAACACATAAATATCCAAAAGTCTGAGACTTGGGCCAAGGATATAGCTCAGCAGCACAAGTGCCTGCCTGGCAAGCACAAGGTCATGAGTTCGATTCCTGGTACCAAAAAAGGCTGGGGTGGTGGAGGTCATTTCTATCAGCAAAAAAATCCTAGGTCAGTAAGCTAATCTGAGAACCAGATTATCTTTTAAAGCTACTGTGTCTCAAACTAAACATGTGCAAAATGGAACACATCATATTAGTTTCAAGCCAGCTCCTTCTAGCATCTGCATTTCCTTTAGGGTTTCACCAATCATCCAGATTCTTGAAGCAAGGAACAGTGGGTGTCACACTCATGGATATCCTTACTACATTTTAAAGTAGCTATCCACCATCATCCACTCTTCATTCCCATTGTCACCCTTTAATAGATATTCGTTCTCATCCAGTTAACCTGGTTTTCACTACTTCTTGCCTTTCCTATTCCAACTTACTACTTCCAGATTATGCCTATAATGTACAGCCCCAAATTACTAAAAAATAAAATATGGATTACTCCCCTAAGCCCATCAGCCAAAAGAGGTCCCAAACCCTAACCCTTGCAGTCAACCCACAAGGCCATGCCTTCTTACCTACACCCACTGCAAACCTCTCCCTTTATTTAAACTAGCTTCATTCTTATTCCAAGCACAGCTGTCTACCTTTGCCACTTCCTCCATCTGATAGCTTTTATCCTCTCAGAGAAATGCTTATCAAAATCCTTTCATTCTCCAACTTAACTCTGCTCACATGATCTTTCCAAATTCCTCACCCAGATGAATTCTCTTCCTTGGCTCCCTGACACTTAATTTAAACATACAGTTCCTTTAGCTCCATATTATCCAATAGAGAAATATAGGCAAGACACATATCTAACTTTAAATATTCTAATAACTACACTCAAAGTAAAAAGAAACAAGTGAAGTTAATCTGATTAATACAACTTACTTAAGCCAATATAACTAAAATACTATGATTTTAACATGTAATCAACATAAAATGAGACATTTTACCATTTTTATATTAAATTTTAAAAGCCTGGTATGTAGTTTACACTTAACAACACGTCTCAGTTTGCATTATCCACATTTGAATTGCTCAAGGTGTAACCTTACTGGACAGTGAATGACCAGCACTTTCAAGCTAAAAAATGGTAAGCTTGCTTCATTCCCACTCCCGTAGACCCATGTTAAAATTTGCACTTCAATTTTTTTTCTTTTGGTACTGGGGATTGAACCCAGGGTCTCCACACTGAATTTCATCCCCACTTCTTTTTATACTCTTTGAAACAGTGTCTAGCCAAGTCACTGAGTGGTACAGGCTGGGCTTGAATTTACAAGCCTTCTGACTCAGCCTTGTGAATACCAGTGTGAGCCACCCCCTGGCCACTTTAGTTTTTGAGGGTAATGATTAGGCAGAAATTGAGAAACTTTTAGAGACAAGTGCCCAAACTGCAACCCAAAACCCACTTATTTACTGCAAAATGCCAACACTGCAATTAAACCTGAATACTGAGGTTTTAGTTTAGGAAAAAAAAAAAACTCACGCATTAACATCTTTTATCTTAAAAGAAAAACAAATAACCCACATGCCATAGGTTCACCATCACTGGATTAGACCTTGTTCATAGCTGTATCCTATCGAACTGTAAAACTGCAGCCAGGTCATGGGCCTAATCGGAATAGCCATTTGCTTTCGTAAATATAGTTTCATAGAGATTCAACCTTGCTCATTCATTTACACTATTGAATATATTGCTTTCATACTACAATAGCAGAATTGAGTAGTTGCAACAGAAATGGAATGGCCCACAAAACCTAAAATATTTATCATCTGGCTCCTATACAGAAAGAGTTTGCTGACTACTTTCTATAGCAATAATTTCCCAAATGTGGTTAGTGGGCCACGGCTAGTCAGCAAACTGCATTATCAGCCTGCTTTGAGTTGGAGCTTGCATCAGAAAGTAAATAGACTTTGTGTATGAATATTTGAATGAAGGAAGCAGCATATAAACAGTCTGACACAAGGTCTTTATCTTGCCACAATGTTTAATTGACATTTTTATATTGTCATACACTTTTAAAATTTTTATAATCAAATACATAAATATCTTATTTAATTGCTTTCTGAGTTCCAGTTTAGTAGGCAGCTGCTCTGACTCTTATACTGTATATAGGGTCCCTATATTTTCTAACATGATTTTTAAAAATTTTATATTAGGACACATAAAGCAACTAGAAGTTTTCATGTAATTTAAGTAAAGGTTCCAATTTTGCTTTCTCCCATATAGATATACAGTACTGGCATCATTTAAACCTAGCTTTCTCTCACTGAATGGAATGCCTCTTTACATTTACTAAATAATATGCACTAGAATTTTTTCTGGACTTCTTAGTGCTCTGCTTATCTATTTGCCCATTTCTAAGCCAACATCATATTAAATTGAATAGTTACTTTACAGCCATATTAATTATAGTTGCATTAATTAATTTGCTGTATAAAAATAGTACCACACATACAGAGACTGAAACAAAAACACAAAAGTTATCCAACAGTTTTTGTGGGGTCAGGAATCCTGATGCAGCTTAACAGAGGTTTCTGTTTCAGGGTCTCTCAAACCTTCAAAGCGTGAGGTGAGACTGTGGTCTCATCAATGGGCCAAACAGGGAATTTGCTTCCAGGATTGCTTGAATGTTGACAGCATTCAGTTGCTCGCAGATTGCCACACTGAGGGCCCCAATTTCCTGCTGGCTGTCAAGCCAGAGAGTGCTCTTATTTCCTTGCCAAATGGTCCTCTCCATAAGGCAGTTCACAGCAAGGGAACTTGATTCTTCAAAGCCAGCAAGAAACAGGGTCTTTTAGAAAAATAGACTTTACAGACTTATGAAACATAAGCATGTACATGTAATCACATATATTTAATCACCTTTGTTGTATTCTACTAGCTTGAAGCAAGTCACAGGTACCATTTACACCCACAGAGGGCATTACACAAAGGCATGAACAACATGAAGTGAACATCATGGAGGGCCCCCTTATAGTCTGTCTGCCACAATAGTATATTGAGATAATAAGTAAGGCATATTCTTTCCTTTTATCCACAAATTTCTCTTGATTTCTTAGGTATTGGTCTTTAAAATAAGCAATACAATTTTATCAAGTACTACTACCTACCGCAAAAATTCCTGTTGGAATCGTATAAGGAAATGCATTAACACGTTTTCAGGAAAGTTTTTTTTTTAATCTTATGTTTTAAGAGGCATAAAGGGTTTCATTAGGCAGAATTTTTAAAGTACACACTCAAAGAAATACAGTACAGGTGCTCAAAAAAGAGGCATACTATAAACTGATGCTAGAAATATTTGTGTTTCTGGCATAAAAAACTGGAATTTGTGAATCTATTAGGGAAATCTGGTATTTTTATGATATTAAACCTCCCAGTCCAAGAATATTTAGTTGTTTTCTAAACTATTTTGAACTTAATTATGACCTTTGATAAGATTTTAGTTTTCTTCAGATAAGAGTCTTGCATTGCTTGTTAACTTCATTCTGAAATAATAATGGCTTTTCTTGCTGCTGCAAATAAAATGTTTTCCTCCTTTCCTTTCCTTTCCTAAGCTTTATAAAAAATAATTTTGTATATTTGCCTTGTATCTAGTCATTATGTCAAATTCCCTAATAGTTTTTATAAGAGTTTTTAGATACACAACAAATGCATCTGTAAAAAGCTAATTTTTTCTTTTTCTAAGTTAATTACTTCTGTCTTATTATATTTGTTAGATAAACCAAATCATAATAAGGGTAAATAAAAATCTCTATCTAGTTCCTGATTGACTCTCATACAATTTTAGTATTTTACTATTTGAAAAGATACTGTCAATTTTAACACTTGTCAAATGGAAACCATCTTTGTTAAAAACAATGGTGCATACCCAGTCAGTAAAAAGATAAAACACAACTCCACGCCTTAATTTTGGAATGTGTATAGTGACTTTCTTTGAATGAATATAATATGTAAAAGGGATATAAGAATAATGCTATAGTAGAGAAACATGGAAAAATTATCTGAGCCAGGTTTCAAGGTCAGTATCACAAGTGACAAATCATGTTGATAGTACATACTTGATATGAGGTGATGGAAATGACCTGTACTGCTGTGGTCTTCCTGTGTGGTTCCATGAGAACCAAATAAGACAAATCAAAACTGAGGGGCATTCTACAACACAAATAACTAGTACTCCTCAAAATTGTTAAGGTCATCGAAAATCAGGAAACTGAAAAACTATCACATTCAGGAGGAGTGTAAGGTGAAATGACTACTAAATGTAATGTGGTATCCTGATTGAGATTATGAGACAGACAAAATACTACAAAACTAAGGAAATATAAATGAAGTATGAATTTGCATTAATGAAAATGTATCAATATTAACTATAACAAATATACCATATTTATGTAAGATCTTAATGTGGGCAACTCTGATATATGGTAACTCTGCTATCTCAATTTTTCTGTAAATTTAAAACTGTTCTAAAATTAAACATTTCTTTTAAAAGCAATGGAAGTCATCACATTCATATTTATTCATCCAAGATAGGAGTGCCCTCACTGCAGTGGTAGGATTGAACTCAGTGACCTAAACATATTATATTGTTGGTTCCTATTCAAACTTCTTGATAATAGCCTTTCTGTTATGGTTTGTGTCTGGGTGTCCCCACAAAGCCTCAGGCAGTCATAGAAGTGGCTGAGTCTAGCATTTGTGATTGGTTTGTTTTCTTCCACGGGGATTAGCAGTACAAGTGCTGCACCCGCCTAAGTGTGATTAGCTGGCATACAATATAAGGGAGGGAAGGAGGCGTGTTCCTCCTCTTTGTGCTTTTGCTCTCGTTGCTTCTGGTATCTGCTGCAGCTGCCATGTTGCCCCTCATCCACGCCATCTTGACTTGGAGCCAACAGATTATGGACTGAAACCTCCACGAACTGTGAGCTAAATAAACCTTTTCTTCCATCATTTTGGGTGTCAGGTATTTTGTCTCAGCAACTACAGAAAAGTAATTAAGACACCTTTCTTTCTGGAGTGAGATGGAATGTCAGCATCATTTTGATTTGCATCTCTCAAATGACCAGTGATGCTGAACATTTTTTTCATATATTTATTTGCCATTTCTACTTCTTCATCTGAGAAGTGTCTATTTATTTCAGATGCCCATTTTTAGATTAGGTCTTTAAATCTGGAGGGTTTAATTTTTTTGAGTTCAGCCAGGTATGGTGGCACACGCTTTTAATCTCAGCACTCGGGAGGCTGAGGTAGGTGGAGCGTTGTGAGTTCGAGGCTGGCTTGGGCTACAACGTGAGCAAGGCCAGCCTGAAATACATAGTGTGAGCCTGCCTTGAAAAAAATAGGGCCAAGAGTTTGGCTCAATGGCTTAAGTGCCTGCTTGCAGGCACGAGGCTCTGAGTTTGATCCCCTGTACTGACAAAAAAAAATTTTTGAGTTCTTTTTATATTCTAGATATTAATTCTTTTTCTGAGGAGTATTTGGTAAAATTTTTTTCCAGTGTTGTGGGTTGTCTCTTCATTCTGTTGGTGATCTCTTTTGCTGTTCAAAAGTTTTTTAATAAGATGAGATCCCAGTTGTTGATTCTTTATAATATTTCCCATATAATTGGGAAATATTACATCTTTGCCTACATCTATGTAGAGTGTTCAAGAGTTCTATCTATTCTATCTTCCAGCAGATTTAATGTTTCTGCTTTAATATTTAGATCTTTGATTCATTTCAATTTTAGTTTAGTTCATGGTGAGAGACATGGGTATAGTTTTAGTTTTCAATGTGTGGAATTTAGTTTTTCCAGAACCATTTATTAAAGACACTATCTTTCATCCAGTGAAGTTATTTGGCCCCTTTGTCAAATATAAGGTAGCTGACTGTGCTTGGAGTTTTTTTTTTCTGCATTTTCTAAACTGTTTCACTGATCCTTGGGATTGTTTGTTTGCCAGTACCATGCTGTTTCTATCATTGTATCTTTGTAGTATCTGTGTGGGGGGTGATTGTGATGTCATCACCTTGTCCTTGTTGCCCAGTTTCAAATGAATTTTAGGAATGTTATCTCTAATTCTCGAGCTCTGTGAAGCATACTAATGGTATTTTTGTTGGGATTGCATTAAATCTGTGTAACAATTTTGAGAGTATGGCTACTTTTACTATATTGGTTCTTCCTACCCAAGAGGAAGAGATATCTTTCCATTTTCTCAAATCCTCTTTGATCTCCTTTTTCAGAGTACTGTAGTTTTCAATGTAAAAATCTTTTGCTTCCTTTGTTAGGTTGATTCCTAGGTATTTCATTTTTTTGACGTTACTGTGAAAAGTATGGTTTCCCTAACTTCCCTCTTAGTGAGTTTGCTATTTGTGTACATAAATGCTATTGACTTTTTTTTTTTTTTTTTGCAGCACCAGGGATCAAACTCACAACCTCGCACCTGCCAGGGCAGGCACTTAAGCCACTGAGCCGAACTCCTGGCCCTAGTTTTTTTGAGGCATGGTCGCACTATGTAGCTCAGGCTGGTCTTGCGCTCGCGTTGTAGCTCAAACCAGCCTCGAACTCACAACACTCCGCCTACCTCAGCCTCCTGAGTTCTGGGATTAAAGGCGTGCGCCACCACGCCCAGCTTCTGCTATTGATTTTTGAGTGTGGACTTTGTATCCAAGTACACAACTGAATTTGGTTATTAAATCTAGAAGTCTTTTGGTGGAGTTTTTGGGGTTTTCTACATAGAATATCATGTCATCTTCAAATAATGATAACTTAGTTTCTTCCTTTCCCATTTTTATTCCTTTTATTTATCTTGTCTAATTGCTCTGGCTAATGTTTCCAGAACTATACCGAATAGGTGTGGTAATAGTGGACATCCTTGTTTTGTTCCTGATTTTGGAGTAAAAACTTTCAGTTTTCATCATTTAGTATGATGTTGGCTGTTGGTTTGTCATAGATGGTTTCTATCAGATTGAGATAAAGACCATCTATTCCAATATTCTGTAGGGTTTTTTTTATCATGAAAAGGTGTTAGACTTTGTTAAATGCTTTTTTCTGCATCTATTGAGATGATCATGTGATTTTTGTCCTTGGTTCTGTTGATATGGTATATTACTTTTATTGATTTGCATACATTGAACTATCCCTGCATCCCTGGGATGAATTGTATTTGGTCATGATGTATAATCTTCTTGATGATTTGCTGCATTCTTTTTGCCAGTACCTTATTGAGGATTTTGGCATATATGTTCATATGGAAGATTGGCCCGTAGTTCTGTTTTTTGGTTTGATCCTTCTCTGGTTTTGGTTTCAGGTTAAAACTTATTTCTAGGAATGACTTTGGAAATATTGCCTCCCCTTAGATTTCATTAAAAATTTTGCAGAGTAGTGGCATTAAATCTTCTCTAAATTTCTTGTAGAATTCAGCAGTGAATCCATCAGGACTTGAGCTTTTCTCTGATGGCAGACTTTTAATTACATCCTCAACTTTATTGATTGATATTGGGTTATTTAGAATTTTTAAATCTTCTTGATTCAGCTTTGGCAATTGATACGTATCTTGGAATCTGTCCATTTCTTCTGTGTTTTTGATCTTATTTGAGTACAGGTTTTGGAAGTAGGTATTGGTGACTTGCATTTCTGCAGGATCTGTTGTGATTTCATCCTTTGGATTCTTAATTACATGGATTTGAGTCTCCCCCCCTTTTTTTTGTGGCACCGGGGATCGAACGCACAACTTTGCACCTGCCAGACAGGCACATAAGCCATTGAGCCAAACTCCTGGCCCTAGTTTTTTGAGGCAGGGTCTATGTACACTATGTAGCCCAAGCCGGCCTCGAACTCACAAAGCTCCTCCTACCTCAGCCTCCCAAGTGCTGGGATTAAAGAGCTGTGCCACCCAGCTTTCTTTCCCTTTTTTGCCAGGCTGTGAGAAAAAAGGAACCCTTCTCCACTGTTGGTAGGAGTGTAGACTGGTGCAACCACTGTGGAAATCAGTGTGGAAATTCCTCAAAAAACTAAAACTAGAGATGCCACTTGATCCAGTTATTCCCCTTCTTGGTATCTTCCCAAAAGAATTAAAAGCATCATACCACAGTGATATATGCACACCCATGTTTATAGCAGCACAATTTGTAATAACTAAATTTTGGAAACAGCCCCAGTGGTCATTGACTAATGAATGGATAAAAATGTGTTTTCTTTATACAGTGGAATACCACTCAGCCATAAAGAAGGATGAACTTGAAACATTTCTAGGTAAATGGATTCACCTTGAGACTACCATCTTAAGTGAAATAAATAGGACACATGTGTAAATATCACACTGTTTCTCTGGTGTGAGAAACTGAAGGTGTAAATAAGGACCAAAATGTATAATGTATATCATGTATGGGTATAAATTCCCTATAATGAATGTGATCATTATGTATATATAAAATGTACCAATAAAATAAATTTAAAAAATCAAACTTCTCTGGAATCCCATTTCTTTGCTAGACATCCAAAAAGTAAATCATTGTTAATTTCCAGAGTGGAGAGTATCCTGAACAATTTACTAATTTAACAAATAGGGATATAGGACCTCCCATGTGCAAGGAACTAAGAAAAAAAGCAATATTCTGCATCCCAAGGAATACTGTTGCCAGAACATATATGTGTCACACTCAAGTGTACTAATCCCTTCAAGGTCATTTAACTGTCAACACATGACTGAGGTGAGTAAGTACACATATCCTAAATTCTGAAGATGAAACTGAGGTAAGAGAGACTTTGTGACTTTCCTAAAATTGTAAAGCAAATATCCAAGCTAAGGCTTCACGTAGGTCTAATTTCAAATTCTTTACAATAGAAGGCAGTGGCCTATCAATGTGTGACACAGTTCAGAATATAAAAGAGAAACTATGAGTGAGAAGTCTTTGAAAACTTGTTCAGAAATAGAACTTGAACCCAGGTAGACATGGGTATGTAGAAGGGATATTTATGAAGAGTTTTCACGCAGTCTCATTTTATCAAGCTCCATGGCAACTGTTTTATTTCAACCCAAAGGGGTCAACCTTTGGAAAGTCATAGTCCAATTCCTGGAAATCAATAAACTCTCAGTTAGTTCTTGTGGAATTTTTAAAACAATGAACTAACCCGGGAGTTCTACATATCATCATGATGATATATGGAAACAAACAAGTGAGTTATAGAAAAAACTTCATTTCACCAACATATTAGAATTGGCAGTTTCAGACAATAAAAGTCTCCACACTCCTAGAATGGAGAGGAAAGATTAATTATTCAATGGCCATGGTAAGTAGTAACTACTTTTCAAACTATTTGATCAATGGCAATTCACCTCAGTCCCATCAATGACAAATCAGCTCATTTCTGGGAACACATGGAAGCAAATTACAATGACAGCTCCATATAGCTCAAAGTCAACCAATCAGAAGAAGCAGTGAAAATGTTTCAATGACTCAATCATGGACAATCACACCCAAATACCCAAGGTTCTAAGTTCAAGGTTAACCACTCATGTTCTTGTAATCAAAACAACCTCCAAATACTACCATGCTTCCTCCAGAACATCACCGATTGGCTCTACTTATAGACTGCTTGACTAACACAACTCTCTCTTCTTACCTTAGCAAGTAATAAATTCAGCTTTTTGTTTTACATATTAGATGATGCCTTTATCTTTTGACAGAAGGGAGAACAAGACTCTTCCTAACTTCTCAGCACAAATGTGAGCAAAACGAGGCTATTCCTAAGAGATGGAAACTCCAAACTGCAAGAGTTCACTAGGAGACCCTTGCCAGGGACTCATTCAGTGGGCAAAAAAATATAAAATTGGCTACATTTGCTTTGTGGAACATTCACCTAAAACCGGCTTTATGGTATCATGTGTCACATCAGAGGAGAGCATTAATTGGGTAAGAATTAATTTACTACAAACTGCAAATATAGACCACAGAGCCACATCCCAGGAATCAGAATCGCTTTGTAGATGGCTTTATAAAAATGCATACAATTGGGCCCCTCTCTACAATAATTAGAATTGAAACTCCATAAGACAGGACCAAACATTTCTTCTTAATGCATTCACAATGAGGCCATACATGCTTGCTTGTCGCATCTTGGTTCAAGACGCCTGATGGAACAGTCATGTATGTATCACCAGTAGTTCAAGCTAGTGGGAACACGTTAAAAGCCCCTTAGTGATTCAGAGAAGTACTTTTTCTAGTCAGAAATGACTAGCACAGTCTAGGAGTGACAAGGCCATTTTAGTTTACAGAGCGACACTAGAGACCTGGTCACACCTCTTAGGCAAAGAAGACCAAATCAATAAGCCAATACTCTACCTAGCTACCTAGCTACCTTCAGATCCAGAAGACTCAAGATGAAGATGCACTCCCTCTGGATCAATGGTTCTTAATTCTTCTTACACAGCTGAACCATTTGGGAGTTTAGTCTGAAAATATCAATGCCAATTTGTCCTAAGACAAATTGAATCAATGTGTTTTAGGATGGGGTCTATGAATATCTTTTTAGGACAATTTGAACAATTCTGATGGACAAACAGGTTAAGAATCACTAATTTAGATTCTTGAACTAGTATACTTGTGCCTTAGCCCATCATTCTCTGGTATTAGATACCTGAAATTTCTCCTAAAACAGGCGACGATGGCAAAAGCCTGGTATACCTTGCAGAAAGCACTAAAGAAAATATTTCACAGTAGAATCATAATATTTAATTCTATCATTAAACTGTTTAAAATGCTTATAAGTTCAACTGACCAAAGAACCAAATAGGAAAACAAAATAAAAGAAAAACCTTTCTTATCTTCCATCCCTACATCTTTTTCTTGAAGAATATCAGGACACTATATAAAAGAGGACAAAAATGATCAACCAAAAATGAAAAGCATTTTGTCACCACAAGGGAGATAACAGCCAAAGGAATAAATTTAAGAGTAGCAATTCAAGGATTAGCTTGTCATCATGAGATAAATCAGAAGCTGCTGTAATGTGACCAAAGGAAAAAAAACAGGTAAGAATATATTTTTAAAGTATGCTTCAAATTGATTTAGCAGTGCATTAGTCATCTATGTCAAGGGTTTAGCACCTTTAAACAAAGAAACAGTCACAGATGACTTTTAATTCTCAGAACCTTCTGTGTTACTTACTTAACGCAGTATATAATGCTGAACAGTCGATGAATCATCATAATGCAGCTCACAGTAAGGTCAAGTCAAGAACTCTAGCTGTGATTAAAATGGAGAAAAGCATTTCATTCTGTTTGGACAAAAATTCAGCTAGTATCAAGAAACTACTTAGTAGAAAAGGCATAATGTTTCCTAAATGCTATATAAGGTAGAACATATATTCTAATTATGCATTGAATATGGGAAACAAGGTTGATTAAGTGAGAAAATATTCCAGATTATAATATGTAAATCCCTAAGAAACAGGAAGGGTTCTCATTGTAGTTACAAATAAACAACAGAGTAATAATCAGTTTAACATCAAGTGCCTCACCCCTTACCCTCTCCTCTCCACAAACCATACAGTAAACTTTGTTGCTTCCACAATTACAACAAGGTCTAAATTAGGTCAGAAGACACATTAGAACCTTACCAGGTAGGAAGAAATGAAAACGACAGGAAAGCAACAACAACCTTCAGAGCTTCATTCCCATTTGTCTAGTCTCTGATGACCAGATGACCTTATATAGGGTGTACCTTAGTAAACCTGGTCCAACCTAGAATACTCCTCTTCTTGACATCTAAATGCTTTTTAAAAGTTAAAAAGTGATACTGATATTTATTAGAGAAGCTCAACTATTGCCAATTTACATGAACTATTCAATCACTCAAGGTTAAGTGCTTATTTATTTAATACCATGTAATATATAGATACAAAAGACTTCCAGTTAAAGATAATAGATTAAACACATCCATTTGCCTTGGCTATCTCATTAAACACATCCATTTGCCTTGGCTATCTCTCAAAACTCCTCAGAAGTGACACTAAAATGATTTTTTTAAACCTACAACAATAAAAAAATGAAAGAAGAGACAAGTACAATGATATCTTGGAAGCTAAGCAAAAGCCAGAGCCTATGGCAGCAGTGAAAAAAGCCCAGAATAAATTATTTGCATCCAACATTCTCAAAAGATTCAGAAGATAGTAGCTCCATGTATCCCTAGAACTAGGAATGAAAAGGAACTAAAAATAAGGAGGATCCAGTAAAAACTTTTTTGAGGTGCACATTAGGCGCTAACTTCCTGCCTCTGATTTCTTTTCTATTCTCCCATAGATTTATATATTTATTCTCTACAAGGTGAAAAGAAGACCTCTGAACTGTGAATGCAAGCATGGTGAATGCAGATTTTACAAAGAAAAACAGGAACTTCGAAAATGCTTATGCATTGCTGGGGAGATTCCCATATTTGTACTTCTTTATTCAGAAGAAATTAAAAGATTCTTCGGTAGGAAACTGGATTAAACCATGAGAAAAGACCTACAGATGCTGACCTTGGCAACAAAACTCAACCACTTACCTAAACTACACAATTTATAACTTGCAAACATGGGAGGGGAGTGGGCTCATGCTCATAGCATCCAAAAAACTTTTTAGTGACTGCTCTTTAAAATGTACAAAAAATCAATAAAACAAGCACAGAAATTTGAGATCAGTGTATTATGCAATAAAATAGAGCAGTTTGGAGGGAACTATGAATCAAAAATGAAACTTTTTAAAAAGTCTCTAATATTGTCAGAGTGAATCCAAAACAATACACTCATGAAACAAGAACATTCGGACCTCAAAATGAACCCCCTGGAAATTAACACATAAAACAGAAAAAATGCAATAGCAGTAAGAGAAAGTGGAAGATATCAACCTGAAAATAGAGCAAAAAGACAAAAGCACAGAAAATAGGAAGGAAAAGGAATTAAAAGGTCAGGCTAGCAAGTCCAACATTCAACACAACACAGAAATGAAAGTAAAGAAATTTTAGAAATCAAGAAAATTTCCCCAACATCAAAGAGCTGAATTTCCACACTGAAATGATGTATAGGAAAGAGATAAAAACAGACATACACTAAGGAACATTTTTGGAAATTTCACAGCACTGAAAATAAGCAAGAGATCCAAAACCTCTCTGTGGAGAAAAGCAGGATTCAAAAACAATTAGAATAACATCTGATTTCTCAATACTAACACAAGAGCAAGAAGATTTGTAAGGGAGATAGCAAAATTTTGAGGATAAGTGACTTACAAATCACAATTCTTAATTCAGCCAAACTAACAAAGGTAAGAGCAAAATAAGATTTTCACACCTGTAAATGCCTCAGAAAATTAATCTCCTATATAGCTTTTTCTAGAAAGTTTGCTCCATCAAAATAAAAGAAAGAGAAAGAATACTGAGGAAACTAAAGATTTTCTGTAGAAGGAGACAAGATTCATCAGGATGATGGTAAAGGGTAATTAAAATGATGTTTGACTACTTCAAAGACCCAGAGAATACTAGTTCATGTTGAAGGGCAGAATGCACTGGGGAAAACGTCTCCAAGATTAAGAAACTCATAGGATATATGAAGTGCTTGAACATACTGAATGAGGATACTCAATTTTTGAGAAGGTTATATAAATAAATTAATAGTGAATATAGCAAACTAATAAGCAAATGATAAGGCAATTCCTAACTGAAGGGAAAACAAAAGGCTATGCAAATAATTTTAAAACTGCTTTTTGAAAATGTCAGGAGGACTACATCCTCATCTTCCATGGTTGGAAGCCAATATATAATACCCAAAACCAAAAGTTTAGAAATAGTAGAAATAGGTAAACACCAAAAGTAGCAGCTAGTTAACATGTAAATATTTTAGTGAATACTTAATATTTGGAACATAATAGACACTCCATGAATATTTGTTCAATTGCATTGATGTGCAAAAGAATCTGAGGTTCAGTACGAGCTTCAAATACTCTGTAAGATTTTAAGACTTTTTCCCCTCTACTTAACCCAGGAACCTAATATTTCTGGAGAAGAAAAGTAAAAAAAAATCATTTTGACTATTGTTTTTTAAAACAAAAAATTAATGATGCTTCTCAAAAAAATCACTGATATTTTACCATAAAAGAATGTCATAGCACTATTGAGAAGCTAATTATGCCCTTACAGAATAAAGGCATTCAAAGTCAATAAACACTGGAACAAACCAAAGGAGTTTCTCTTCACAATAGTTAGTAGATTTAGACGTAGTAAATTAAAATCTTAGATTAGAAGTCAGTTGAGTATTTAAAATACACCAAAATGTGAGCCAGGCGTAGTGGCGCAAGCCTGTAATCCTAGCACTCGGGAGGCTGAGGCAGCAAGATCATTGTGAGTTTGAGACCAGCCTGGGCTACAAAGTGAGTTCAAGGCCAGTCTGAACTGCATAGTGAGACCCTGTCTCAGAAAATAGGGCTGGGGATTTACCTTTGTGGTTTAAGTGCCTACCTGGCAGGCATGAGGTTGTGAGTTCAATTCCTGGTACCAAATAAATAAATAAAATAAAATAAAATACACCAAAATGTATAGTTCAAATTACAGTTAGTCTGGTTAAGTAATATATTGATAATTTTCTTTCTTATTCTTGAATTGTATTTGTCATAAAGAGGGAAACTTTTTTTTATATTGGGCAGGACAGACACCTGTTTTATTCAAGTTTAATAAACAAAATTTCAATTAAAATTTTACATAACTAAATGTTGTGGAAAACTAAATCACAAAAATACAGTGACTGAAATATTATTAGGATAAGCAAGTTCTTCTAAAGTCTTCTACTATATCTTTCTACATGTTAATAAGGGGAACACATTTAAATCACCACAAATAACAGTGTTTATAAAATCTTCCTCCTCTTTTCAACATCCTGGATGTCTTACTCACTTTTCTCCTCATTGGGACAAAATACTTAACACTCCCAATTTACGAGAAGAGAAGCTTATTTTGGCTCACAGTTTATAGATGTTTCTGTCTATAGTTGGCTGACTCCAAGGTCGGAAAGTATGGCACATGGGCATCGAGAGGAAAAAGTGCTCTTGGCAAGGAGGCAGGGAAACTGAGCATATCAAAGGAGGAGCAGGGAAGGGAGATAAACCCTTCCAGGCAATGCCCCCAAAGACCTGCCTCTTCAGAACAGATCCCACTTTCTACTTGGACAGAGGCAGAGAACTCTGGGATACAAAATTTTCACACACTCCCATTTTTTGTCAGGCATCAAGCAAGAATTGACTCCACTATAAATACCACCACACAGAGGAATACTGGACCTGCCTGCTTGCTTGCTTTCTTGTGTTTCTTTTTGTATGTGTGAAGAGGCCATATGTACGGGCTTATGAGTGCTACTTACTGCTTTTGTTTCTATAGTCTCTTATCATGTCACATTATGTTATTACATTCTAAGGGTTGTTTCACAGGTTTTCTAAACTTGAGTTTCTGTTTATTCATTAATTGGATTCAATATCCCTGCGTTTTCTTTCAATTCCATTTATATTCCCTATCTCTCCTTTCCTTTTCTTCTCACATCCTCTCAAATCTCTCCTTTCTCTAGCCCTCTTTCTCTTATAAATAAATATTATCATTAAAACCTATTTTTCTTTTTCTTACTCTTTTAGTATGTGTGTGTAAGAGGGAGGCGTATGTGTATATGAACTGTGAACAAATGTTTTTGCTTTTTTTTCTTTAAAGTCTTACCTTCTTTTAACATATTTTTCCTCACCAAGTGTTGTTTCTTAGCCTTCTAACTTTATGTTTCTGCCTGTTTAGTAATAGCATTCAACTACTCAATATCTTCTCTCATG
The DNA here is from genome assembly GCA_004363535.1 of Dasyprocta punctata. NCBI lineage: Eukaryota > Metazoa > Chordata > Mammalia > Rodentia > Dasyproctidae > Dasyprocta > Dasyprocta punctata. The sequence goes on along the minus strand of RJWM01000193.1, from coordinate 165,825 downwards.
TTCCATTTACACAGTACTCCCTTTCCTGGTCTTCTTAATTTACTTCCTCCTCACACCCTCTCAAGCTTCCCATCTGCCCCTCTTCTTTCCTGGTATACAAATACCATCACTGATCCTATTTTTCCTTTTCTTCTTTCCATTTTTCTTAATTATTTTCCTCCTTTTTTTCTTTTTTCTTTTTTTTTCTTAGCCCATACTACATTATTTCTACTCTTTTATCTTCCTGAGTTAGTGAAATAGTAGAGAACTTTTTAAACATGCTTCAAATTATATGTGGTATATGATTGGCTTTTTGAATATTGATATTATTATTAGTTGTTCTCTCCCCACAGTGCAGTGCTACAGAATGAATCTACTACTTTGAACAGCTGTGTGGGTGCTTTCATGCTAAGTCATGCTCAAAGCAAAGGGCACAACACAGGGAGAAAGCCACCTACTAAAGAAATTTATATCCTGACTGATCTACAAACCTCAACATAAAAACACAAGATTCATGAAAAAAGATGGAAAAAGATACTTCCAAAAGTGCATAACTCCCCAAAAGCTGATTCACAAAGATAATGAAGTAGATGAAATCAGAAAAATAAAATTTAAAACTGATAAATTAAATGAGCAGTGAGATCAAAGAAGAGATAAGGAGCAGAACAAATCAATTACCAAAATGGTTAATGAGCCCAAAGAAGATAAAATAAGCATATGAGTGAATTAAGGAAGACAATGTGTAACATAAAAGATCATTTCAGTAAAGAGATAGAGATTCTGAAAAAGAACCAAGCAGAAATCCTGGAAATGAAACCTCAGTAGGACAAATAAAATACTCAATTGAAAGTCTTGGCAATAAGCAAGACAAATCAGAAGACAGGACATCAGGACTTGAATATAAAGTAGACATACTACAACACCCAGTCAGTACATAATAGTGAAAAAAGAACAAGAGGTCCTAGGCAATTCTAAAAGAAAAAAATTAAGAATCATTGGTCAAGAGGAGGGTGTTGACTAACAGACATATGGCATAAAAATTCACTCCCTGAAATTATTGCAGAAAACTTTCCAAATATGGAGAATGAGACGGGTACTTAGGTAAAGGAGGCATTTACAACCCCAAATAAGCATGAACAGAAAAGAACCTCTCCATGGCATATCAAAGTCAGACATATAGAAACTCAGGACAAAGAAAGAATATTAAAAGCTGTTAGAGACAAATGTCAAATTGCTTATCAGGATAAACTCATCAGAATAGCAGCAGATATCTCAATATAAACCTTAAAGGCCCAGGAGGGCTTGGAATGAAGTTTTTCAAGCCATGAAATAAAATAATTGTCAGTGTAGTTTACTGTACCCTACAATGCTATCCTTCAAAATTAAAGACAAAATAAAATCTTCCATGATAAAGATAAACTAAAGAAATTCATGACCACCACTCTAGCACTTCAGGAAAGCGTCAAGGGAATTGTAAGCAGAGATAATGAGGCCAATGATGAGACTAAAGGAAGAATAAATCTCACTGGGAGAGTAGTTAAATGAATGGGAAATAGAAATGAATCAAACCCTGGGAAAAACAACATAAAGACAAGAATTAGCACATATTTTCCAACAAAACACTTAATGTAAATGGTCTGAACTCTCCAATTAAAACATACAGATTCACAGGTTGCATCGGAAACAAAATCCATCTATATGTTGCCTACAAGAGACATTCTTCTGCAAAGGCATGTGTAGACTGAAACGAACAGGTTTAAAATGATATTCTATGTGACTGGATCCTGAAAGCAAGCAAAAGTAGCTTTACCCTTACCCAAAAGTTGACTTCAAAGCACAGCTAGTCAAAAGAGACAAAGAAGGTCACTACATATTGATAAAGATAATAATACACTAATGCAAGATATCAATTGTAAATGGTAATTTTTTTAATATATGCACCAAATGTTGGTGTACCCATTTCATAAAACGAACACTACTAGACATAAAAGGACAGACAGACACAAATAATATCCTAATGGGAGACTTCAATACCTCACTGTCACGAACAGGTCAACCAGGCCCCAAAATGGACAAAGAAACATTAGAATTAAACTATAGTATAGAATGGATTTAACAGAAGTCTACCAAATGTTTCATCTATTAACTGCAAAACAGACATTTCTTCAGCAGCTTATAGAAATTTTTCCAAAATATACTCTATCAACTAAGAAAAGCCTGGAGCTTGATGGATGTAATATTAAATTTTATCACATCTTTAGAGAAGAACTAACACCAGTGTTCCTCAAATATTTCGATGTAATACAAGGGGATGAAAAATTACCAAACTCATTCTATAAAGCCAGCAATACTTTGATACCAAAACCATAGGATTTAACAACAAAAAAAGAAAAAAAAAAGAAAAAAAAAACTTCAAGCCGGGCGTGGTGGCGCACGCCTTTAATCCCAGCACTTGGGAGGCTGAGGTAGAAGGAGCGTTGTGAGTTCGAGGCCGGCTTGGGCTACAACGCGAGCACAAGGCTGGTCTGAGCTACATAGTGCGACCCTGCCTCAAAAAACCGGGGCTGGGAGTTTGGCTCAGTGGCTTAAGCGCCTGCCCTGGCAGGTACGAGGTTGTGAGTTCAATCCCCGGTGCCGCAAAAACAAACAAAACAAAACAAAACAAAAAAAAAAAACTTCAGGCCAATATCCTTGATATACATAGGTACAAAAAATCTTAATAAAATTCTCATATAGAATTCAATAACTCATTAAAAAGAGCAGACCATGACCAAGTTGATTTTATCTCAGGGATGCAAGGATAAATCAATAGATGTAATACATCACATAAGTAGAATCAAGGATTAAAAAAACACATTTTTCATCTCAAAGGTACAGTGAGCGCCTTTTGCAAAACCCAACATCACTTCATAATTAAACCCTGATGAAACTCAGTTTGGAAGGTATAGAGGAATCTTATCTCAAACTATAAAAGCCATATATGACAGATCCATAGCCAACATCATACTGAAATGAAAAACTGGAAGCATTTCCTCTAAAGTTAGGAATGAGACAAGGGCATCCACTGTCACCAATCCCATTCAAAATAGTTCTCAAAACTTTAGCCAGAGAAATCAGGTAAAAGGAAAAAAAGGATATAAACAGAAAAGAAAGAAGTTAAATTATCTACATATGATACGATGGATTCCATAAAACTCCCAAAAACTCCACCAGAAGATTTATAGATCTGATAAACAAATTTATACCAATGTGGCAGAACTCAAAATAGCATTACTGTACAGCAAGAATGAAAACAATTTTATAAACCATAGGAAAACAATCCCACTTGCAATAGCTTCAAAAAAATTAAATACCTAGGAATCAAACTAACCAAAGAAATTAAAGATCTCTATAATGAAAATTACAAGAACTCTAAAAAGAGAAATTGAAGAGGACAGTAGAAAATACAAAGGTTTCCTTATTCTTGGAGTAAAAGAAGTAATATTGTGAAAATGACAATATTATCAAAAGCTATCTGTAGATTTAAACAACTCCTTTTAAAATACTAACCACACTCTTCACAAAAATAGAAAAATAATCCTAAAATTCACATGGCATTAGAAGAGACCTAAAATAACTAAAGGAATCCTGAGCAAAAAGAGCACAGTCCAAAGACATTACAATCCAGATTTCAAGCTATACCACAAAGTCACAATAACAAAAACAACATGGTATCAGCACAAAAACACACTTGTAGGATAGAACAGAAGACAAAAAAACAGCTCCATGCGCCCACAGCCATCCGATTTTTGACAAAAGAGCCAAAACTGTGTTGGAGAAAAGACAGCATCTTTAACAAAAGGTACTGCAAAAACTGGATATGTACCTGCAGAAGGCTGAAACTAGATCCCTATCTCTCATCCTATACTAAATCAAATAAAATGGATCAAAGACTTACATATAAAAACAAAAAAATTTTCAAACTACTGGAAGATAACATAGGGGAAGAATTTGAGGCTAGGCACAGGTTAAAACTTCCTGAATAGAACTCCAGTTGTGCAGAAAAATTATCAAGAATCAACAAATAGGATGACATTAAATTTAAAAGCTTCTGCACACAGCAAAGGAAACAATCAGCAGAACGATGAGAGAACCTACAGAATGGCAGAAAGTTTTTGCTAGTTATGCTTCTGATAGAGGACAGATAGCTAGAATACAAAGAACTTTAAAAAATTACCTCCCCAAAATAAATGACCCAATCAGAAAATGGGCAATTGAACTGAATAACACTTCTCAAAAGAAGTACAAATGACCAATAAGTGTGTGAAAAAATGTTCAACATCTTTGGCCATTAAGGAAATATAAATCAAAAGTAGTTTGAGATTATATCTTACTCTAGTCGGAATAGCTATCAAGAACACAGAAGACAATGAAAGTTGGTAAGGACACGGGGGTAGGAGGCTCCTTCATCACTGATGGGAATGTAAACTAGTGCAGCCACAATGGAAATCAGTATGGAGATTCCTCAAAAAACTAAAAATATAAATTTCCCTTGACTCAGCTATTCCTCTTCTGGGTATCTGCCCCCAAAATACCACACTATAGCGGCACATGCATACCCCATGTTTACAGCAGCACAATTCACAACACATAAATTCTGGAAAAAGCCTAGATGCCCATCAAACAAGTAAATGCATAAAGAAAAAGTGGGATATATACACAATGGAATATTAGCCATAAAAGAAGAATGAAATCGTATCATTTATAAGAAAATAAATAGAACTGGAGGTCATCATGTTATGTGAAATAAGTCAGACTCAAAGATTAAATATCACTTGTTTCCTCTTGTATGAGAAACCTAGAATATAAATTAATGAATGAATAAAAAAGAGATGAGAGAAACTAGAAGTTTGGGAAATAGAAAAAGGGACCCGCGAGTGGGAGAAAGAAGGGAGACAAATAAAAAAAGATTGAAAATGATAATGATATGTTATATGCATGTACTGACTCCCCAAAACGCACATTAATATTCTGTATTATAAGTGTCCTAATTTAAAAAAATATTGAGCAAAGCAAAAAAGGAAAACCTACCCCCACTGAGATGAGTTGAAGTAAACAACCGAACCCAAATATAGCCAATAAAATTTTATCACTCATTCATTCACTATTTCCTCAGTAAGCCTACTCTATAGCAGGTACTATTTACTAGTTTTTAAAGCACAGGATAACTTACCCTAGGCTATTTTTCCCTTCTTTTCTCTAAACCTGAAAATGAAACATGCAAGTCATGGAAAATAAACCGTCCATTCACTTAGATTCAGATGATGTTAAGTAATTAGAAAACAAATCATTCTATCCATTAGAATACAATTATATAAAGAATCACTTACCTTGCATTTTCGCATAAAGAATTATGGCATCCCATGCAGAATGCTTTACCTCTTTTTTGTAAGTGTGCTGAGCATGTTCTGATATGGTGGTTCTAAGTAACAGTAAATGTACTGATTTTGACATAAGGCTCTATTTTTGTTCATAGGATTTACTACTATGTAAGCCCAATACAGCAGAGGTTGCTGGTATGTTGACACTTTGAACCAGATACTTCTTTGTTGCAAGGGGTTGTCCTCCACACTCTAGGGTGGTGACTTCTACACACTAAATGCCTATGTCACCTTTCCCAGCTGTGACCATTTTTGTTCAATGTCTTCAGACATTGACAAATATGGGGCGGTTGACTTTGTTGAAAACCGCCACATTAGAGAAACACCCCAGAGAGGGGAATGACTGTAGGGAGAAGAGGCCTGTTAAAACTATCTAACTACAGACTTTCAGTCTAGTACATGCCAAGTACATCACCTTCTTGATGCTACTGGCCTACTACCATTTTAAAGTCCAATGTCTTCTATTCCTTAACCTAAATTGAGAAGTCCAATGAAAACAGTGAATATGAAGGAAATAATTCTGCCAAATCTTTCCTCTATCTTCTACTTAAAAGAATACCAAAGTCATCTTTATGTTAATTACTTATAATTTTAATTCTTTTGACAAGTATTTGCATACTTACCAAGTACCAGACATAGTTCTAGGCGCTGAAGAAAAAATAACATATAAATTACATTTACTTAACTGAGAAATTACTCTTTTTTTCTGACGACACTGAGAATTAAATTCAGGGCCTTTGTATTGACCTAATCCTCAGCCCTATTTCTATTATTTATTGTGAGACAGAGTCTCACTAAGTCATTAAATTGCCCAGGCTGGGCTCAAACTTACAATCCTTCTGCCTCAATCTCCCAGAGTACCAGGATTACACGCATGTGCCGCCACACCATGAGAAAAATCATTCTGATGAGCACTTTTTTTTTTTTGCGGCACTGGGGATTGAACTCACAACCTTGCACCTGCCAGACAGGCGCTGAACCCACTGAGCCAAACCCCCAGCCCTAGTGTTTTTGAGGCAGGGTCGCACTTTGTAGCCCAGGCTGGCTTTGCGCTTGCGTTGTAACCCAAGCTGGCCTCGAACTCACAACACTCCTCCTACCTCAGCCTCCCGAGTGCTGGGATTAAAGGCGTGTGCCACCGCGCCCGGCCTGATGAGCACTTTTTAACAGGTACATTTTTGTGACCTTGCATTTGACAAGTGACGTAGATAAAACACCAAAACCAGGATTAACAAAACAAAAATAAGTTAACTAGATTTTATTAAAATAAAAACCTTTTGCACTTAATTTAAAAAAAATTCTACAGAAAACATTTGCAAATCATATATCCAATAGAGATTGTACCCAAACTGTATAAAGGACTCTTATAGCTTAATAATAAAAAACAAATAACCAAAATAAAGTCAAAGGATATGAATAGATATTTCTTCAGCGAAATATACCAATACACAATTAGCATGTAAAAAATGCTCAACATAACATTGGTCAGGGAAATTCAAATCAGCACCATAATGAACTACGACTTCATATCTACTAACATGGCTACAAGTCAAAAGTCAGACAATAACAAATGTTAGCAAGGATATGGAGAAACTAGAACCACAATTGTTGGAGGGAATGTAAAATGGTATGGATGACAGTGTGGCATTTCTTCAATTAAACAATCACTGTGTGACTCAGCAATTCTACCTTTAGGTTTATATTCAAGAGAAATGAAAACATATGTTCAGAAAACAACTGGTACATCAATGTTTTATAGCACTATTATTCATAAAAGGCAAAAAGCTCAGTTAACCTAAATGTCTACCAATGGACAAATGGACAAAGTATAGTACATCTATACAATGGAATATTATCAGCTATAAAAAAAGAATGAAGTACAGCTACAACATAGGTGAACCTTCAAAGCATCATGCTAAGTGAAAGAAGTTAATCATAAAGGGACAAATATTATTTGGCTCCATTCATACAAAATGTTCAGAATCAGAAAATCTATAGAGACGGAAAATAGATTAGTGTAAATAAGGACCAAAATGTATAATAGATATTGAGAAATAGGAAGAAAATGTTCAAATGGGAAGGAGAATTATGGAGGTCAAAGTAACAAAGAGGAAAGAAAAAAAGGAAAAATGGAAACAAAGCTTTTGTAAATAAGGAGAGGAGAAGGGATTAAAGGGAGGATAGGGAAATGGGGAAAAAAAGAATCAAGATATATCATGTTCAGGTACAAATTCCCTATAATGATTGTGATCATTATATATATCTAAAATGTACCAATGAACTTAATTACAAAAAAAGAAATGTGAGAAAAAAAGAAAATAGATTAGTGATAGCTTAAAGGTGGTAGGGGGTGAGGGGGTGATGGAGGGGACAAGGGAAAGGGACAGAACAGGGTTTCTTTTTGAGGTGATGAAGTGTTCTAAAATTGACTGTAGTTGGGCTGGGGATTTAGCTTAGTGGCTCACACACTTGCCTAGTAAGCATGAGGTTGTGAGTTCGAACCAAAAATAAATAAATAAAATGAATTAAAAAAAGAAAAAGGCTGGGAGTTTGGCTCAGCAGCTTAAGCGCCTGCCTGGTACACGTGAGGTTGTGAGTTCGATCCCCAGTGCCACAAAAAAAGAAAGAAAGAAAGAAAGAAAGAAAGAGAAAATTGACTGTAGTGATGTTTGTAAAGGTCCTGTGAATATACTAAAGCACACTGAACATACTAGAATACATATTATTTATATTTTCGCACTCTGTATACTTTAAATAGGTGCCTATTATACATATAAGTTATTTCTCAATAAAGCTGCTTTTTAAAAAAAAAAGTGTTTTATGGTTAAAAAAACCATGGCATTTGAACCTTGGCTTATTAATAAAAATGATGTGCTTAAAATACCGTCTCATCTGGAGATATTCTTTTGGGTATGAGGTAGGAAGTGATCATGGAATACTATTTAAACGATTGAAAATGATTCAGGTAAATATTTAAAACTGTGAAAATCTTAAAAGTTCAAAAAAATTAAAATTCCAGCATCCAGGAATTTCTAGAGGACATAAAGCACAGTGATTATTCAAGATGTATTAAGGGGCATTGAGCCATTGCATTCAGGCTGTGGGAAGGGGTAGGGAGAAGCAAGGAGAGTTAAAGAGCTCGTATAAAAAGCCTAAGTCTGAAAGATTTCCTTCATCAGCAGCCATCTGAGATGCTGAGAGAATAGCCTTCCTTCAGGTGCACTGTAAACCTTATTTTTCAGGAACCTAGAAATAACCCCCCATATGATTTACTCCGGTAACAAATACCAAGTCAAGTAAATAATAAAGAGCTAAACAAAAACAGATTTAGGGAAATACAGAAAAGGCTGAATCAGTCCCCAGGAACTGCTCCTGGGAAGTTTCAACAATCAACATGCGTTATTGCTTTTTCTAGGCAAACATAAAATGGTAAGATTGATCCGCTCTTGCATAGCTTACAGTTCGACTACTGCGATGTTACAACCTGTGTCATCTTTAGTCCAAATAAAATCCGTTTCTGTGTTGTCTTATGCGATAGACTGTATTAACCAATCTAGCCTGTCTCACTGCAGAGCTCTTGGTATGCCTGGTCCCTAGAGTTCCCAGTTTCCCAGACCTAAAGAATCACCAACATCAGTGACAAGGATATGTCCACAGGCATTAGGAATTTTTTAAAAATCCTTAATAAATCTCAGCCCCTGCCTTGGCCCTTGCGAATAGCTCAGTTCACCACCAAGCCAAATCTGGATACCTCGTAGAGCACTGTGCTCCAGTTTCAAAGCAAAATTAGGGCTAATATGGGGGCTGGGGGCAAGAAGAAAAACAACCAAAAGCAGGACTGGTTTTTCATACAGAGCCTCAGGTTTCAAAATGACTGCCTTGAAAGCTGAAATGACCCAGATTGGGAGGGGGGCGCAGATATTTATTCCTCTGAGGGGTGACTGTGGCTTGGTGTGGGAATGGGGAACTGGGGAAGAAGGGGGCTCTACAAGGAGAGAACCGAGAATGGTCTTAAGGTACCACCCACCTATCCAAGTGAATCACTGCAGAGTCAGCCCTGCACTGATTCCATGAATTGCCGAACACGATGAGGTAAGGCACAAGCCTGGAGCCCCCCTCCTCCTCCTCCTCCCCCTGCTGTCCCTCCTCCTCCCCCTCCTCCTTCTCCTTAGCCTCCCGCGCAGAAGGACGCATCCCTCTGAGAGGTGCACCATAGCCCCCCGCGGCCCCGGCTGAGGGGCTGACGTCACCCTTCTGCATTGAGCTTCAAGGACTGGTAGCAGCACCAGTTTGGTGGGGAAAGAGTTGAGGCGCTACCGCTGCCAAGTGGTGGGGGCAGGGGTCCTCCCCCGGGGCGCTGCGGAATGAGTTCACACAGTGAATAGAGTTACCAGATGGGAATGTATGGGTGAAAGGAGTGGGAAAGAGGTCGTAAGACCCATCTCCAGGGTCGCCGCAAAAGCTCAAAGATGTCTCTGGCTTATGTAAGACCCTCTCCCCTCCGTGCGCCTCCACGCGGTGGCGGCGTCTGCCCCCCATTTAGTGCGCCCGAGGAACTCTGATCGCCCTTGCCTAAGCGGGCAGAGGGCTTTCGGCGCCTCTCTCCTGCAGCCCCGAAGTGTCGAGGATAACTGGGAACCTGGCATCAAACCTCGCGCTCCCGCGTCCGTTCCCAGCCCGCGACAGGTTAGCTCCAAGAGGCATCGCGAGCAAGCTGATAAGGTAGGGTAGAAAGAGGAGTCCAGAGAGGAAAACAGAAAAATAAGCCCATAACTTTCCCTAGGGGCTGCTGGTCCTATCCCGCGAGCTTAAAAATGAAATCAATGCAGGAAACAAAAATTGTTTTGAAAGGTCAACAACCTGCAGTCACCCCCACCCCGCAGCCCACTGCAGCCTGCGCCAGGCGTCCAGGGTCCTAGCAGCTCTGACGGGCGTCCTGCCATCCTGCGGCCCCGGACCCAGCACCTCGCGCCTGTCTCCTCAAGGAGAAGACCAAGATTTTTATTTTTGGTTGGGGTCTCCCCACCCTTCTTTTCTAAAAGCATCACCTCACAGACTGGTGGACGGCGGCCCGGCCACTGGGCAGCCGTGGGCACTTACCCAGAAGACGAAGGAGTAGATGATGAGGAGGGTTTTGAGACAGGTTATCACAGGTTTGGTCTCCATTCTCCTCGATGCCATACTACAGAGCTCCGGCGGCGGCGGTGGCGGCAGGCGGCGGGCGGGCGCTCGGGAGGGGGGGAGGAGGCGGGGCGG